>VXAB01006996.1:0-102622 GCA_013399175.1 Odontophorus gujanensis
ATAAAAATAAAAATAAAAGAATACAATACAAGATTGTTTATCTTTGGCTCATAGCCATATTATCCCAAAGGACTTTAAGGAAAAGGCTTAAAAGGAAAAATGGATTCTGGGTTCCTGAAAAGTTTTAGAGCTCTCAAATGGATTTAGAAGTCTCAAAAGCCCCTCATTTTCAGGAAACATAAATAAATATAAGTTATTTGTTGAGTTTATACGTAGACTGGGCTGCACATCTAATCCATTCAATGAAATTAAAATGTATATGATCAGATAGCAGGTCTACATAAAAGTTGGTCTGAATTCCGATCTATTGTTTGGAAGAAAAAAAAAAAAAGAGAAAACAGAAAAAAGTAAAAATTTCTGAGTTTTTAACTGAATTTTCTAATACAGCATTGTTAGCATGATTTAATCTAATCATCAATTATTACATAATACAAAACTGAACTAATACATAAAAGCTCAGATAACATTTTCTTATTCAGTAAGCATTCTTACAGAATATTTCTTATTCTGTATTTGTTTTCTCTAAAATGTTTCTCCTTTTCTCAGAAACATTAATTATATTAAGTGAACTACCTGCTTCAGATTTGATTTCAGACTTTTAACGATTTTAATGGCAAGTACCTTTGTTTCATGGCGCAATAGGTACATTTGGTTCTGTTCAGATTATTACAGAACCTTTTCTGTTCCCCTCTCATTATATAGGCTATACGTAGCCTATATAATGGCTTCCGTTAATACAAATGAAATGGCATAGCTTCTCTCACCGCAGGAGTATAGTTTTAATATTTATAGAATGCTATCAGAAAGTGTTTGGTTGAAAAGTAAAAACACTGTCTCACTTTATAAATCGGAATATGATGGTTTCTAAAATGCACATTTTTCTGCAAATGGTTCAACTTCAGAACTTCATAATCACGACAGCCAAGTTGCAGAATATGAAAGGAGAATGCATTGGTTTTTCACTGTAAGAAAATATTGCCATTTCAAGTCCTGGAGTAGTAGAGATGAGATTACTCTGCCATATCACAAGCAGGAAAGAAATAGTGAAAGTTCTCTATATATGGTAAATAATTAGAAATGTCTTGCAAATACTAATTTCTCTGCCCACACTGGTCTTCATGAATGTAGTCAAGAAAACATGGGGATTTTCTTTGCTTTAAATAGCATTTCTCAGTTTTCTCAGTGTGATAAGTAAAAGGAGAAGCTGCAAATCTTCATGGTAGGTGAAAACACAGTTTGTGAGAAAGCTGAGACTGTAGGGTTATTTTGTGTGTGTGTGTATGTGTGTTTCAAATTCAGTTGAACCACTTATGTGAGTAAGGGACAAGGAAAATTTCTGTCCAGAAAGACTGGTCTTCAGAGGAAAAAATAAATTGAACACTCCATATGCAATATTTGTCATATGCAACAGAGTCCAAATATCTTGTTTGGAGCCAGATTCTGTCTCATCTTTGTACTTATGGTTTTAAAGCCAGAGCTGTGTTTCTGTGATGCGATCATTTCATTCCTTGTCTTCAATGAATATGAGAACCAAAGTCTTCCTATAATGCTCATCATATCTGGTCATTTTTTACCTATAGCTGTTGTACATGCCAGAAGAAAAAAAAAATTAAAAATGTAGAACCTCTATAGAGTTGGTTATAGCGGAATGGAGTCCTTGTTGGTTTTCTTATTGCTTTTCATCAGTACTGGGAAGCAGATGGGTTTAACTATTCTTAGCTTCCAACAGGAAAAAATATAAAACCTAATAAAAACCTGATACCAACCATCTCAAACTACAAAAGAAAGACCGCAAGAATATAAAGCATCACTTCTATCTTACATTTAGTTCAGCATCAGGTTCCTGATAGAGGCCATTAACCATTATTTCAAGGTAAGATACATGATAAGTGAGACATACGCTACAATGGAATTACTTGCTATCCCCATTGCTTTGATAACAAATATTTACTTTTTTATCAACTATTCTTAAAGCAATAAATTTTATTTACAAAGATTGCTGTAGACAATCAAAGTTGAAATTGAGGTACATGCCAATTGGGAATATCAAATAAGGAGCTCATAAAAAGCAAAATTAATATACTATAACAAACATCAATTTCAATATCTTTTTTTTTAGTTATTTTTCTTCTTTTAATTTGATCTACCATAACTTAGGAGACAAAAATAATGTATTTATTTGCATTTCAGAATATAGATTGACTTAATCCTGACAAGACCTGACATTTCCACACCAACAGAGGACCAAAAAAAGGCTCTTGATACTATTGCTCATATAAACACTGGAATGAAAACAATTATTTTTTTCAAGACACTGAAATATTTATCATCTACAACATGTATTTCTGAGCTGTATGAGTTATGTTCTGTTATTATAAAGAAGGTGATTATAAAGAAGGAGCAAAATTTGAGAGATTTTCTTGACAGGTTGTAAAGTCCATATTCATAGACGAGTAATAATTGCAGGACTCATACCTATAACAGATGATTCAGACAGACAAAACACTTTTTTCTTAAACTATTTTTTCCTAGTTATCAGAGTACAAGTACTAGTGACTAAAATCAGATTTACAGTCACATCAGCCAGTGGCATCAGGAGGCAATGTTAGAGAAAATAAGGTTTCTGGAATTATTTCTCCCACATTTCCAAGACATTACAAAATACTGTGTCACTTACAGAAAATTGGGTCACACATCCTTTTCTTCTGAAAAGTAACCAGCAGAAAACTGGTACTCAGTTCTCCATAATTGTTTGGTGACCAGACCATCTCCATATAATAGGAGAGCTGCTTTAATCTCATTCTTAAATTAATTCAGATTCATCCATCTTCCTTATCCAGATGACTATTGTAAATATCAAGCTAGAGAGCAGCTAGAATAACTGTGCTTATCCTGGCATAGAAAATTGTTGATCCGTAAGTAAATGCAACCAAAGCATGTAGCTTAGGTTCACTCAGTCAGGAGTGAAATACCATAATCATACATTTTTTTATTACTGATAATTTTTTTCTCTCTTTGACAGCATTCCTTTTATCTGTTATTGACAGTATTATGAAATAAAATTACAGTGTTTCTCTGCATATGTATTTTGACTCTCAAGAGATCTGGTGCTGGACAACGCTTTGAAATTAAGAGTTTTCAATCACCTTTATTTAGTTTGTTTTTAATGAAAAGGTAGCTAATTGGAATAAAAATATGAAAGCTGTTCTATAAAATGAAGGCATTTATAAAACTAGGAAGAGTTTATCAGGACAGAATTTTACAGAAGAAAGCAGAAAACTCTAAGGTATAACAGTAACTGCGTTGGAATAGTTGCTTGTGATTGAATCCTACCAGAAGATTGCTTGTTTAGTTTGAAATTTTCACACGGGACTTTTGTGCTGTTCCTAGAAATGGCTATAATATCTGGAACCTCACTCTTAGCAAAGTAGACTGAGAGATCCTATTATCATAGAATCATTAAAGTTGGAAAACAGCCTTTAAAATAATCAAGTCCAACCATCAGCCTATCACCACTGTGTCCATTGAACCATGTCCCTCAGTGTCACATTTACCCTTTTCTTGAAAACCTCAAGATGATAGTGAACCTCCCCTGTCTCCTCCTTCAACTAACCTCCTTGAGGTCCTAAAGCCCCTTTTGATAGACCTCAGGCTTTTTGTCGTGACCTTATCACTGACAACCTGAACTAATGAAAATGGGTCAAAATCAGAGAGCCATACCAGACTAGGGAGTTTTCTAGTTATGTCCCTGACCTGGACCCCAGAGAGGCAGAAGATTTCCCTTTGAATAGGGTCCAGAAAGGAGGCTGCTATGACAATCACTCATTTTTTCCTCTTCTACGAGGCATTCTTTAGGTGTGGGGGTGGCCACAACAACCCTCTGCATGGAGATGCTATAGTCTGGAGACAACTCTTGTTCAAGAGTCCTAATCTCCCTGTCAAACCTCTTGCTGTATTCAGCAGAATCTGACCCTCTAACACTAAGCAACTCAACTAAATGATCAACTAAAGATGTGCAGACCTGGAGCTGTAGGGGTAAGAGAAAAAAGTAAACAAAGAGGTAATGTATAACATATAAAAATAAAAATGAGTAGTGAAATCAGATATAAAGCGAAGTGCAAAGTGTAATAGAATAGTATGCTATCAAATAAGGCACCTTAGATTACATTGTAAAAATGTGAGATTAGTAGAAAAACCTGAAGAAAAAAAACGCTACTGAAATAATCTCAAAAATGTCTAGATGCTGTGATGTTATTGCATTTCTAGAAAAGAGTCAAAATACTGAATATATTACTTATGGTTTGAGTCACACCTGAGTTGAAAGATCATCATCAAAGAAGTTATAGGATGTCAGAAAGCCACAGGAGGTAATGAGATTTTCAGACAACTATGGAAAATTATTTCCAGATAATGATCACACTTCTGTTGTGGTGAGACACAGAACACAGCAAACTCCTTTTCCTGTCATCTTTATTAGATAGTGTTCCTCCTGACACTACTCTTCATAAAAAAAATAGAAAGTTTTCTTTGAAAATAATTTCTTAGGCTTAATTGTTGCTAACATTCATTACCTTTTTCTTAATCTCTTTATTTTCTATTAAGATCACACTTAGTTGCTTTTTCTTTCTTAATTTAAAGAGGGCATCTATTTTAATAGCTTCTTGTTTGTTTGCTATTCATAATTTCAAAGGGATTGTTGTTTAACATACATAATGACTATAATTCTGAGAGTGGCTATCCCAGAGCTACTGATTAAGTACAAACATGACTGCTATATTAAAATTGACTACTTTAGTGAGCATATCTGTAACAAAGCAGTTTAAAAAGCTGGATTGTTAGGGGAACAAGAGTCTAGTCTGAAAACAGGAAAAGAGGAAACTGAACTTATCTTGCTTTCTTTGGAAGCCCTCATTGAAATGATATATTTCAACCATTATTGTAAAAGGATCTGAGCTTCTGAAGAGAAACATGCCAACCTATTCAACTGATTTAATACATTTTTTCTCAAGGGAAGTTTTCAGAACATTAGAAATAACTGGAATTAGTCACCCAAGGCAAACATTTGATCTTTCAAAATTATAATTATTGTCAACATTGGGCTGTATCTCTTCTTGATAGTAAAGTTTTTCAGCAATCTCAGACTGTGGTGGAACCTTAACTTATGCATGCTTATGGAATTTGATATCAAGATAACGTTATAAGATTCTAAAAAGCATGTGTTAACTTCCTTCCTCTTTTTATGTTCAGAATTTCTCTGGACATCTTTTATCGATAATCATAAAAATAGGTAATTCTCTTGAATTCATTGTGGGTGGTATTCATATTTGAGACCATGGTTAGCAATAGCATTCATAGTCAGCTAATTAAAAATCACACTAGAAGACAGACCTCAGACCAACTGTCTTACTTCTAAAGGAGAGTAAAATGAACAGTGTCTGAAATTCCAGACACATGAGTATATGAAGTAGTAGATGCCTGCTCTCCATAAAACTATTTCTCTCTACAAAACATTCCAGTATTCAGAAGTAAGAAGGACCAGGAAATGATGATTATTTCAGTAGGTAAAATAATATTAGTTATTTCTAGCATGGCTTACATTTTCTGTCTTATGAACCATATGTAAAATTTCAAAACATATGTAGATTTTGGCTGTCATTAAGCTATATTCTTCAGTGACTAAGTCTGTTCTGAAAAAGGGAGACTATACACATATGGTTTCTCTGGAAGACAGCAGACAAAGAATTACCACTTAAAGAAAATGTTTGCATGCAAGTTTTCCTCTGTTCCAGGAAAAAATAATAATTTCCATTAGTCTGTCTTTTAGCTTATTTCTGTTTCCCAAACTCTTTTTTTCTTATATCAATCTTATATTTGTATGCTTTCCTATGTATCAGTAAAAACATATTTCAGGAGACATTTCTCTAATCATATTCTCTAAGACATTAAAAGTAAGGAGAAGTAATGACTTTATGATTTTTTTCAGTATAAAGGTATAGCTTTTATTTCACAAATATTTGTCCTGAAACACAAAATGAAAAATCTGTAAAACTCATCTGAATTCTCTTTTGTTTCACAAAGAGCAGAAGAAAGAATATTTTAATAAATGACACAGATGGAAGCTATGGATTTATTTTCTAGGGAAATGAAATTTTAAATAAAACTTTGAAAAAGCTAATCTGCAAGAGCATTGTACCAAATATGCCCAGAAAACAAAGACGATTTTCTGTCAAAAACTTGGCATTATTGCAGGAGACAAGTGAAGGCAGGCAAAAATTGTATCTCAGACATAAAGAAACTTCTTGCAAGGAGAAGAATGGGTACATGTTATCAGCTGCAGAAAAATCAATGGAGATTTTGGGCCAGCTCAGGAAATGAAGTTTTGAAGGATTTTTGTTACAAGATAAATAAACTGTTTAAGAATTCTGTTTTTATTAACATAGATTAGTCTATAATTGAGATACTATTTTGAATATTAAAAGCATGCATAATATGCATTGTAATGAATTAAATAGAAGTTTTCAAACTGCTTAATCTATTAACATTTTTACATTTTTCCCATCATTTATGTGGGTCAATTTCTACTTTATACTTTTTCAGATACATTCTTCTTAATCATTACAAGTTTTGGTCATCTACATCACTGGCAGAATTGATATAATTTCACATACATCATTCAGGTCTCCATCCTGTATTAGAAACCTGCTGATGGTGCTACCCGCAAAGACTGACTGATACCACTTTCTGAATGCAGCTTCAGTATCCAAGTCACAAAATTTCACGTTTTCTTCACAGTTCAGGATCTATAACGCAAATAATACTTCCTTGATACGTAGGTGATATATCTGGTTAAGGTTACTGCAGTCTAACATAAACCTTCAGTGATAAACGTGGATGGATACTCAGAGTACATGCACTGCACTTATGACTGGAGAGAGGCTGTGTCCCTGAGCACTTCCCCCCAAGTACATCCACAGATCTATATCACCCCTGGAGAGACATTGCTGGAATAGTTAGTCTGTTTCTGGACAATAAAGGAGAGTTTATATATAAAAACAGGAAAACAGAATGTTTGGATTAACCTGGATTTACCTTATGTTTAATAACAGTGAAGACATTCTTCATGTTACAAGTGGATCACTGTGAGATTTCATTGAGTATATTTCCTGAAGTTGACTGACTTTTGTTTGTAGAAAAAAGTAATGAACTCTTAAATAACATTCTGGATAGTGCCATCATATAGAAAAATCAGAAGACACGAAATAATATGCTTTCAAAAAGATTTTTCAAAACTACTGAGCTTGTATCAAGATTTAATTAAAAGTGCATTATTCCATTTCCTCTTCATTACTTTATTATCTATTTATCTCATTGAAGGATCTTTAGAGACCATATTAGTCTGAGATTTTCACAGTATCAGAATACCTTAAATCAAGAAGTAAATTTAAATCTAAATACATTAGTTGGTGACTGGTACTGGGTAGAACTCTGTCACAAAACAATGCTGTTAGCTGCCTTTAAGGACAAGGTACAGACTCTGGCCCACAATAACGAATGAGTCCAGTGTGTCCAACGGTGTGGTGAGTGGTCACATACTATTAGAGGAGAGATGATTAGCAGAGGAATTTAGCAGGCATCAGTGGATAAAGTGTCATCTAAAGTAGATTCCAGTTATGTTTAGGATGGAAAAATGCTACAGCTATATTCTATAAAACAGGCCATGTTTCTTTTCCTCACTGTACATGGGGAGCCTAAAAGCCTAGGGTGGGGCACCTGTTTTTTTTTTTATTTTTTTCTGTTCATATTTTTTGAAGATATGACATCTCAGCCTGACAGAGCACTTAAAAAAAATCTCATTAGTTTTAATCTGAAAGCTTGTTAAAAAAAAAAAAGTTTTCTTAAGGAAATATTTCTTTCAGAGCCTTACACAACAATACAAAAGCATGTGGGAGGTAAGTAGAGTAACATTCTTATTATCAAACTTTCTCCAGCAGGAATTAAGATGAGACTGAGCAAAACAGACTTTGATTGAGATTCTTCTAGATATATGTACTGGAGGGAAGCTGGAGTTAATATAGTAAAGAGAAAGACATTTGGAGTTCACATAAAGCCAGTATCACAGCAAGATGCTCACTACCTCATTAACATTGTTTACACAATGACCTCAGGATTTGTTTACACTAGACTAATGCTTTACCATTGCTAAACTGCATTTTTCTCTTCTGTAGGATTACCAGATATAAATGTCAGCAATTTAAACTGCTATTAGTTCCTTTCAAAGGCTTATAAGCCACTAGGTGTGTACTTATTCAATTGTATACAAAATACATTATCATACTCTGTATTAGATCAGGTAAGTCAATATTTAAAGTAATGCTATTTACCAATTTACTAAGGAATTATTTTGGTATTTCCTGTCCTATCCCCTTCCACTATGCATCACTTGTTTTTTAATGAGAACTAAAATATTAGATGAAGAGAATCCAGTAACAGGTCAGACTACAATGATTTTTTTTTATTTTATTTTATTTTTTGATGATGATGATGATGATGATTAGGTTCGAACAGGCATTGATTGAGCAGATTGTGTATCACACTTCAAAATTTCCTGAGGTACTTTAATAATTGGCAGTGCAGCTTTGATCAGAGAGTGGCAGCAAGCCCTGAGAATTTGGGAAAAATAACGATTTTTTTTTTTTCATAATGAGTCCTGGACATATACTATGAAACTAAAGGAAGAATTAAAGGGAGAGCAATAACGTGTCTGTATTGTAGTGTACACAGGCACAAAATGGACAGCTATAATCACACTTTGAAGAAGATCCTTATTCACTTTATTTACCTTATGCTATAGCAATGTATATCATTTCTGATTAGACTTGAGAGCTTTGGTTCAGCATTCAGCAGCAATGTGGTAGCAACTGTGATGCAAGTCCATGAAGTCTAGGGATGCCAGGGTGACTCTTCTCCATGAGAGGAGTTCTACACTACTGCATCAGATCTCTATTAAACTTCTCAGAAATATCACTGCATGGTGTTACTGTTGTCGCTGAAGGTGTTTTGCTTTATAACATGTGCATTAAATTATTTGAATTTATATGTGTTGTATTTGCTATGATACAGTTATGAAAAAAAAAATGAAAAAACTGATTATCACTGCTACACTAAGCTTAGCCAAGGCTAGCCCTTAACAATGAAATGACTAGAAGTTATATTAGTGCTATTTTGACTGACTGAAAAGCAGAGGCATTGACCCTCTGACGAATGAAATATAAAAGTAAGAAAAGTGTAGTATTATAAAGGAAGAGTCAAATAATGAATTAATCCTTGGATATCTTTTCTGGATGTTACTGATTACATGTTCAAAACGGTTAAAGAGCCTTTAAAATTCATTATGTTTTGAGAGACATGGACATTATTTTTGTCTGCCTGTACTTTAAGACTTGTGAAGTTCTGTAAAAGAGAGGGTCTAAATGAAGCTCCCTCAGTGCTGTGTGCTCTGACACAGCACACTTAGAAAGCTTGGCTGTGACAAATTGGGAGGCTCTGAACTTTAAAGGACAATGAATTGGTTTGAATTATTATGCTCTACTCAGTTTAAAATAAGGAGAATAGCCATTCTCATCCATAAGAATCTGCCACTTCATATAATTAAATTCTGGCAGACTACATAGTGCAGGTGTGTTTTAATTAAATTTGTTCTCTATTACACTGGGAATAGAATGCAGCCTCTGTGACTCTTCTATAACATGGCCTTCTCCTCCTCATCAATCTCTGTAAGTAGCTGAAATATCACTGGGAAGAGGTTAGACAATACTTATAGGTAGGGATGAGAATTTGTAGAATAGAGCTTTAAATGAAAAGAAGACATGGGAAAAAGGTGCTTTTTGGTGAACAAAAAAAACGTATTTAAAAATTTAGTTCCCTGGATGGAAAGAAGATGCCATTTGAGCATGATCTTTAGATTTCATTTGGCAACACTTTCTGAAAATCAAATGTGAAAAGAAATACTTTAGAACTAGTATATGATTTAGTCATAAAAAATAAAAGAAATAATATAACCTTTTTCGTGGATAATTTTGATGTTTGCGAAATATGTGTTTACTAGTTGTTTTATTCACAACTAGTTTATTCACCTATTTGCTAGCTCATTAAAAAGTAATCTTATGCATACTTTGCCTTGACAATTGCAAGGGAATCTATCCAGATAATAGAATCCTATAAGAAAAAATCACATCAATTTAATGTAATCCTGAAAGCTATGTTTTAAAATGTAAGCTAAGACTTGAAAGAAATTTGAAAGTGAAGGCATGATGAAGCATAAATAGAATAAAAAAAGTAGTCACCATAACAATATCACCAAATAAATAAACATCAATACAAAAATGAAAGTTTTTGCCATATGTACTAAATGAAATGTTACACTGTAAATTCAGTATCATGATGGATTAATTCCTGTTCCTTTCTTTTAATTTCTTTTCCTTTCATTTATTCACTAATTTGAATCCCTTCTAACTTCCCCAGATATCCTGATAGCATGAAAATAAATAAATAAATAAATAAAAAACCACTAAAAAAAACCAAAAACAAATCCCCACAACGATACAAGGAACAAGTAATAATTTGTCAGAAACCTTGTATATACACGTGACCTGTATTTTTACGGTAATTACAGTTATGAGGAATTAGAGTATTTATTTATACTTCTCTCTCTGTAATCCAGTTACTAATATGTTATCTACTCTTCTTTGGTTTCTTATTTTGGGAGAGAAGAAGGAATTCAAACAAGCACAGGAAGAGATGTCAAAATAAGCTTGTTTTATAAACAGAATATCATTTCAAAAGTTTGAGTGAAGAAATCACTTAAAAGTGTATTTTAATTTCCACTGCACCAAAATTCAGCTTATTCACATGACAGCTTAACAGGGAGAAAGATTCTTGAAATGAAATATTTTATAAGGACATAAGAATAAATGGCCAAGAGCAAAATCGGATTTTGAAAAAATAGAAAATGTAATTTAAGCCCAAAGGAAATTTCAATGGTAAACATTTCATTTACACCTCGAGTAAGTAAAAGACTACAATGAAAAGTTCTATGAAGAAAAAAATAAAGAATAATATATATATTTTTTCACATTAAAATGTTCAGTACTGTTCTGTACAGTGGAGATTTGTACTCTTCAGATTGTACATTAGAGTTTTGAAAATTAGTATTTTGGCATTCCTAAAACTGTAACACTTCATTTTCATTTGTTAGAATGATCTGAAGCACTGTGATATGAATCACAAAAAAATTAATCACTATTATCATGTTTCATGTGCAATAGGAACTGTACAGCCAGACTCCTCTGGCCACTTCTAAGCCTGTGAGACAATATGTTCATAGAACCTTGTTCTAAAAATGGCAGTATGGAAGTTGAAGCACTTCAGGGATGGTGCCCCATAGGGGGAATGGGACTGCATTCATAAGGAAATCAATATACTATAAAAAATGCAGCCTGTTCCTTGAAGTCCTTGGGCTAAATTAAAATCCTCTTGTTTGGCTCAAATGAAAATTAAGATGAAGTATATTCTTTTTTTTTTTTTTTTTTTTTTAAGAATAATATATTTTTTGGCATTGTATAATGCTTCTCTCAAAAATTAGTTTTCCAGAAGCAGCATTTTCAGTTGGGAAATTCCAATGGAAACAGCTCTCATTATAAACTTAAAGCTATTGAGAACAGACTGTATACGTGGCTATAAGAAACAGAGTGGACTGATGCTTTTTAACCCATTCTATCCCCTAAAACTATGCAAAACAGGAAGTTGTCTATACAATATAGTATGACCAGGTAAAGCAGTCAACAAGTGTAAAGCAGAAAAATGATGATTTAAAGAGCATGCTGAATATTTGGTCTTTCTTTGCATGAGACTGGGGAGAGGACAGAGAGGAAAAATCACAGAGAAGCTCAGAAGAAATCAGCATCATGTGCTCCCAACCTTTGGCATCCAACAAGGTGTCAGAGGAGCTTAACTAGAAGGTAACAAAAAAACACCTGAAGAAGGTGTAATACAGACTGCTCTAATTTGTAATTGCTTCAATTCAGCTTTACATGCTGCAGCTTCTATGTATTTTCTTTCTTTTTTTTTTTAAATGAAAGTGACACACAAAATCTATTCTTCATTTTTCAGTTCAGGTTTTTGCATTTTCTTTCCTCTTTTACAGACTTTGGAGATTTACAAACTTTTTCCTGTTCCTTCACATCATTGACACTATTGCTTTTGACTTCTGCCTACTATTTTAGCTATTTTACAAAGATATTTAATTGTTCTACTTTAAGATAATTGAGTAGACTCGGGATAATTTGTATACTTGGGAATCACAGATGGATTTCCCACTTTTTAATAAGGATGGCATCACATCCCTTTGAATCATAGTCTTTCCCTTTGTGGTGTCTTTCTTCCACAAAGCTGACAGAAATTCTACACATCTGTGGCCTCTACTCTTTTCTCAGATTTGACTGAATTATTATCAACATGTACATAAAGTGTGAGAGCAGAATCTGGCTTGTCAATCTGCCCTATTCCCTAACTAGACATTCAAATGTACTTTGGTCTAAATAATGGGATTTTTTCCTGACTTAGATGAAACTATTGACTTTACTTAGAGGCTAAATGTAATCTCATGCTTACAGTTTAATGCAGACATATTTTTATTGTTAAATGAAGTCAGGGGCCTCACTGATCACTTAGGTCTAGTTCCAAACAAAGCTGCAGTCTTTCTGTCTTTGAAGCTGCAGAATCCACATAATTTCAGAGAGACAGGATTTTAGGAAACTATGATTAAGAGACTGTGACTCAGAGCATTCCAGCAATTTTATGCAAAGTAAGTATATATGCCAGTTATTCTATTAACATGAATATGTCTATTATTCATAACATCTAGAGCAACTTCACTTGCTTCATCCACCATTGGCTAAATTCACCTTCGTGCAGAAAAGAAAAGAGAAAGTTAAGATACAATTAGTTATTTTTTTAACTATATAAGTACACTAGACTCAAAATGATGTCCATTTTTAATTTCCAACACATTAACCAGTTTAGAAGAGCTCCTTTTGTATTGCAGATGAATTTCTTAATTAACAATTTTTGCTCCATTACTTATATATCCTTTGCTTGACTTCTGAGGTTCAGCATTGACTGATGCTTCTGTGTCTCTAGTTAGCTTCTGTTTTAGTACTGTTATTTACTGAAGCAATTCCTTCTAAATCCTATTTCCTTTCTCTGTCTTAACTTTAACAGAGCTGACAGGACATTATCACAGCCTTTTGTCAGCTTTATTTGGCCAACAATGTCTCCTACAACACCGCCGTGAGTCTATGACATAGACAGAAGTCAGCTGTCCAGTTTCTGTCATCTGTCATTTTTGTCACTGCAGAACAGGTTCAGATTCAGAAGAAAGAAATCATAAAATCCTAACAGCTTCCACTCATCTTTGCTATTTTTCTCTAAATAACTCTAAAAATCTTTACTATAACTAAATGAAGATCAATATGTCACTTTTCTCATAAAATACTGTTTACATTCTGGAGACAAGGGATTCAGGGATACTCTTAAAACAAATATTCAATGGATGCATTCCAGATATTTCACTATTTTTCTCCTCTGTACCATTCTAAAGCTGCAGAAGCATACACAAAAAAGTACCATTTTAAAATTGCAGAGGAACATCTAAACCGTCTGACATCACAGAAAAGGATGGCTACCCACCTGTTTCTGACATTTTAATTTAGTTAAATTCCTATTTATTTCACTGAGTCAGCATTTGGAAAAACAGAATTAGAGTGGTAAAAATGAAGTTAAATAAAATTTCCTAAAATATGAAATCCTGGTTTGGTATAGGATATTTTGCCAAAGACATAAATAAAGCTACAAATTATTTTATTTTCATTTTTATCTTTTCACTTGGCCCTAGCACATCTTAAGCAAAATGTTTAACTCCTCAACAGTTGTGAATGAACGTGCATAATTATAGCTGCATAAAGTCTTTCTTTTATTTGGAAAATATGCAGTGAAAATGTGCATACAGGAGAATTAAGTGGATCCTGGCTTCTTCTGCCAAAAAAATCCACGTAGTTGGTTTAAATGCTTAGTCCATTACATGACACCCTTCAAGCCACACTCACATTACCATTTTGTTATATTTCTTAAGAAAATTTTAATATACATTTCCTTATTAAAATTATTAATTATTAGTCTGATGATATATGTGGTTTAATGTATATATTTTTTCTGGAATTAAATGTGGTTAAAAAATGTTTGCTTCTAAACTTTGGAATAGCCAGGTGTAAGTAATCTGACATTGTTTATTATACTCAATGTAACCTATGTGGACATACTTTATATGTGGTGATCAGACATTAACTTGTATGTTTCATCAGAAAACCTAATGCAATTATGTACTTAGCTCTTCAAGCCAGGAAACTAACACGATACAAGGTGTTTGGGTCTATTCAAAATGGTATATTAATTAATTTACATTTTACCAAAAGCTTTGGTATTTGTTTTCCTTCTTCCCATGTTAAATCAGTTTTAGTTCTACAAATTTCTTTTGACTAAAGCTGCCATATACACCCATATGTTGATTTTGTATATTGGAGTACAATGAAATTTATTAGAAAGATTAATTAATATCCACATTGTGGTAGGTCTCACTAGAAGGGCAGTTTCCAAAATACCTTATCTGATAGAACTTCAGTTCTCATTGCTACTCAGTTCTACACATTTATTGCATTGTTAAGAGACCACAGTTCTTTTAGTACAAAGAAATTTCCTTATAATATACAATATACACCATAGGCAGCACTTCTTATAAATAAATATCCATTAAGCTGTCATCATCTGGCAATTATACCAATGTTTTGGTTATTTGCGCTTCAACAAAATTCATGACAGTTAAACATGTCCACAGTCCAGACACAGTTGATTCAAGTGAGCAAGGCTACATGGGCTGTCTTTCTGAAACATCCAGATATGCTTATTCAGCTCCGATTCCAGATGAACTTTATATCTTATTTAATTCACGTACAGTACCAAATTGGAGATGTTTAAGGACAGTTGTCTTAGATGGCTGGAGAGTATTTGTGCTCTACGACAATTAGCTTTTCTTCTCTGGCAGATAGCTGGATGTTTGATCCAGAATCTATGGATGTCACTTCAAAAAATCCTCTTGACTTCCACGGTCTTTGGATGAGACTGTAGATGTCTAATTGGCCATCTGTGTATGTATTTGCTGTGACTGCTCACACATATAGGACCTGGCTACTGCTGATACAGTCTCCAAAAAAAACATTTGTAGTAAATATATTCTAATTTGAAAATTTGATTTTAAAGCACTTTCAAATCCAAACAGACAGGCTATCTTAAAATTTTATGCTCGCTGTTGTGTTTTTTTTTTTCAAATGAAAAATTATCTCCATCTTTATAACTGTTCTGTCTTTATAAAAGATTTTGTCACATAAAATGATACTGCGACTTCCAGTTTTCTAAGAAAGTTACAAAACAACCATTGAAAACACAAGCATATTCCTTATTTGAAACACTTGTTTAATTGTTAATTAATTTAATAAACATTAAGAGAATTTTAACAATAAAATTGTAAATTCTTGTTAATTTTTTTTTTAATGTTTCTGTAGCTAACAAGATAACAGAAATAAGCCTGATTATCTAGGAGTTCACAAAAGAAGTACATAGACCCCAGTTATAATTGAAGTTTGTTCAAAACAAGAGCTTCTTGAAACCAAATGCATTGTAATAAATCGTTATGAAGGAGAACTAGCTTGCTTGTGGGAGGGATAATGTTAATTATCCCACATATGTTTTCCTGTGTTATATTCTTACATGCTATTTTATCCTAATAGTTTGGGATTTTTCCAAAGCATACCCATTAATGCTTCTTCACAGATGTTTCAAAATACCTGCTTATTCGTCTTTTATCACTACATGCTATTAAACTTCAAAACTCTTATATCAATTTATGCATAGTGTCTGTCACTATACATGGAATGTGTTTGGAGAACAAAGTTTTCATTGATATAATTGTTTATTCATGTATGTGTGAATAATTTCATACATATGGCAGTAGATTAACCAAGGTATGAACTCTAAATACTTGTTTCCGTTCAGTTGTTCTTAGTCTCTCCTACATATCATATGTTTAAAGTGAACAACTGTGAGGACAAACCACCACAAAAACTAACAAGATTGCTTCTTCTCTTAAGATCAATATCTATTTGTTTCCCAAAAATTATGCTTTAAAATATGAGATAAATTTACAGCTGTCCCTGTGTCTAATTTCCATATCTAACATAATGCAAACCACAGCAGAAAGTTAATTTGTTTCTTGCATGTACATTATATATTAATCTAGATTTTAACCGAATGTCTGTGAAATACATTATTCCATCTGGTAACATTTTGCATTTTCCTCTGAAGTTAAATAGCAATCACAAACCTTTCTCAGTAATCTTTTATATCTACATAACCCCTTAAATGTATTACTACTGTAATCTCTGGCTAATCTGTTCAGTGGAATTTGGTCAACATAATCCACGATTATTTCTATAACATTCAAATCATTGCGGCATACAGAAATTTTAACCAAGAGAAACAACCTGATATTCATTTTGTGCCTCATTTCATAGCAGCACTGACAGCTGGGTTTTATTGCAAAAACTGAATGACAAATGGTGAATTTTACTAAAGAAGGAAAGAGAATATAAGTGTTAAAAAAATACGCACCTTTAAAACAAAATGTTATTATTTTCCACTAGAAAGGAGAAAAACAATGCAACACATTGACCACATCTCAAGGCATATGACAGAAAGGAAGGAATCAAAGAACTCTATGAAAGAAAATTATTGTATGACTATACATAAATAATTATTCCATTTTGGAAGGAAGCGTGAAAATAAAAATAAAAATCAATAAAAATAAAAATAAAAAAATAAAAATAAAATAAAAATACAGCACCTGTATAACAGAAATCTGAATTGATAATTAAAGGAAATCAAGCACACATACTTGAGCAGGGGAAGTCTTAAAACAAAGCAATGGTGAGCAACACAGTAAACAAAAGGATTGTTGTTCCAAAATCCTACTTAAGAAAATAAACAAGTTGGAAAATATGCCCTCGTAGATAAATCCCAGATTTTTCTGTGACTGGAGCATCCAGGAGAAAAAATTGCCCCATGGGGAGCAACAAGCTGCAGAAAGATCACTTCTGAGGTGGGTGATAGTGAAGGTACAAAAAAGGTGCTGAATAGGTCAATCTAGCAGAAAGAACACTATATCTTAGCTGAACTGCAACAAATGGGTCAGATGCCAAATCTAACTGGGGTCATGCTTCTAAATGCAACCAGATAATGTACCGACCAGTGTTAATGGGAAGCCAAAGCTCTTTCTGCCCTGTGGGTTAACTACAATAACTTTCACCACTTAGATCAGTGTTATTTTGATGCTGCAATTACTCAAGGCATGTGTTGGTCGATATTTGCAATGTGCTTATTTACTGTCCACTTTCAGGGAGGAAAGTGCAGATGGCTTGTCTTGCTGAAAATAAATTCATGTAATTTCTTTTTTATCATTTTTTTCCTTTTGCTTTTTCAAACAGCAGCAATTTTTCAGTTCTGCTGCAAGTTACAATTGGCTGAGTCTGCAGAATCAGACACAGAAATTCTTCATGAATTTTGCTGAAACTTAATTACTGTTAAATATGCAGCACCTATAGAGTCAGAGATGGATAAGGAGATGGGAAAAAAAAATCAAAACTCTAACATCTTTTTACCTCTTAGTATTAGACTGTTCATGACATGGATTTAAGTATTCTAGAAAAAGAAACCCTAGTCAATTGTTTTTGTTTATTATTGCCATGCTGAAAAGTACAAATCAAAAACTCAGTCCTTAAACAACTGTTCAATCTTACATGCCCCTATGTGAGCAAAACAGTTAAGTTAAAGGTTAAAACTATCTTCAGTCATCATGTCTTCTCCTTTTCAAATATTCTGAGGTCAAAGAGAAGTTTATGGTGTTGAATATTACCCTGTTGTTTACTGCCTCCTTCATACCATGGGAACACTGTGTGCTCATAATTATGTCTCTTGAGGTCTAATGAGTGAAAACTTTCAGAGGCATCTTTTTGCACTGTGTTCATATAGCACCTGCTTTAGAAAAGTGTCTGTGCCAATCTCTAGGAACATAAATATTACGAATAAATAAAGTAATAACAATAATGATTTAAAATGTTTTCTACCAATAAAATGTGGTCATGTCTACATTGTAGGAATTGCAAAATAGTTGTTGCTGTAATGTGAACTTCCATAATAAGTCTATTCCAAATGAGTGGCTGAAGTACTAGAGATTGAAAATGAAGTAGTGGTCTTATCTCATGTTAAACTCACTGCAAGGTTGGTGCAGAGGGAACTAGCAGTACAATTAAAACATTTTTCTGTATACTTGAATTGCATGCAATTTCTTCTTTTACAAAGAGAATTGGCAGGTTTTCAAAAATAAACCAGAAAGAAATACTGACATATTGGTTGTGTGCTCCTTTTAGCTGAATTCAGAGCATGACAAGAATCGTGCTGTTCTTCACAAGTGAGCAAGCTACAGAGGCGTGACAAGGGCAAATACTTTACTATGACAGTTAAGCTGAGGGGAAGGAATTATTACAACAGCAAGGCAATTGAATCACGAACAAAATTACTACCAGGTCTTGGGAAATTTTTTGACAAAACTTATGTACAAGACATTCTAATTAATTAAAATCAGCTTATTTGAGAAAAGTTCTACAGGTCTATGATTTATTTCCTCAATAAAACCAGAAAAATTAAGAATAACCTGAAGCTCTGCAGGAGGAAATAGAGGATATTATAGTCAAATGAGTATATGACAGACAAGTTATGAGTGTGGCTATCATATGCAGATACAACAGCACAGTCCAAAGCTTTGAATGAGTTTTGTTCAGATTTTCTCAAAACATTAGAATAAAATATTTTCATGACATTAAAAAGTCTCTCATGAGGATTAAAGCAGTAACTAAATAAATATGGTGTTGTTTTTTTTTTTTTCCCTGAAAAAAGTAAGTTTATTTTGATAAAAATGGACATGAGATTCTTCGCCAGTCAGACATAAGAACTCTGTGGGTTATCAGTACAAAATAAGCAATTATAATTGAAAATCATTTTCTTTTAGTTTTGTTTCATTATCTTAATTGTCAGAATATTCCATCTCTATCCTTATCTTGAAGTCACTGTTTGTCTTGCTAGAGGTCTAAAAATCACAAGAATTCATATGAATGTGACAGATGGCACAACTTCTTTACTTAATTTTTGAAATTTGTGATATGTTTTGTTAAAAGGCAGTGGCAGAGAAGCAAGCAGGATGGAAAGTGGAAAACTCCAATGGAAATGTAAGGCGAAGTGCCTGATGAAAAAATGCTAATTTCTACTGAGCAAAGTCTGGAAAGCTTGTGAGGAGTGAAGAGGTTATTTCTCTCAGTGGGCAGACTGACCTTAGAGATGACTGCAAGAATATTTTCTTAGGTGCTTCACCTTCATGAAATCACTGAGTATTGCATAAACTGGAAGTAAGCTTTGGAAAAAATCTCATGATATAAAGGGATGGGGAAGATTTCTTCAAAAGCCTGTTCTCAATTTTTCTCATAAAGAAAACTTATGTTATGGTCTTAAGAAAAAGCTTAAAAAATGTAAAAGCCTTGGTGGATATTTTACTTTAAAAAACTATATAAAGATAATCAAATTAGTGTTGAGTAATCATTTTTAAAGTTATTATTAGGGGTATTACCCTTAAAGATATCTCTTTTTCTTACACAAGTGCTGGCTACCCTTTCCTCACATCTGGGTAATTGATTCACTTAACTGTTAGCTGAGACCTAATCTTCTGTATCTGGTTTGAAATTTCTAATTCTTTTTTTAAACATGATTTTTTTTTCTATTTGAAAGATTTTTTGCAGTCCCATGAGCTCTGTCAACTGATGTAGTAAAAATTTGCATTTGTCTTTACAAATCTTAATTTCCTCTTGCTATTGGTTGTTTTTTTTTTGCTGTTGTTTTATTATTATTATTATTATTATTTTTCTCAGTGGAAATATCCCTCTGCATCATTCTTCCCACCTACCTCATGTCCAGTGATTCCTGCAACGTAGACAGGAAATATTGTCACTGTTGGCTTTCTTTGTTTGTTTGTTTTCTACACAAGATAATCTTGTCCTGATTGATTAACCTGGGCATTAATGAGAAAGACTTTCTGTTCATCCTATAATGTACTTTTGTACCATCCAATCATCCAGTAATTTTCCTAACACTGAACTCTGAGTTCATCTACTAACATGTTAGCATAGAGTAAGTCCAAAGTTAAAGTGGAGTTCTGTGAGAATTTGCTTCACTAAAGATGATTTATGCAACTTATTTTGACCAACTTCACCATCTGAACTGATATCAGCATTAAATCTTTGTAGACCAACAAGGCTTCATCATTTCTTAAGGAAAATAATCAAAAGTCATTTAGCACTAGCTCAGCTGTTTCTACATTTTTACATCCAAAAGAAACAATGTTAACATAACTGGGCATTCACTACTCTGAATAAGGTAGATAAATGATAAAGTCTAGGTCTCTTTTTTATCTTTAATAATGTATACTGTAGAGCATTCAATTTTCTCCATTTGTCTTCAGAAACAAAATCCAATATGAAACTGCTTTTCATTGATCTGCATATTAAAACTCTGTTTTCTCTGGTATTATCAATGCTTCCCATGACCTTGAAAATACCTCCCAACAACAGCACGGTTTAGTGCTTGCTTGTGAATTAAAAACCTGCATTACAGTTTTATTCTAAATACTTATGTGAAAGTACAGTATTTGTACACAAAACTGTTCAAAGATTTCTAACGTCGAAGATGATTCTTGCAGCAGCTCTTTATAGACATTCTCTTTAGCAAACAAGCTGGATAAAGAAATGCTCCTTTCAGCACATGTCACAACATGTAGTGTACTTTAGATTACAATGATTAGTTGATTCCAGATTTTCTAAAAATTCTCCAAGTCAAATAGTCTGTCTTTTGATAACTCTACCTTCCAAAGCTTAAGGCTCAGTGCTTCCATTGGTTAAAAATGTAACCCTTTGGCCTGAAAATACATCTGTTGCTCAGATAAGTGCATGCTATATACAATGATAGCCTTTTGTTGCATCTGCTGATCAAGAGGAGATGCACTAGAGGATAAGCAAAGCATTGGCTGAAAAATCCCTGTTTAAAATAAAATAAAATAANGGGGAATGGGGAGGAAGGGAGAAATTTTTTATTTTGAGTAGCATATTCTTCAATTGTCCAAGTCCAACACGCTACTCTGAAATCATCTCATAAGCCTCTTCTTGTGACAAGTGAAAACTTGCGCTTAGATATTTCAGTGTTATATGACAATAATTCAAAACCTCATAAAAAAATAAAGCTCTCAAAAGACTAAACAAAAAATGTTGAAAAGCACCACCAGATATAAACAAAAACACTCTTATTTGTATTACAAGTTCAGAGCATGTCTCCAAGGTGCCAGCCTTTTATCTTTGGGTGATACCAGGGATTAGAAAATTAAATACATATATGTATATATATATAGGAAGAAAATTCTATGTCACACCAATCTGCCCAGTCGTTGTCTAAGGCTTGTGCCAGGATCTGCTCTGTTAGCTCTTGGCATTAGCGAAGTATGCATTAAGAAGCCACATAGCTGATTGAAGTGTGCCAGGGTCCGGATGTATAGCCTTCCCTTCCCCTTAGTTTGTCATTGCATTACTTAAACTGCGAAGTTATTTACCATGTTTTATGTGTTGGTGTTCTGTATCTGTGTTCAAGAATCATACCTTTAATAAAGATTATGATGACCACCCGTTATTACAGTATATTGAGTTTTTAGCTACTCTACATGTATATTTTCCTTTTAACAGGCACACCTCTGAAGTTTTTGAGTGGAGTATACCACATAACTCAATCCATCTCACCTTGAATGGTTTGAACCTATCAGGATCCAAGTATACACGGACTGAACTGAGGCTCACAACATACCACTCCCATGCATATTCAGTTCCATGGCCATGCAGTCCTTAACAAACCTTTTTTGCAACATGTAACTACCAAAGGAAACCATATGTTTGAAAAGGAGCTGGAATCTACCAAGAAAATGAGGGGATGAGATAGAAAGGCCTTTTCTTGTTAACAAAATTAATATTCTTTAATGTAGTTTTATATTTTTACGTTAGCACCCAGCAAGCCATTTACTCAGAAAATTTATGAAGTGCAACATTCAACATCTTCAATAAAATGAACAGCTTTTATTAAACAAAGAAGACGCTGCCATCTGAGAAAATATCCAACTTGAATTCTACCTATAAAAGCCAGCTATTTAAGGTAGCAAAGTCAGACACTATTTCAGCTTTTTGTAACAGTGAATGATCCTGAACATATGCATGGGCAGCTACTTACATAGTCAATACCTAGACTTTAAAATTCTCAGATTATAGTGCTATGCCTTATCATAATTTCATATTTGTGATAATATATTTAGATCCTGATTTTCTTTACTGCTCTCAATCATGTGCAACTTTTAATAATATAACCAAGAGAAATTGCTTTTTATCTCAGGCAGTCTGTACATTAATCCTTCTGTGATTCAGTTTGAATAAAAACAGGCAAATGCTTTGTAATTTCAAAAATAATGACATTTTTGTAAGTTCTTATAATGAAAATAAACATTTTGAATTGAAATATTTGTTTTTTTCTTGAAGAGAAAGGCAAAAATCCTACAATAATGCATCAAATCTATCCATATTTGTATTTTCAGTTTGAGTGCATGTCAGTTGCTTGACCCAACTAATTTCTACAATTAAGCAGCTTTTGAGAAAGAAATCACTGTGAACTTGTTTTGAACCAAATTTGGAAGGTATATTTGAGAGGTACATTCAGTTTCAGTAACTGCTTAATGAATTCTCCGAAGTTACCTTGGGTTTTATTTTTGTTTGTTTTTGTTTTTGTTTTTTAAGATAATAGGAACAGAATGAGAAATTGCATTAGATGTGATTGTGTTTGGAGGAAAATGGGAAAACACAATGATGTCTAGTACTGAATTTACCAAAAAGTGACAATACAGTAGCCACATAAAATCTATCCACTTCTGAACAGTAAACAAGAACCAAATGTTTAAATATGTAGGGGGAGAGAATCATCCCTGAATTTGAAGAATACAGGACTCACAGTGTTATGAAGACTATAGAATGTAATTACACAGCATTTAAGTCACCTGTTTAATCCTGGCAATCAGTCCCAGGAGAAAAGTATCTGACTTAAAAATTTCCAAGGTTTCTCAAAATCATTAAATGACCACTTTATTTCTTATGGTGCCGTTGTCTCTGTAAAACCATAATGAAGCCCTGCTGAGTAATACTACTATTTGTCTTTTTAACTTGATGGGCTGAAAGTCATTGAAAAGATGGAGCATACTCCCACCCAGCATTTACATCATCTTCCTTCTGCATTTTCATGCAGATAAAATCAATTTCTGAACTAACTAAACTAAACTAAACTATATATATAATTGGTTCTGGTGTGTTTCCCATTTTGATGATACAACTGCACAAAAACTGATTTGGCAGACTAATTTCTTCCTTAGATCACTGCAGAACAGAGACAAAGGCAAATGTGAAAGTAGACAGAGAGACCTTAAAATAACATTTCTGAAGAGATTGGGTTTCATGAAAGTAGAACAGAGACTTACTACTGATTCCATCCCAAGTCTGAATTCTTTTGTTGCCTACTAGAAATACTACCAACATCTTATAATAGCAAACTATAGGATGATTAGGAAACACATTTTTATATATAACTGTAAAATTAACAGATAAGCTAATTAAAAAAAATCCTTGCTACTCCCATCCTCTTCTTTCCCCTTCCCTCCCCCTGCAAAACACAGCTTCAGAAATCTTCCAGATGCAAAGAGGCTGTTTAAGGTCACTTCTGTCCTCTTTGTCATTTCTCTTTATAGTAAAGGCAAGAAGTGAGAAAGAGCCTTTCACACTTAAAATGTCAGCTGCTATCACAAAAAACAACCAAAGCGTTGTGATAGATTTCACGTTTTTCTTTTTAGACAGTCATTTCAGATGCAAACATTAATCATACTGCTTAAACAGAGGATATGGTTAAATAATAATAATTTAGTTTTTAACTCAAAAAGAGTCACATACCATTCAGTTTCTTGACAGCAAGTAGTAAAGAAATTATATCCATAGCTTATATTTTATTTTTTTGATAGGACAAATACAGATACTTCAAATAGCTCTAAAACACATCTGATATGAAAATACAAAATTAAATCTCTTTGAAGAGTTTGGAATAAATGAAATAAATTCCACAGTAGAGTAAGATCTAACCATTGGTCCTTCTATGCTCTGAGGCCCCTTGAAAATCATTTATTCAACTGAGTGGGTGCTGAAGCTGGAAAAAACGGCAGAGTAACTTGACACACCGAAGAGTTATATCAAGTAGGTATTCCCTTTACTATGGCACTGGGTGCATGGAGGATCAGTCACCAAACATGCACACTGAAGAGAGAAACCACTACATATTTGAAGACATAGCACATATTCATTACATTCCGCGGACATGGGCAAAAATTCCAAAAAATGATTGACATCTCTGATGGCCACGGGATTAAAGGTAACAGTCATTTTCATTGTAAATTTCCAACATTCAAGGTGGGGAAGCCCGAACTGGTTCCCACTGATTATACTGAGCTGACACATCTGTTTTGCCATTTTATCTTCAAAATCAGGACATCTATTCCACTTTCTTATCTTTGCTTGACAACAAGTTTCATGGCCTCTGCATTTTGTTCTTGAGCTTGAATTTACGCAAGCCTCCTGTTCTTCAGCTTATATCTGCTCAAGTTGTTCTCACAATATTCTCATAATTCAGTGCACTGTAGCCCCACTGATCACTGCCTTTCACCAGAACAGTCAGAGTGAAGAGCAAGAATGCTTTATAAATTCATAATGTATAATTTTGAATTCAGAAGAGTAGTCTGAATAAATAGAAATAGAGATGAAAGATAATGATTAATCTGAAGTCAGCTACAATACTTGCTGATTAGTATGGAATTTAGCATGCCTGGCCATCAAAAAACAAGGCTCTTGAATATGAGAGTGATATCTGGAAAGGAAATATATGAAAAGCTAATACATAAAAAATGAAGACACTTCTTAGAGAGTGAACATATCTGGAATTTATTTTTGATGTGCATTGGAAAAACATCACAAAAACAGACTCAGAGGAAAGAACAAATACAGCTGTGATTTATCTAGTGAAGGTCATTTTATATTTCAGAACTTTCTATTGTATTTCCTCTTCAATACACATAACAATTTATTTTATTTTGTTTGCAAAACACTGTTGTTAAACTAAATTAACTCCCTACACTAATTTTTTTTTACGGTCAGACTGGAAACAAATAAGAACACTAAATATATGTGTGGAATTATTTCAGATACTTGAAGAAAATCATATTTATAAGAAACAAAGATAGAATTTTTCCTTAAAAAAAAAAAAAAAAGACTTTAAAACCATTAGTTCTTAATCAGCTGACAGAGATGCAGTTGAACATACAAACTGAACTTAAGAAATGGTCTGATTAAAGATTATGTGGAAAGTTCTGAATGAACATAGAAAGTCTAGTAAATATTTTAATATGCTTTCTGCATTTCAATAAAAATGTAGTGTGTGGTTTTCATATAATACACTCCTATCAGTTACTGAGGTCTTTTAATTTCTTTTTTTTTCCTAAAGGGGAATCTTACAACTCTGATTACCATTAATATTTCAGGTGTTGTTCGCAAACTCTTCGCTGTTCCCAATTGCATTGTATTCAATATACTTAAAGAAAAAGTATCTGATGTGACAATTACTGGAACTCTTGTAAATACTGGCTTTTTGATATATAACCACCAGATTTAAAATGCTACACCATTCCATGAGAAGTGGATGAAGCTGCACTGTGGCAACAGCATGACAGAATTAGGGCCAGAACTACAGGATAAGCTTTGATACATGACATTTATCAGTTTTGCTTTTATATCTTTTGTTTGTTTGTTTGTTTTTTCACTACTCAGACATCTAGATTTGGAGAGTTTGTTCCTGTTACTATTATAAACTGATTTTGTAACTCCCAGTTTTGGGAGTTGTCTGATATACCACGTTTTGCTTCTGCTGTGATGAAGACCTAGGTCACTGGGATACCTGAGGATCCTGAGCTGCTCCCTGTGTTGAGAACACCAAATCCAGAACAAGACAGGCAGATTTTAGAAGCAGCAGCAGAAAGGCAGCTATTCAATCACAGTTTTGTGCCTGCATGGATCACTCTTTCCTCAACTTTCCCTCGGGGTAGGAAAAAAGATCATTACAAATCTTTTCATACTGGAAAGATTTCATGCCTACTTCCGCAGCTTCTGGTGAGAGAGGAGGCCTGTGGATGAAACTGCTTAAAAGACTTTCTGCCTCTGTTACTTTCAAGAAAATTGGATTAATGGGGAAGACAGACTAACTATGATTTCATACAGTAGAATTTAAAGGCACACAACTAGAAGGTAGTAACCTTGGTTTTCACTTTCTGAATTCAACAATACGTTTGATCATATCTTGAGCTTTAAGTAATATAAATGCATGAAGTATTCTGAGAACCTAGTTTCTACTTAGTTTGGTGTCTCTCACTCAAAAAAAAAAAAAAAAAAAAATCTAGCTACTAACTCTTAGAAACTTCTTTTTTAAATCCCAAGCCTCTGTAAATGACTATTAAGAGATGTTCAAATAACCAGTCACATGAATTTGCAATCAGTAGTGACATAATTTCTGCACTGCCTAAAAATTGCAGTCAGGTTCTTCAATATGTAACAAAAACTAAGAGAAAACAATTTTTGATACTACAATGCCTTTGTTTTAAACATGTAGTTTACTTGGATCACAAATCTACAAGTTCAGGCTCAAATGAAATGTTTGACATGTAGCTGGCTTAACTAGAACAATATCATGCAAATCCAACAAGGGTAAATAATACCAACAAATATTGCCTTCTAACTTTCCATGCATGCAAATGACTGTGGCTTAAGTCTCAGTGTGCATCTCATAGGGCACTAGTGTAAGAACAAGGAGAGCTGCAGTTAAGCTTTCCTCTCTTCCCACATCCTGCTTGGACTTGGCACATAGCCATAAAAATTATGGCTGCCTTCTGTGCAAGTGCCCTCATTTGGGGAAAAACATCTCTCCTCCATTTAGCACAACAGTTCAAAACTGACAGAATTTGGCTGAATGCTGTTAACTGCAAACCCAGAAGAACAAAAGAAGCTGCATGTAGCAGGTGCTACCTTTTGTATTCAAACTAATTAGAATACATGACTATATAGGCAAGCTCTAGAAAAGATAAGAAAAATCAGCCTTCAGTTGAATTCTCCAAAGATTATTTTAGTAGGAGTAACCAGACTAGCAATATTGCTGCAGTATCCTTGGCTTCCCCTTTAGATTGTTTTATTTTGGTTTATTTTATAAAGCATAAAGTAATGCAATTAATTGTTTCTGACAGAAAAGAATAAAGATCTATCATATTTCTTAACAAAACCAGCATGTTCATCTTTCAAAGTAATATTTACACTACAGTATTGGTGGAGTTCTACTTTCAATAATATTACATTTGCATTTGAATACCCAGTTATCCAAAATATATACCCTTATGGTTAACATGGTCAACACAGAGAGTTAGCATAAACTCTTCATTGTTCAAGTATAAAAGCAGTTGCTATGTAATTTTCCATTTAGTGATAACTGAATTTTAACATAAGTAAACATCAGTCTTAAGAAAGCTAAACTAAATAATGCTTTTCTAGGGAAGAAGTATGAAAAACAGGTGACAGAATTGTCACCTTTTTACTGAGCTTTATTAATGTGACAGTTGAGCAATGAGCCATGCAGTATTATCACTGCTGAGCACCACTCTGAGATTTCATAAAATGTCATGCATTATTGTGACAACAATTAATATTATGATTTCAACTCTGGAAGTTGTGGTTCTATATAACTACTGGTGGGTTTGCACTTTCATCACAAACTACTTATTGCACTCAAAGACAGAAACAAGTATATTGTAATATATTTCCTATTAGACTCATAGTGGTGGGACTGATGACATCAAGTACTGTTCAATCCCTTGAATTTTAACAAAGGGATTTTTTCCTCTAGAGTACTGAGGACTTTCCTACATAAACACTTGGGAGAAAAGGGGAGTTGTAGACAACATTTAGTGTGTCCTTGCTGTCATCCACCTTCTGAACATTTTATTTATTATTTGGTAAGCGGTACACAACACTTCTCTCAAAGTCCTTTTGAATTTTGCTAAATATTAGATTACTTTTTCCTAGCTCTGATAAATGTATATGATGAAATATAAATATTTTATAAAATTATATAAATGTATAAATACGTAATATGCAAAAATGTATACAACTTCTCTCGTGGTATCATACTGGCTAAAGAGGAAGCAAGATGAAGAGTGAGGAGGGAAGGACAAGGGGCAAATAACCACCCTGTAAATAAAAAATGGTAAATGTAATTTTCACATTTATCTGTATCCACTGCCACATTAAAAGTAGAAGTAAATTATGCAGACATCTTATTCTCCCTTCAGGGAAAGGCAGCTTTCAAACTAAGGGTGTATTGCAAAGTAGTCCTCCCTGCAAATTCTGATGCTTCTCTCATCTAGCCCTGTTCCCCTGTCTTCTCCAGGCAATACATCAGAACAAAGGCTGCTGGCACAGGTTAAGGCAACAGGTGAGAGCAGTGAATGAAAAGTAACATGAGAAATGAAGAGCTATGTTAAAAGAAAAATTAAATTGTCATCTTTGGTAAGGATATTGAAATATCCTATTGTAATAAAACAATTAATAGCATACTTGACCTAACATTCTACAAAATCATGCTTGGTCTACAAAATCTCTTTTTATTGTTTGCATTCTGCTTTTGTCCAAATACGCATAGTTCTAGAACACCCTCTATTTTTTAATCTTGTTCCATTTAGTAATTTCCAGTCCCTGGACTGGAAGTTGTTAAAGAGGTTTAATCAAGCAGTGACCTATTGGATACAGCATTAAAAAAAATCAAAGGTAACATTTCAAAACTCAATTAAAAGTTTCTTATTCCCTAGTGACATTCCCTTTAATAGCAGAGGAAAAGGTATTATTTCTTTTTTTTTTTTTTTAATTATTATTCTTGTAGCATACTTTCATGTGAAGACCATGATAGCACATCTCAAATCTGTGCTCACAAGTTCTGCACCTTTCTCATAATTTCATTTATAGTTGGTTTGGACATTGATTTGATCTACCAATTGTGTGGAACTCCAGGCATATGTCAGCATTTACTAGCCATAGGATATTTCAACATCATTATTTAAATAGTAGGTAAATGAATTATAAAAATGCTCTTGTCAGTGCATATATCAGTGTAAATTCAATATAAAAAAATATAAACATATGCAGAAGGGAGGTTAAATCATCATATCCATGCCACATGCCAATTAAAAAAAAAAAAAGAAAAAAATTTGCTCTAAATCTGACAGGGAAGAATGAAAGAGGCAGGAAGCTGCAGTATTTATTCTTCTGGTACATATTCTTATATATATTTATGTCTAGTATCCACTTTCTCTGAGGGGCAACAAAGAAAACAAGCCTTCATAGGCTGCCACAGGATGGTAAGAAATGGAAGAGGTGCAAATCTGTACTAAATCTTTTGTAAAGTACAAAACCTAGTAGGAGATTTTGTAGGAACTTAAAAGCCTAAAGGGAAATACTGCTTGGTGCAGGAGGTGATGCTGGGGTAAGCCAATGCTTATAGTTGCTGAGGTAAGGCTGATGTGCTGTGAGAGCTACAAAAGCCCAGCTGAAGCAAAGCCATGATACCAATAATTTGAAGAGACAGAAAACATTACATTAAATATGTTATTGTCTTTCCTTTGATAAAACCTCTGTTTCCCTTTACTTACAGTCTCTGTGCTCTGCTATTCTGCTGGTGACCAAGACCTGTCCCAGAGCATATGAAATACACTGTTGCTACAGCAGGTTATGTTTACCAGTTCAGTCTGCAAGTAGTTTATCAATCTCAAAATCTAAAATATCCTTTGTTACAGATCATGTGAGGTCATTAGCAAAGGAGACTATATTACATTACTGCTGATCATGTTTACAAGTGAAGGTTTGAACTCAGAACTGGGAAAACAACTGCATGCTATTCTGAGAATAGCTGCTTGGGACAATCGATAGGAAAGAACTTCAACACAAATAAAAAGAAAAGGTGTAAAATCAGGCGAGCAATGAATATCCACATTTTTAATTTAAACAACATTTTTTAAATGGGAAATGTAGGGTTTTCATTTTTGATGCTCTGGGGTATCTAGCATGATTTGAACTTGCTGGACTATAACAGAAATAAGAAATTGCTTTCCAGGTCAAACAAAAGGACAGGGAGAATAAGAAAAAAAAAAAAGTACTGTCTGAAAAAATGTAATTTCAAGCATTAAGGACTTCTATAAAGAAATCTAAAATATTATCCAGAGTATTAAAAGGAAAATACAACAGAATCAAGGCCTCATGCATGTATTCAGATCTTCATTATTCTGAGGTGAAATACACTTGACCTCCAAAAGATATAGATATGGAGGTCACTGCAGAAACATTCCAGTTCTCTATAATGAGTTACTTCAAGGTCAGTTGAACTTGTTAACTCTGGCTCAGCACTGTCTCTGCTGGACTCAGAGTGGCTGCTCAGAAACCTCAGTGAGGTTCCTTGCTCTGCTCCTCAGTGCTCCAGCAGTGGGGCTTATTAGGTTGAGTGTAGAACTAGACTGGGCCTGGATTTGGGGTCACCACAGGGCTAAGGCAGTCTGATAACTATTAGGCAACCAAGAGGCAAGGTGGATCCATATAATCAGCTCTAACTTGGCACAGATAGAAATGACAAGTCTACCTGAACCCAGTGTGATTCCAAGAAAAACTGCTGAAATATGTCTGAAGAACATCCTTCATCTTACCTGTTTCAAAATCCCTGCTGCCTTTGGATTATGTCAAAAGTGAGTTTAATATCAATATGTTTCTATAAATATAAATGTTTGCAGACTCAGAATGATACAGATCAAAGAATAGAAAGCACACAGGAAAAATGTGTTGGAAAACATTTGTATTCAGAACAGATTAAGCATATGTCAAAATTAATTCTGTTCTGATATGCTATCCCATACAGGGATACTTCCTTCATCAATGCTTAAATGCTGGGCATGTTTCAACAGCTGTTAAAATTGAGCCACAAAAGATGATGCAGTCATGTTATAATTCTTCACCTACTATTCAAGATGGATCAGAATATCCTTAACAAAATAATGACATCTCTTTTAATTTATAAATAAGACCTAATGACTTAATTACAAATAATTGATTATTGCTAGCTCTTTTTGGTATCACAAGGATTCATAAAAAATTAATCACATCTCGATGGCATTAGACACAATCAAAAGTTTTTCAAAATACTTTTGGACAGATATGAATATTGGGTTGGTTGCAAAATGATATATATGAGTGAAAACATTTTTATAATATCTTTCAGTGAGATGCACTAATAGAAATCCGTATCATGTAAGAATCTGATTACTCTAGGCATCAGCACACACCATGAGAAGGAAAGAATGACAAAAAAAAAAAAATTTCTACAAAAGTAAACCCTATGCATGCAGTTAGGTTCCCATACCCATCTATTCAGTGGGGGAAACATTTTTTTGTAAATCCTGAAGTATGATTTCCAGGAAAGGTAGAAATAATTTTCACCTTCACAGAATTACTTGAAACAAGTTTACACCTTAGAACAAAAGATTTGAAAATAATTTAGTCAACTCCAGTAATCAGGACAAGTGATTTTTAAAGCTTCAAGACATCAGCCAAATTCAGCCTATATTAGAATGTTTAATTTCTGCACCATTCATTTAAAATCTCCAGTCCAATTTCTTTAGTGTTCCCTTTCTTTTTAAATTTATTTTTTTATAATTATTAGCAAACCTAAAATGTAAGTATCACGTATCCTCAGATAATGTAGCACTATGATTTCCCACCCTAATGGAAGAAGAAAAAATCCTGCTTAAATGTGTTTCTCCAAGATGTAAAGCAATAGACATCATTGGTAGGATTCCAACTACCAGAAAAGAACAATACTGCGTTTAAAATGAGATCATAGAGATTTCTAAGTAGCTCAGATCTCTGACAATAGTTTATATAATATGCACGTGAAGTACTCATTGGCTTAGCATTTGCTCCTACAAGAAGTGTCACTTCAAGGGAAAAAAACTTGGGATATGCTATCAGAGGACTTCCATAGTTCTGTAAAGTAGTTTGCAGCCAGACTATATCTTACAAATATGTCTTACAAATACTAAAATATGCTCCTAATCTAGAGCTTGATACAATATACAGAGCTCTTAAGGCAAATCAGAAAGCATACATGTTTAGCTAAATACAGTTTCACCATGTTTATGAGGAATTCCCTTGAATTCCTCNAAGAATAAAAAAAAAGAATAAAAAAAAAGAATAAAAAAAAGAATAAAAAAAAGAATAAAATAATTAAACTAACTGTTTTATAGAGAAAAAATATATTTTTCTTCAAACTGCAGTATTACAAATGTTTCTTCAAAGTAATATGATTTACAGTAACAGAACAATCTTACAGATGATTGATGATTACCAGTCATCAGTATCTAGAGGCAGAAAAGGAACATCTCTGAGTTCTATACAGTCACTCATGTCGGTTTTGATCCCTTAAAAAGGGAAGCCTAGAAAAAGCATTAAAATTATAAATTCTCAGCCAAAAGAAATTGTAAAATGCTAACCATAGTATTAACAAAAAACTCTTATGATTTGGAAAAGTAAGTACAGCCTACCACCATATCTGTTGAGGTAAGTGCAGAACTTGAAAGAAATTTAGGTAAGATTTCACAAAACATACATTTTTCCTGACATATTTTGAAATATAAAGCAGTAACATCAATTTTTATTTTAAATCCAGTTCACGAAATATGAGATAAATCTAAGGGAAGCAGGGGCTAAATGCAGTAAATAACTTGAAATGCAGAAAATGGGGAAGAGTTGAACTTCCTATTAAGCAGTATTTGTGAGATATTGATATTCCTGGAACTTAGTATTCTTGAATATAAGAAAGTCAGAATTTTCTTCTTCACTAAGATCTACCAAGATAAAAAGGCCAACTGGAATAAATTCTTTGTTTATCTTCTGCTTTGGTATTACAGTGGTGCCATGACCAATGAATGAGNTCTACAAAAGTAAACCCTATGCATGCAGTTAGGTTCCCATACCCATCTATTCAGTGGGGGAAACATTTTTTTGTAAATCCTGAAGTATGATTTCCAGGAAAGGTAGAAATAATTTTCACCTTCACAGAATTACTTGAAACAAGTTTACACCTTAGAACAAAAGATTTGAAAATAATTTAGTCAACTCCAGTAATCAGGACAAGTGATTTTTAAAGCTTCAAGACATCAGCCAAATTCAGCCTATATTAGAATGTTTAATTTCTGCACCATTCATTTAAAATCTCCAGTCCAATTTCTTTAGTGTTCCCTTTCTTTTTAAATTTATTTTTTTATAATTATTAGCAAACCTAAAATGTAAGTATCACGTATCCTCAGATAATGTAGCACTATGATTTCCCACCCTAATGGAAGAAGAAAAAATCCTGCTTAAATGTGTTTCTCCAAGATGTAAAGCAATAGACATCATTGGTAGGATTCCAACTACCAGAAAAGAACAATACTGCGTTTAAAATGAGATCATAGAGATTTCTAAGTAGCTCAGATCTCTGACAATAGTTTATATAATATGCACGTGAAGTACTCATTGGCTTAGCATTTGCTCCTACAAGAAGTGTCACTTCAAGGGAAAAAAACTTGGGATATGCTATCAGAGGACTTCCATAGTTCTGTAAAGTAGTTTGCAGCCAGACTATATCTTACAAATATGTCTTACAAATACTAAAATATGCTCCTAATCTAGAGCTTGATACAATATACAGAGCTCTTAAGGCAAATCAGAAAGCATACATGTTTAGCTAAATACAGTTTCACCATGTTTATGAGGAATTCCCTTGAATTCCTCAGATTTCTAGAGCTTGGAGTAAAGCTGAACTACAATTCTATTCCTCACATAATTCCATATCCTCAGAAAAAATGAAACTTTTCAAAATTATTCTTGAAAAGTAGAGGTGAGAGTGTTGAGAAGGCAGGTAATTAGGCAGTTCACTTGTCGCAATTAGATACTTAGGGCCTACTTTGTTCAGTTCAAGGTGGTGTTCTCAGACCAGGCCACTGAAGCGGGAATTAAAAAAGGACATTTCATGTGAGTGTCCAAATGAAAATGTAACTTTAATCTAAAGAATTGATTTCAGCTTCCTTTTACATCTTAAGTTAGATAAACTTTCTCTAACATTTAATAAGTAAGCGGTCAAAGTCCATGAAGTAAAAAANATTATAAATTCTCAGCCAAAAGAAATTGTAAAATGCTAACCATAGTATTAACAAAAAACTCTTATGATTTGGAAAAGTAAGTACAGCCTACCACCATATCTGTTGAGGTAAGTGCAGAACTTGAAAGAAATTTAGGTAAGATTTCACAAAACATACATTTTTCCTGACATATTTTGAAATATAAAGCAGTAACATCAATTTTTATTTTAAATCCAGTTCACGAAATATGAGATAAATCTAAGGGAAGCAGGGGCTAAATGCAGTAAATAACTTGAAATGCAGAAAATGGGGAAGAGTTGAACTTCCTATTAAGCAGTATTTGTGAGATATTGATATTCCTGGAACTTAGTATTCTTGAATATAAGAAAGTCAGAATTTTCTTCTTCACTAAGATCTACCAAGATAAAAAGGCCAACTGGAATAAATTCTTTGTTTATCTTCTGCTTTGGTATTACAGTGGTGCCATGACCAATGAATGAGCCTACTGGTAGAAGAAGCCCTTTTATGAGGTACAAAATGTGTGGGGTTTTTTTTGTTGTTGTTGTTTTCTCTTTTACAGACAGGATATGCCAACAATGACCACAGTCATCAGAAAGATGAACAAGACAAATCAGTCATGTGGAGCCTGTAGCAGCTTCTCTGGCTTACCTGACGGTGCATCACACTGCTCTCTGCAGCGGTTCACTTTGCTTAAAGAAGTTGCAAAATAATTAAATAGCATTTAGCAGTAGGATATAAGACGTAGAATATAAGGCGAAAACAATAGATGCAAGTTAGCTCAAATACAGGAGTTAGGAGAAAGCTGACATCTGGACTCTACTCTGCTTTCTAATGAAGGCAGTTTTATTTGAGCATTAGGACAAAATTCAAGAGAAAATAAAGAGAATGAATCCAAACCAGATATGAACATTACATGAAAGAACTGAGTTCACGCTGTTTCTTCTCTTTGTTTTTCTTTCAATTAATTTCCTCTTTAGATAGTTATGTGATGTCTGGGTCTAAAATTATTAAATGAAATAGGATCTGAAAATAGACTTCACATCTAGTAATAACTCTGCCTTCCAGCTCTTGGCAAACGAAAAAAAAAAAGAAGCATGAATTAACTCTAGGCTATTCCCTTCATAACTGTAAATTAAATAATTTTGACAAAGTGAAGATACCAAAACCACTGACAAAGCAAAATACAGACAGATAACATATAATATCCAGGACAGAAGTAGCAGGATGAGGTATAAATTTAAAGGTTATTATATATTTTATAAGAATTAAAGATGTGAAAATGAAAAAAGGGGATAAGGGTTAGTTAAGCAAGAGGAAAACAAGAGAAAAAGAAGAAAATTCCTGGATGTATAGTTGAATCATGGTATCTAGCTTTTGGTCTCAGTCAAGAAGCGTGTATACTAATCTCCTGGATACTGGAAAAGCTAACATGGCATTCTGGATTCAAAAAGAAAATATCTGTTGATACTCTAAAGAGAGAAGTCCCTCAACTACCAATTATGGGACTGAATGCTCAAGGAAGACCTTACTTGCTTTCTATGGGACTTAAGCATAGTTCATAAGTAATGGGCTGAATTTGGCTTGTATTTTGAATAAGAAGTAACAAGTAAAAAAATAAAATCTGTTACATCATGCTTCCTGAAAGCAGGTAACATGAAAGAGCATTCTATGATGTGAAGAACATATTGTTTAATTTAGTTCATCTTTAAGAAAAGGAGGAAGAAAGATCAGAGGATGAAGCAAAAGTAGGGGATGTCAGGGTGTTGGAGAGAGAGGCTGAGAAGGAATAGTTGTGATTACATACAAAATGAAAAAGCCGAGAACCTTTTTAGCTCACACCTGCCACTGGATGCTGTCAAGATTCCTGCATTAATGTTTGGAGATTTCTACTTTTAGTCACTAGAAGAGTGGAAAACAGTGATGTGTTAAGCAGCCTGCTCATTTCCTTCTGTGTGAGCAGCTGCAGAGACAGTATGATGTGCAGAAGCCTTGGTGCAGTCATGCTCCCTCAGGCTAAAATTGTGTATTAGCAGTCATAGAATTATTTATTTATTTATTTTTGCATGGATTGTTACTTACCACTGTGAAAAGTGTCCTAACAGCTGAAACGCTTTGTGAAATTTTGATGCCTAACATAATACCTTGCTAACCAAATGAATAGCAGCATACAGAAGATGGCAAAAATGGCTCTGCATCAGTCTCATAGGAGCATGTGGTTGACTAGAGAGAAATCTACTACCTATTGTAAGCATAATTCTTTTATTTGCCTTTGCATTTCTGGTGAGAATTAGAAAATTAGAACTCTGACAACAATTAATAAGAGAATTCTTTAAACCACCTGAATCATATCTGTCCTTTTCAAAATCCAAAACAGCTGGAAACACTATGGAAAGCAAACCATGTCTCACGAGACACCCAGTCAGGTGCTGCACCCTAATTAGAGCTCATAGAACAATTATTTATGAGGTTTAATTATTACCAATGCTAACTATTCATAATTATAGTGTCAACAAAATTTCTTATAAGTATCTTTTGAATTCTAATACAGTTAGGATAGCAAGACTCTAATAAACCCTCCATCTTTCATAGATTTCAAAGGGTTTTTACATAATGAATTGTTGATTCATCCAACAATGAGGTAGAAGTGTAATGCATGAATACAGACTTCAAATAAATCTGATGACCTATTTATCAGAAGCTAATAATTATTAAGCAGAAGCATGCATTTAATTATAACACTTTCACCACTATTAGAATCGAGATTTAAATACACAACTTTCAATACTTTTGCCACCTGAACTTATGTAATCTTCTGTAACACAATGTTATTAATGTCTTTGCCGCAGCTGCATACTTTACTGGTTACAGTATGAAATTTTCATATGAAGAAATTTTGAAGAGTCTGCATTACTTAGTAACTTCATGTCACTGGAGCATAAAAGCATAAAAGTATGTAACCTTTCTATTTTTCTTTTCACTTTCCTACTTTTCTCTTTACATTTGGAATCTTTAGCATACATTAGAAGTGCATACTGTGGATTTTATTAACGCCAGTGAAATGCTGCTATCAACATATATCATCAACTTGGAAAATCATATCTTAGTACAAAATACAGTCATATTGAAGCCCTGTCTACAAGATCTAGGGTTTACTCATGCCACATCTTCTATCGCAAACATACACTGTTTAAACCCAGATACCACAGATTTCCTTAATCAGAAATGCTTCTGAATTCATTAATGTTCTGAACTTAGCTTGACTTAGACAAGCAAGATAGGCTTCCAAAGGTGTAATACATGGGATGAGTTATTTAGTTGCAAAGTAAACGAGCTGAGAATATAGGTCATCAAGCAATATTCAAAGAGGCATTACTTTGTGCTAAGATTTTAATGTCCAATAGAATGCGTGGTTAGATTTGTTACAGATTTGTTTTATATGTGTATATATTTTGATGTGTAATATGTATATTTTTGTTATGGATTTTATGAATTCAGCTGGGTTGTAAAATATTTTCTGATGTTGATTCATATATGTATTGCATGATATCTATACATTAGAACTTTAACATAATAACAGCCTAGTACAGGCTTCATAATTCACACAATCTTAGCTGCTCTCCTGTACTTCACAGAAGGGGTGGAGCCTACTTGTTGAAAATCAAAGTGAAGTCTGCTATCTGAAGTTATGCACGTCTGACATACTGAGCTCCCTCAGATACCTGAACAGATCCTTAAGAAAATGCCTTGTCTCTGCATCTGCCTTCTGAGCTCTTCAAGATTAAGCCAAGAAATTCCTTTCTACCCTTCCTTCAGTACTCATGCCCTCATTTCCACACCTGTGGTCCCCAAATATAATTCCAAACTACAGAGACGTGCTCAAGCTAGCATAGATGGGCTAATTAGCCAAGTACCTGTGAAGCAGCACACTGAACTCTGTGGAGCCATAACCACACTTACCAGAAGCTACATTGTTTGAGGTGTATACTTACAGGCTGCACACTGCTCTGTAGCCATACACTGAGTTAAACATACGCATTCATTCATCAAAGACTTTTATTTTAATTTGAAAGTAACTCGAGCAGTCTGCATTTTTAAGCCTGTGATAATTTTTTTCCTATACTTTGAGAGGGAGAGGAGAGCCAGTTTAATATTGAATAAAATAATAATAACATTTTAAGCAATCTCATCCCATAGAAAAAGAGTAATCTCCAGCCTGTGCAGGTTTCCCCAAATACCTGGAGACTTTCCCAATTAGAGCCAATAACATTTCAGTTTATAGTTAAGGGTAGTTAAGTACAGAGCTGTTTCTCAAATAGCTTGTAATGTAGTTTTATAACTAAATAACTAAAGAGAAAGGGGTGCTGGGTCAAATTCCATTTTCCAAGAAGTAGTTATTTTCATCTATTTGGAAAGCTTACACGAAACTTCTGAAAGACTAAATCTTAGCAACAAAACTTCAAACACAAATTCATACTGCAGAAAAATCAGATGATTATAAAAAAAATTGCTTTTACTGATGATTTCACTAATGATGCAAAGAGAATATACTGTTTGCTTCAAATGAATGACACTAGAATTACGCCTTATAGAGTGTGTTGCTTTCTTTGGATGGAAAATAAAGTAGTAGTCTTTTTCTTCACACTGACTAAGGTCTTTGAGACAGATATTATTTTTGCAGATTTAACTTCTTATTCTACCATCCACTTCAATGGATTCTGTTTTCATCTGTAATCCTGTTAGTTTTTCAAGTTAATACCTATCTTATGGTGTCACATCTGAAATAAGATAGAAATGTTTGGATAGTGAAATTTCAGTTTTAGTAATATTTGACAACAAAAAAAGAAAAAAGAAGAAAACACCACCAAATGAGCTCCTCGTGAGATACTATTATCTATGAAGAAGTGGTGTGCCATTCTCTTTGCCTCAAAATGATACATATTTCGAATAATGAAACCAAATACTTTTTCATAAATACATGTACAAAAGAACTTTAAACAAAAGCAATGCATTTTGAGGTGTGGGTTTTTTTTTTCTGTTATGAAGAGCCTACAGGTAAAAATTTAAAATGTATTTTTAAAGCCTAAAGTAAAACCACACTTTACTACAACGTTCCATTTGAAGGCTAAATCAAGTTTTGTTTTAATTAAGAGAAAGCAAGACCTGGTTGCCATGGTTACCTGTCTATATTACAGCTGTTACTAATTAAACCATTAAGACTAATTCTGCTAACATACACATGGACACATGACTACTCCTTACATTATTTTATCAATAATAAAAAACAAAGGTGAATGCAGTCTTACAATATACCTAATTATTGCCTCTTCCATTGTGACAGTCAGTTGTTCATGGTAATCATAATGAAATGCTACATAAATCTTTATGATTGCCTTCAGTGTTCTTATATTGATCTTTCTGAAAATTGGAAAGGCTTTAGAGTAAGCAGACTGGACACAACAAGGGTATGAACTCTGGTTAAACAGCATGCAGAGTATGTAGCATATAGTCATTCTGGGCTCCAGCAAACAGCTGCTTTTTATTCCATTTAAAGAATTTCTCAAAATAAATGAATATAAAGTAATACATTATATCACCACTTAATTTATTTGACCTTCTAGTGTTCATACTATATATTATAAAAAAATGAATATCTTCTAAAGGGCAAAATTTGAATAGCAGTAATTAAAACAACATAAAAGTAGTTCTCTTCATCTGTTTCTTTTATTACTAGCAGAAAAATTGGTAATAAGAAAATTATTAAAACATATATTCTTCAGATAAGTAGCTTACATAATCGTTAATCATTAACTGTACTTAAAAGCTGTATAAAGCTACTTAGACTCTTGAATCCTTCTGAAGAGCTCAATCTGAAAAAACTTTTACAGTACTCCATTTTTCTCATTAGAACATTTTATTGTTTTTTAGAATTAGCATAGCACCAAATATAGGTGGGAGAATGGGAAATAAGTACTACATCATTCAAGCTCCAGTCCTTCTCCTGTATGCAGGAAAACTCCAGTAACTGCACAGTGTACTCACAGGAACACATAACATTTGTAATTCTTATCAGGGTGCGAGTTAAGGGAATGTAAAGGTTGAGATTGCTTAAACTGGAAAGGAAAAATAGCTTCCATAAGATTGAGAAGGCAAGAGTAGGTTAACTGTTTTTTTTTTCTAATTACCAGCCCTGAGAAGTAACCTGACAACAAAATGTGTTGGATAGCTAGAGGCAGAGTTCCACTTGCCTAACTTTTAGGCTAAAGCACCTTTTTCCCTTCCCTTGCCCTGTACTAGGAGGTACTGCAGGAATTGTGAGTTTCAGCTCAGGTTTATGTCATTGATCATACCAAGCCTGTGCAGAAACAGCTTACCCAGAGGCATACATTTGTTCAGAGTGAGGTATGAGTTAATTTATCAAATAGGCCATGAGGCAATACAAAGTTTTTATTAACTTTAAGCTTCTACGCTAGCTTTGTCACAGCTGGAATGGCACTATTTTATCTGTAGTGAAGCCTGACAGGTCAAAATGTAGCCATCCCATTAAAAGAAATAAATTTTAAATGGTAAACTGTGCTCAGTACACTACACTGTGTGACCAGGGGACTTATTCATTTTTATTCCCCATAGCTGAGAGAATTATTTTGCTGCAAAATAGTGACCTCCAAACTAGTGGTTTCCAGTCCCATTTCCAGCTCTGACTCAGGAAACACTTTCAACAACTCAATCATTAACCGTAGCTTTATCCCAGAAATCCTTAACTAAATCTAGCCTTAGGCTATGGTTAACCCCAGCCCAGATCAGATCATTTCTCTGCAAAACAGAGATGCAGTCACAGTCTACTTCTCTGCTGGACACAACTGGTCATTATTACATTTTTTTTTATCCACAGATGGGAAGGTAAAAGGCACACTGTTATAATTCTACTGGCTTTAAGAGGATAGTGTCTAAACATAGACTCAGGGATCACAAAACCTATGAGTTTCATAATGACAACTTTATCTTTTTGAATGATTGTCTATAAAGCTAAGCCACGTAACTGAGTTAAATAGGCTCATTAGCTCTGAATAAACAGTAGACGGCCCTTGGAGTGTGAAATGCATATTTGAAATCAAGTTGTGAGTTGGGGAAAATAAAAAAAAAAAAAAAAAAAAAAAAAATTTTANAAAAAAAAAAAAAAAAGAACAGATTTTATCCAAATAAAAAAAGTAGAGGGATAGAGGAATAGTAAAAGTAAAGTTACATACATCTGCTCCAAAGTGAATTCATGAAGACACTCTCCCATTTCTTTTAATGGAGTCCTGACTGTCAGAGCTATGCAGGTTAAGGACATATTGCAAATAGAAGAGGGCTTAGAGAAACTGAAGGGATAAAATGGACAAAAATGCTCTAAGAAAACTGGTTTCAGACAATGTTCTGGAATGAAATTTAATCCATCAGGAAACATCCTATTTTCACTGGAAAACATTTAACCACTTATTTCTGTGTTGTTTTCTTTGAAACACTTATAAAAGTGTTTTTTGATTGAAACATGAAAGATATATCTCACTTGGAAATCAGAATTCCAAACTTTTCAATTAAAAAAAATTCATAATCAAGAAACAAGTAAAACTGAAGGTAATTTGGAAAGTTTCGAATCAATAATTGGAAAAAAAAAATCTGACATTCAACATTAAAAGTAGCTAAAAATACTCATTCCTTTCACATAATGTTTTCCTTCTGACTCATAACATCTGATAAGCCTCAGCAGCTATGTAAAAATAAATTATGAAATAAGAATGGTTTCTGGACGTAATTTCAATCTTTAAATAATATCTAAGCAAATGTTATATAACAATTAAGAACAATACTAAGAGTTGATAAGATCAGTTTTAATTAAAAATTAATAAATGCTTTTGAGGAAATTGATGGCTTTTTGATTAGATGAAGTTGTTAAATTGTCCATGATATTTCATTTTCCAGCTCCCCTTTACAATGCTTCTGCATACTTCTAGCTTTACAGATACAGTAACAGCTCTTTGCAAAGTAAGCAGTGAGGCCCTATGAAAATGTGGTAATGGTACATGCAGAGAACCATTTCTGAACTATAAGTCAGAAGTAATGGTCTGATACCTTAGTCCTTCAGTGATGGAGAAATAAGTAAGAAATCAGTAAGACGATATAGGTTGTATTGATAGATCCAGTACAGGATCTTACAGTACTTTAATTTATTCTGGAGCATATTAGAGGTATTATCTCAAAGCTACCTACTTTCTCACCATTTTTTTCCCTCTGATTTGCTCACATTTACAACTTAATAAAATATGATTTTTTTTCTATTTATATTTTTATTATGTTAACTTTTTAAACCTTGATGAGCAATCTTCCCTGTAAAGACTTAGATTTCTTATTAAATTTATTTTCTTGAGAATAATATGATGTAGTATATTTTTTTGCAATCTATAGAATTGATTAGTTACCAAAAATTATTAATCAGTATGTTCTATGCTTTCTGTACATTAGAACATTTACATAATATTTATGAAAACAAATAGAATGGTTTTGAACCACTAAAATTACATTACACTGTCTCCAAAAGGGCCAAACTTGCCATTCCTTTTTATTACCTGTAACTACCTGAACATGTAATCGAATAAGAATAAGAACTGGCATTCAAATATCTGAAGAAATAACCTTCTGATATGTTAATATCCCTAAGTCATCTATAAATAACTCAAAGTACAGCAATATTTTGGGTTAAAACAAAGATGTACCAGTATTAAAGATTTAGAAGTACAGTTGTAAGAATATGGACAATCTATTTTGTGCATCTAATATGAACACTGTGAAAAATCCTCCTACCGTCAGATTTCTTTTCCTTCTACTAAATTTTACTCTGAGTTAACTCAAAAAAATTTATATCAAGGACTAGATTAATTTCATCTGGTTGTTAGCTGCAAAACAGATAATAAAAGGCCAGTTCTAAGAGGAAAGGACTAATAGTCTGAAAAGTACCAGAACTTCTTCAGTGAATTTATTAATGACATGGAAAACATTGAGCAATGGGGTGACAAAAACTGCAAAGCCTGTTTAATCATTTCAGTTCTCAGCTTTATGAAGCACTTCAGAGTGATTCAACCAAACTAGTTGTTTAGGTTAAGTGGTGACATGAGAGAATAAAGGTGAATATTAAAAAGAACTTTTCAAACTACATGAAAATATTCAAGAATAAAGATCACTCCGCCTCATTCCTAATAACATTCCTGTGCTGCTAACTCTACCACTTCCATTCTGCAATGGAATGAACTATGTTTTAAGCTTCCTTTTCCACATGTTAATATTACTAAATCAGCCATAGCACAGCTTCTGATATGCTGTTATTAATTCCTACTTAACTGACAGGAACGGAGTCTAACCTATAGATAAATAGTTCATTTTTTTTTTTAATTATTATTACATGTTTTGACCTTGGTTTCCTTTTTATTATGCAGAACTGTGAACAACACAGAATCTGCTTCAGAGGCAGATTTGCCAGTGAATGATTACAGTTGTTAGATCAATGTCAAGAAGTTATATTATTGTCTGTTAAACAAAATATAAGGCCTTTAGCTGAAATTTGGGAAGTCTCTCAAGCTGGTAAGAGGCCAGATAATAGGGTTATTCTGTCGTAATTATCTTACAGACCAGCAAACCTGTAAGTTGTAGTGGAACTTTTGGTTCCTGCCTCCTACTGAATTGTCGGTGTACTGTGTTAGAAATCACTGCAAGACAGTGTTCAAATCCATATTGAGTTTATCTCACAGTTACATAATGAATAAAATCTCACTGCCACAGAATACATAAAGCATTTGTCATAAGAAACCTGTATAAAATACCTGGTGTTTCTTGTTCCCTTGCATAGAGATTCCATATTAGGACAGGTATTTCTTCCCTTTTATTTTTAATTCTATAAAATAATATTATTGAGAATAACCCAAAGAAACTAGCTACTGACTAAAATAATGAAGCTTTCCTGAAATGGTGATGTGTTCTTTTAAAAGGTTTATCAGAGAGACATGTTCTATCATCCCTATGAGAAAAATCAGATAATTTACTTCTAAACAGATACCACATAAAATAGGATATTTCTGCTTGTCAAGAAATGACATTTTCCTCATCCTCTATAGTCTAGTCCAGAAAGCTTTAGATACCTAAACTAGAAAGCATAAACAGCTCTGTTACCAACAGTCAGATATAATCAGAAGACTTGCTCAGTAATGGCAAGAACACCAGTTGATACATAAAATTATCTGCTCTGAAGTGTTAGTAACTGCAGAAACTAAATTGCACATTCACGGAGACCTAATTTACCTTGCTGCATCATGAAAACTGAAAATAGTTTTCTAGAAGGATACATAAAATCCATACAGAATAAGCAAAACCATGCAACTTAGTGAATTCATTGTTTGCTAAGATAATTTCTGAGGCTTCCAGATACTGTGTAGCACTGCAAAGTTAAGGAAACAGTTACAGGATTATAAAGCATCTCCTAACAGTGACCCTACAATGCTTAACCCAGATGTCATTCAGGTAGGTTACTATTCTCTGTAAACAGATAAAAATCACTGTCATTTTCTACAGTAAATCGCATGTGGAACCCAAGTAAGTATCTGAAGATGGACAAGGATTTCAGCTGGCCTAACAAGGAATTTTCTGTTTCAAAACAGAATACTTCTGAAGTGTAGCCTTTTCATTCCTGTCCAGCTGATTCAAGTATACTCAAAATGTTTATGTTTTCTTCATGCAAGCATTGAAAAGTGAGATGGCAGCTTTGGTATGTAAATGAGAAAAATACTTCTACATCCCCGTACAACTTATTCACAGCAGCTCATTTAACTTCCCCACTCCCCTTTTCACATAGACCAGGGGGTACTGGCGAACAGGTCAATTCCAACCGCTTATATCAGTGCAACCTGACCTGCCCTCTGCAAAAGTTGAAACAGTTCAGCAGCCGTTGATGAGTTCCCTCCCCTTGCTTTTTTTCCTGCCAGACAAAAAAGAAACTCCAAGGCAGAGATGGGACACTTACAGTCCAAACCTTTCTTGCTATTGCGACAAAGTAGTTCTATCCTCTCTTTTAAGGGAATTATTCACATTAAACACTTAAAATGGAATTTTTATTTTCTCTTTCAGATACAGAGGGATTTATTAATACCACAACAACAATGCCTTTTAAGGACATTTGTTGCAAATTGCACACAGGGAGGCTTGCTCTATTTTGAATTTTCTACAAGATATAATTAGTGATTTATTTATGTGTATTTTCACCTCAAATGCATTCTTGGATTACAAAGATGTACTTAAGTGCAAAAAATAACGAGGTTTATTATTTTATGCACTACTCTTCCAGGAAAATAGAACAGTCACATTTAAATGACACAACAGGGGGACAAGTTATACAAAGTATAAAAAAAATGTATCTAGTAAAATTCCTTTAAAGATTCTAGTAAAAATGGAGCATGGCTTTCATTGTAAATTAAGCTATTGACAAGAAATGTTATTAACAAATAGAAATAAAATGGTGTCCTCTGCTATTCTGACCAATGTCTTCACAATTTAGGCACGATCAGGCCTTGCGGTCTCTTGATTCATTCCTGGTATTTGATGTCAAACACTGTCTGCCCTACTCATTATTATTTTCAAATTTCATATAGGGTATCTAAAAAAAGCTCCAAACACTTCATCAAAACCTAGGGAACCCAGGTATTTTCCACAAAGCCTGACTGTTACCAACAAACTGAACTGAGACAGATTTTCTGTACAGTATTTAGGGAAAGTGGGAAATGTTTTCCACTGACACTAGGCAGGAATAGATTGATATTTTAGAGGATAGTTTTTCTTTCACATATATAGAATACTTTGGCAGCAGTGTTTTTCTCTTTTTTTTTCCCCCCTCCTTTTTAGCAGGAAGAGCTGTCATTACTCATTACAAACTCTGAATCCCTCTTGCATAAAATACTCAAATAATAACTCTTCCAGAGTTCAGACTACTCACACTTGTGTGTCCTGAAACTCAGAACTGGAATAGTCAGAGATCAGCTGCTTGGTTCAAATACATTAAAGGAAAGACATTCAAAGGAATTTATCGATTTACAAATGACACTGATTAGCTCACAATTAGTGAGCTATAAATTCAGGATCAATATATGGTTTATATAAGTTTTGTTGCATAACACTAAACTTTCAGAAAATGTTAATAAACACAAATTTCTAAGCACCCTTTTATAACTAACCTCAAAAAAATTAGATGTGGTCAAAATGTATTCCGTGTCCAACGACATTGTAAGAAGAAACAGCTACAAACAGAAACACAGGAGCATCCAACTGAATATCTTTATTTTGGAAGTGCATTGGAACAGGCTGCCCCAAGAGGTCCTGGAATCTCTTTCTCTAGAGATATTCAAAACACACCTCAGTGCAATTCTGTGTCTTGTGTTCTAGATGTCACTGCTTTAGCAGGGAGATCAGACAAGATGACCTCCAGACAAGCCATTCCAGCCTCAACCATTCTGACTGCAATTATTATAAGCTGCGAGTTAACTGTAAAATTGTCTTGTGCTGAGTTCCACCAGGTAGTTATAATTCAGTATATGAATCCCACAGTACATTAGAATTTAGCTCATAGTGTCTGTGAGACATGCAAAGAAAAAAATGGCACTTTGATTCTGTATTGACAACTCTATACTTTGTTGAGAGTTATTAAAAACAGAACTATAAATTAGCTTTAATCAGAGAAGAGGAACACCACATGATAGGATGCACATTAAGACATTGCTCAGTGCAAATACTATCTTTCAGTCTGAAAGATAAATGGAAACAAAAGTAACATTCACCATGGAAAGAAATGCACATTATTGCAATTTTGGTAGAAGAGCTTTATTTATATGCCTATGAATAGACACTGTAATTATTTACATATGTCCTTCAATTTTTAAAGGTCCCTTCTTCATTTAATGCATATATATGTTCACTTTAATATTCTAAGTTATTTTCCAGATAGATGAAATCTCAGATTTTTCAGATTTTATGTTATTTATCAACATATGAAGACACAGTGGGTATAAAAGCCCTTCAATAAATGCTTGCTGACCAATGCTCACAGAATCACAGGGGTTGGGAAAGACCTCTGTAGATCATCTTGTCCAACCCACTGCTATAGCAGGTTCCCTACAGTATGTTACACAGGAAAGCATCCAGATGGGTTTTGAGCATCTCCAGAGATGGAGACTAATCAAACAGTCATAGGGCTCTTTATATTTGTTACAGTTTCCATGGAAAAAAATAAAATAAAAAAAAAAAGGAGGTATTACTTCCAGAGCAACCTATGTACAATAAGATTGTCTTGAACAGTAACTCTAAAGATGTGTATTTTAAAAATAAGTGGAATCTGTATAATCTTTAGCCATATATAAGAAATATTTACTCCCTTCTCAGACTTTCTATTTATAATTCTTTTGACTTGGGAAATCAATTTCTGCTAATAAGTACTACTTAATTGCCTTTATAGCCTCATTTTCATTCAGATTAAATAAGAATCTGAGATTTAGCATTGCCATAAGGAACAAAGACATGATTTATTTCATAGTACCTATTCCAATATAGATTTTATTTGGCAGATGGAATTTTCAGCAGAGAAATATAGAATTCAAAACATTCTCTAAAGAACATAAACCCTGCTAAATGTGAAGTTGTGGCAGAAAAAAAAAAAAGTCAAGAATATGTGAATAAAGGAGATCAGACCCATAAACATACCATTAAACTAAGTCACAATTTACCACATATTTTCTCTTAAGGATTTCTTTAAAACAGCTCTACTATAACAGATTTGTCCTGGGAAAAATCTACTGAAGACTTCTCAGACATTAGGATTAAATAAAAACAAACCACATTAAAGGGAAAGCATTTGGCATCATGACAAGGGTTCATCTGTCAAGTCAGATACATTCTCAAAGTGCAACTAAGTACAAACTAGCTCAAAGCAATTCCCAGTACTGCACTGTCTCTGTTCACCTAAGCTGAGTAGGTCGGTGATGTAACAAAATGACTTGATATATGCTGAGGTATCTTGGGTGTATCACACTGCTGTGCAGCGTTGTTTGAAGGTAATCTCAATTTTCACTTCTGTTACATTGCGGGTATCAAGCCCACAGAGTACCAGGATTATGTTCCTGGAGGTAGTTTATTATGAAATAATTGGCATTTCTAAAATATGCATGCTCCTCAGATGGAAGGCAGAGTTTATACTATAAATAACACATTACTGCAATAAAGGAATGAATAGATGTGTTTTTTACAATCCCCTTAAGCTAGCTGAAAGCCATCCATCAGTTGAAAATAGTACACAAGCTTTAACATGCAGTTTCATGGTGAAGTAGAACCAGAACCTTGATAGATTACATTGAAGGGCAGATGCTTATATCCTATATATACAGAATATCTATATTTTAAATGATCATATTCTATATTCTTCTATATCTTATATATCTAAGTGTAGTTCTGTCACCCTTCGAGCTGTTACAATTGTGTTTAATAGCAGAAAAAATATTTATTTCAATCATGTAATTCCCAGGACATGCATACAATATTCTGTTTCTAAATCCTCTTCCTTCTCCCCAGCTGTGTGATTTAGAGAACTTCAGAAAAATACAGACTACATGAAAAGGAATAGTGTGTGAATGGTGACCTGCTTTTCCAGAAATTATTGTATGTTTCTGATTCCTTACACAGAAGTTTTCAAAATCCTGAATTATCTTCCACTTTGGCCTGTCTTGCACATAATACTGCATTTTAAGCATAGTTAACTTTAATTTTTGTCTATTAAGTTTCCTAGAAAGAATTCAAACTCATGGGATAGGCAGGAGTGCCATCCTATTGTGATAATGAAGTTATATTTTAGATGGCATTTATCCAGATACTAAACATAATGAAATATTAAGAATAGGGAACTTCTTGAGGGCCAGCAAATGTTTCTCATAGTGAAAGCGCATTCAATGTATATAAATTTATAAATCCTCCAATATTCTTATCTTTCAAACCATCAAAATATTACAAGAGAAAATGAACAGTGCCAATCCACGATGATGACAAGAAATAGTAAATTAGATAAGATTAAGTTATCAGTTTCTGTTCAAAAACTGTATTTGAAAACATTTAAGTGCTTCACATACTGAGAGCTTCTTCTGCAAATAAATTTTGATCCAAGAACGTTTAGAAGGAAAAAATAAATACAGAATTTTGGAGGTTTATGGGAACAAGTAGGTATGTATTTTGTTACATGGCAGTAAAAAAAAAAATAAATCAGTTTAAACTTGCAAAACTGGTCTGGAAACAAGGAAATGTGTGATATCCTTAATCTCTTCTTTATTTTTTAAGCCCAAATTTCAATTTCATTGGGACACTCCAAAACAGCTACTAAGCCTCTTTAGTTTATACGCTTTCTCCTTCTTCTCCTAATTTACTGTACTGCAAAATTCACAAATTAAAGATGAAAGTGAGAGCATACATTTTTCATATAGCTGTCATATCGCTTTTGCAGTAGTCTGCTTTAATACCTGACAATGCTTTCTAGAGATATTTAGGTAAGCAGAACCAGGGAAAGCAGTATAACCACTTTAGTGCACTATCCCAACTTCTACAACTAAATTACTTCCCCTACTGTGGGATAAAGTAGTACCAATGCATTATACAAATATATTCAAGTTTAACACGCACAGAGAATTCTTTCTGAAGTAAATGGCATATTTCTAATCAAATAGAAGAGTTCAAGGATTCCATGCGTAGACTGCATAGTCTCTGATATCCTTCAGGACTGGAAATTAAATTTCTAATAATATCAGCTCAGAATTTTTCCCTTATTCAGTATGAATTAGACTGTGTAAAGGACAATTTAAAGGTAGTCCAGGAACACCCACAGAAACCACAGTCATTTCTGGGGCATAAGCTAAAGAAACTCTACTCAGTTTCGCAAGTTACAATTCCATTTGCACTCCCAGTAATTCATTACTTTTAGCCTGCACAAAACTGTCCAATGATCTATTCTAAATTGAATGGAAGCAAAACATGTACCAAAATCTGAAGAATTTTGCCCAAAATAAAGCAGTAACTCTTGTTGCTTTGCAATTTAAGGTACATAAACTAGGAACTAAGGAAAACATCTTTAATTGACAGAATAATAAATATATTGTTGGACAGCAAATATAAACATTGAGTCAAAATTTTAGGGGTTTTCATTTTTGAAAGAAAAGAGAAAAAATGCTATTAGAAGTAAGTTATTACATGTGGGAACAAATACATAATACTGAAAATTCCCATCTTTCAAATCTCAGTAGTGACACCTGCAGCCTTTAACTCTTAATTTAAAGCAAACAACAGAAAAATTAAAAGCTCAGCATCTTTCTGTCTATGTTCAAAAATGAAATAAAATAATTGCAACAATAAAGTTTCTTAGAGCAGATACTACTATCTTTGGTACTTTGGCACATAAAACCTTCCCTGGCTCATAAACTTACCCATTTCTTATGCAAAACCCAAGAGAGAAAAGAGAATATTATCTTAAGTTTATTAATACATAACTTTAAACATAACTTTCTTGGTTAAAAAAAAAAAATAGAGAAAAAGACACTCAGAGCAGGCTAACCTATCCAATGGCATGCTCGTACTTTTTCTCTCACCAAATCAATTTAAAATGTATGCATTCTGAAAAGAAGCTGCCTTTATGAACACTTTCTAAACAAATCACATCCATTTTTCTTGGTGTAATGAACCCAGAAGCACATCCTTCAGAGCAAAGTATGAAAGATTTGTAAGCTTTAAGAAATGTAAGTAGTGTTTATTAAATAATTATAGTAAAATAAATGTGATATGATCTCATCATAAATTATTTGTTTTGTTGTTGTTATTGAAGGAGTTCTTTGTTAAAAGTCTTACTTTATTTTGCTATAGATAAATGCATAATGAAGACACCAAAAATTTTACATAAGTTTTCCAATGACTCACTCAGAGTTATAATTTCTCTGTGTCAAAGGTACTCTGAATATTGTTTGTGGCCTCCAAACCTTCTCAGGAAATGATGGCATCAGCACACTTGTGAGCTGTCAGAGACAGGATAAATAGTCACTGCTTACACCCAAATAATGATAAAATAGTATTCTGTCAAGTGTGTTAATGTTGATTCAAAAATAAGCAGAAAAAATTTGTTGTTCCCCTCCCCCCATCTGGGTAGACTGTCAGAAGCATGGTTGACATATACTGCTTTGTGATCATCATAATTTCTAATTCTAAATTCAGGCTTCTCCACCATATTCATTCACAAACATGCCTGCAGACTATTCTTCATTTGTTTCATACTTTGCCTTCATGCTTTTCTGGACACTTCAATATATGCAAAGGTATTATCAGGTACTGTAATTCTGTAACACAATGGAAAGCACAGCAAAGCGACACAAACCTAGGCTGCAACAAATGAGAACAAATCCAAAAGCAGCAACCACAGATACAAAGGAAGAAAAACTGCTTACCTTTGGAAGACCTTCAGTAGGCAGAGATCTCCAGACAGACACCCTCACCTCCACTGCCAACCCTTAAATGAGATCTGAGAAGGAGTGGGTCCTGGCTACACCCCTTCTGGTCATTCAGGTGCATGCACACGAGCGCCTTCCTACCAGGTGCTCAATCTCTGGTCCAAGCTGTGACTTAGCATTCCCACTACAGGTACAATGATACCATTTTGAAACCAGCACTCCTAAGCTAGCCACATTTTGACTTAATGCCTTCAGCAGAGAGAAATAAAGTCACCTCTGTAAGTCTCAGTTCTGTGTTAAAGCATAGATGCCACAAATCTCTCACATCAATTCTCTAATAGAAATTCCTACTTTATTTTGGGAAATAAGTGAAGAACACAGGATAGATAATGCTATTATAAGCAACAAGTCTTACCTTAAACACAGACAGGAGCAAATCTGGAGTGAGTGACTAAGATACATAGCTTACAGGGTCTACAAAGAAGAACGAGATGTTTCATAAGTTAAGTATTTACCATTTCAAGTTTCCCATGGAGAAGCTTTTTGTTTTTGTGAAATAGTTCTTTATGTTTAAAGGAATATTAGTATTATAAATTTATGCAAAAAAATGTGCAGAGAATTAATGAATCTAGTTCACCAACAGCATACTAGAATTAACAGAAAAGAAAGCTAAAAATTGTCACAGCAGCAGATGTGTGTTCTGGAAGAACAGAATAATAGGAGACAGTGGAGCTATGAATAGAAAACTATTTGGCAAGGCCAAATATCACTGAAAGACCACCTACTCTTGATGGTTTGTATGCAAAGGAAATTTTGCAGATATTTGATATAAAGAATGTTTTCAATTTTGCCACAGGAGACATGCACAGGACTTGCAAAGCAAAAAAAGAGTTGACAGCAAACCACATCAAGACTGAAATTGCTGCTAGCAAACCTCTGTTTGTTTCTGGCATATGTAAGTCATCTACTACAATTGTTAGACACTATCTGGTAGAAAACAGATGTAAAATATCCTACAAATTCTTCTCCTCTTCCTTCCTTTCCTAACTCACTTAATTAAATTTATTTCCTTCAAATGAGTGTGAAGATGGCAATAATAAGACTGAAAATGTAATGAACAGGAATTTAAAACCAGCATTTAAAACTGTAGGCTGAATGGTTATTGTGGGTTTCTTGAGGTGATATGATCACACTGAGCAGAATTCTCTCCTGGCAATGTGTACCAGCAACATGAGGAAGTTATGACCTTTTTTATTTATCCATAAATTCTATTTTATTTAAAATTTTCTACAGACAGAGCTTTTCCTGAACAACTTTGTATGAAAGTTTACTATTATGTGGTCTACATTTTACTTCCAGTAGAATAACAGAACAAAATTCACTTCAATATTCCATACGCATTTACTGAGAACTACAAGATATCAAGTTCATAACTAATGTAGGTAAAATCCCATGCTGTGAGGCAAGGTCTCATCAGGACATTTCTTGTACAGATTGCATTAAGGGAGCTTCATTCAGTTATTCTCCCTGATACTGATCCTCCCAGATACTGTATTTATCCTAGTGAGACTTATGCACCATCCTTATGCAAGTTGAAGATCCCTGACAACTTGATTGCTGGTAGAAGAAAAGGAAGTTTAGTGATTTTCAGTGTTGCTATATGAAAGCACAACATTTTATATATGGATTTTTATTAGCCTTTTTTTGCCTTTTTTTTCTCAGAGTTAGGACAACTAACTTCCATATTTTGGAGCAATTAAAAAGACAACATAGACAACAAGCTACCATTTGTAAGCTCAGGAAAATATCTGATTGTTCCTAGCCATTGAATCCAGTATCTTCCTTTGTGTACAATACCCTGACTGTACTTTGTGTCTAACATCAAAAAATATGCTATTTTATTACCACTAAGACATACTTAACTTGGTTAAAATCCACATAATGCTATTAAAATAGGCTATTTTAGGACAACAAAATACTTTCATTTAATTTCGTATCTGTTCATTCAAGATCTTGCCAGTGTATTGTTTAAGGGATAAAGAGGTAACGATAACATAATTTTCTAAATAATTATCTAATATTTTCTAAATAACATAATTTTCCTAAAGAAGGTCTTTTTTTGTTTGTTTGTTTTTTTTCTCTACTGTTTCTAGAATTAAATTATCTCCTTGGTACAAGCTGCTGGGAAAGAAAGAAAGTCACACATGATTTTCAGTAGTCTTGTATGTTGCATTGTCTTGCTTTAGAATGATATCATTGTATTTATTTTAGTAGAAAAACAGAATAAATTGATTCTATTTTAATATAACAATTTATGCACACTTTATTTTTCATTGACATCACTGCAATCAGAAATAAGGGTACGAATTAGAAACTGAGACTTAAACCAATTTAAATTAACTTCAAAGTTAAGCTACCTTCATGCCATCATCTCTGAATTTTATCATTCAGTCAAATTCACCTTCAAGTTGCTTTTAAGGAATGAAAATAGCGCTATTTTTATTTTCAGTCTGATTACAGTAAAGTAGAGATGCCTGAGTGGCTGATTGATGTGTTTTTTCAATAGTTCTTTATCAGCTCAGAGTGAGGCATCTCTGATTCATGAACCCTGCAGCCATTTTAGCCTCCTAGTATGTCCAGGTTAATGAGTTTAATGAAAAAAAAATTAGCTGAGGTATGGAATTTTACTAAGCAAACAACTTCTAGACTGCAAATTACTTAACCCAAACTGGATGGATAAAAACTCCAAATGGCACTAAGGACAGTATATCCTAGTAAAGAGTAATTTCACAAGAATTAGTGTATGGATCATTGCACCACACAGTCTTAAGCTACCAAATACCTTATTCCTTATAAGGGTTGTGGCTTTTTTTTAACTTAGAATGTATGTAAATGTGCATCAAGAAATTCAAAATCTAGTAAATAACTGCTGAAATTTCTCCAATCTTCAGTTAGCTTTCAGGTGAACAACTTCTTCAACAATGATTTTTAAGCTCAGAATAATCACCAGATAAATTTATTTATCTGCTGTTTCCTTTCAGAAATATGGTACTCTGCGTGACAGCCCTGAGCAAAACAGGGTTTCAGGGCTGTGGGCAGGGTATCAGGAGGCCAGTCAGGGCCAAGAGCACTTGGAAAAGAAAGAAAAAAAGGACATGGTGAAAGAGCACCAGATTGGTGATTGTAAATTAGAGTTAACTGGAAACTAAATGAATGATAAAAATGTCTGTAGAGAGAAAGAGGATGAGAGAAAAGGAGGATAACTTTAGCAACACCGTGAATAGTTTTATTTTTATCACAAGGAGATATCAAGCTGGTCATTACGCAGATCTTAAGAACAAAAGTGTTATTTATCTTCCAGCAGCAATGATATGTAGTGTGAATCTGTGTTTGGAAATTATTTTTAAGAGAAGTCCACAAAATGTACAATATGTCCTTCTACTCAAGAGAAACTATGCTGCTCTATTCTCTAGTGAAATGATTTAAGGATGATAAGGTGAAGCAGGATATCAAAAGAAAGGTGTATGAAGGTTTACAGTGATCTAAATGTAATTCTTCAGATCCCTAGAGAAGATGTTAAAAGATGGGAAGATACCAAACACTAGACAACAAAAGAAAGAACTGTGTAAAACCAACATGAGTTTAGAATAGGTACAGATTAAGATCAACTCAGAATATTCGGCCACAGATAGAATTGCCTTGAACCATTCAAATGCTTGTAATTTCCTTAAGACCGTATCACATTTTCATGGCATAGCCTCACAGTATAGAGATTGCCCCACTGTGTATATATTTTTATTAAGAGCATTACCCTATGGCAGAACATAAGTCCTTCACATTGTTGAATATTGAGAAAGTAAATAACAGATCCACTTGTTTCTGGATATGGTTGCTGATTAACATTAAAACCAATAAGAATAATAGTATTTTACCTTTTTATTATTATTTATTTATTTATTTCATTTTTTACATGAGCTATATCAATGCCATTTACATTGTAACTCAGGGGTTCTGGTGAACTTGTTCACCAGTGTCTTCAGATGAATTCGTTACAGCAAACAGAAAGCAAACTGCTGACTAATTTTTCAGTGTGATCTGATGCTTCCTCTTTTTGTCTCACCTGGCTCATCATAGTGTGCCTTAGGTCTAGCAGGTTAGAAACACATGATGTAAATTTTTGGATAAGTTGAATGCTGATAAAAGAGAGTTTTGGCAGTGTTTTTGAATCATTTAGGTTCTCTAACATGCTTGATCGCCCTGTAAACTCTTCCTTAACAGCAAAGAAGTGCAATACATCTGTACAATGTTAGTGTAAGAGCAGAACTGATCAATTTGTCTGTCCTAACATTGGCTTACCAGTGACAAAGAAGGTCAAGAAATAAATTATCTGTCCAATGCTAAGTCTTTGCCACGCCCCTTATGAGACATAGTTGTGCTTTGGCATTTATTACTGCCCAGAAGGGCATGATTCTTTTTGCCTGTGAAATTAACATTTCCTTGTGTGAAGCTCTTCAGAGTCAGTGTCTTTTCCCTTGCAAAAATGTGTTTTGTCAAAGCTGGTTACATTCAAAAACAAACAAACAAACAAAAATAAACAAAAGGAAGGGGAGAGAAGTAAGGAAATAATGGTACTGCTGGAAATTCAGAGGGATATAGCATCATACATCATATATCATGTATCATATAAGCCTGGAGGTAGTCTACATTGCTTTGAGGTGTGTGCCCAGAACACTCACCGGTATACTCAGAAATTATTTTTCTTGCAGAGCTAAATTTAATTGCATAATTTTGGGAAATCATCTAATTATGCTTTAGATTTTCAACTCTATGTTTTCAACAGATATGTACTGATCAAGGAGTGAATAATTGCTATCTAAATCACTGACTGAGATTCATTAGATTTCACACATTGTATATGTAATCCTATGCTTAGATATTATAATAAAAATTCATCAAATTGGAATTGATATTTTCTGACTGGAGAACAGCTAACAAAGCACTTTGCTCAGATATTCTCAAAAGTAAATTAAACAGTATATGAAACTTCTCTTTTTGAGAGATGAAGGAGAAGAAAATCCAGTTTCATAGGGTGAGAGATCAGTTCTGTAATTTACTTACTCTGTAATTCTAGTAATGATTTTTCCTTTTCTGCATCAGTCTGCTTTGACATACATTGTTATTCTGGCTAATGTTTAATATTAAATAAAGGGATAGAACTAGTTAGATGCAAAATGTTACCTGACTGTAACTATACTAAAACCCTGGTGCAAGCTAACAAGAAAGACCTATTCTCTTCTTCAGAATGTAAGCAATATCCATAGATAAAAATGCAACTACTCTTAAATACTATCTTTCTTTTCCTCCAGTAATGTTAGAGACAGAATGTGAAATAACATTTTAAATAATTAGAAGAATAAAAATGGAAAATAGAAAAAAAAAAAAAAAGAAACACTATTTTGGTGAAGCAACAGAGACCAAAGACGAGGGCTAACAGTAAACACAAATAGGTAAAATTCAGTTTTCACTGAGGTGGGTAAAGAAAAAAAAGTGCAAGGTATGGAGGAGTATATCTTTTTTACTCTTATTTTGCACAGATACACTCAGGGCACTCACTTTTCAAAATCTTTAACTGGCAAATTTTCTTCTAATCATGGTGAACAGATGACCTTCACCACTATTACTCTGTTAAAACATTCATCATATTTAACAAGATTGCATTTAGCATTCATATGCACTTTTAAATTACAGGTCTAACTTCTGAGGAAGACTGGGTTTTTTGTTTGTTTGGTTGGTATGGTTTGTCTTGTTTTGGTTTTTAATTGGAAAAAATGAATATATTTTGAAATGGAGTTCAGCCAGAACAGACCCAAAAGCACTTCTAAATAACATTGATTCGATTATCCGATTATCACCTGATTATGTTGTGAGCCCACATTTTCTGATTTAGTGACACTTATTTTAATTAAGTTGTGTGGAGTTAGGGAGTGTGTCTGAATAATTAGTCTTAAATAGATTCACAAGTAACAATCCAGAAATGTTTGCTGTTTTTTGTTTCCACTGTTTAATAGAAAACAACGAAACTAGCCCCCACCCTCTACTTTTCAATTTTAAGAAATCAGTATTTGATTCAGGTTAAATTGACAGATGAGACTACAGCATAGATATATAATCCTTATCTTAGGAACCTGGCTAACTTCTGAAATAACTGAAGAAGCTCAAGAGTTCTTGATTAACTGGTGCACTGGAGACACATTAAAAATGGACAACATAGAGAAATTGACAATACTGCTCTTTGAGCCTTAAAATTTAAGGTTTCTTTTAAAGGCATCAGTTAAGTTAACTGATTAGGGCTCAAGGCAGAGTTACTGCAAATGGGAACATTCATTTATTACAAATTAAATTTAGAACAGGTGATGTCAAGGTCACAGTCTTATTTAGTAGACCTAGAACAACATCTCCCCCTGATTAACCTAACATTAGGTTTGAGTGCCACAAACATAAAGCTATTCCCACCAGTCTTCAGCAAAGAACTACAAGGAAGGCTATTTAGCTGAAGGAGATAAGTGGTAGAAGAATTGTTAATACACAGAACAAAATTATGCAATGTATTAAGCAGAAGGAAAAAAGTTATTTTCTGTCCTAATTCAATCATGTTTTTTATGAGCTACCAAGCCCATCAGCACAATAGGTGTGAGGCTGCCTCAGCCTCATCATGCACAACAGCATACAGCCAACCACACGTGATTAGAACAGACAGGAACACCTAGCACCCACATAAGCACAAACAGCTCCAATGGCCCCATCCTGTTACTTTCTCTGTCAGCTCAGGATGAAAGCTAATTAGTGGAAAGTATATTCATAAATACCTACAGAATTGAGCCCTTCAGCAGCTATTTCCCCCTCACATCACCTTGATCACTTTTTTGGAGATACATTCTTAAATCTTCCATGTATGCCTTAATAATTCAAAGGTGACTTCTAAAATAAATGAAAATATACAAAAATATGTTTTTACCTTTGTTCTTATATTTTGATCTTTCCTACAATTACCTCTGATACTCAGTGAACCTGCAGTACTGTTGAAACTTTCAAGATATTACTTCAGGATATTGTATTACCAGCTGCTTTTACTATTCACAGAATTGCACTGCTTTTATTTTGTCACTGTATGATCTTCTATTTCTGACATATATCATTAAATTCATTATTTTGAGTAAATAATTTGAATGGAAAACATTGATGATATTTCAAGATTTAGCAATGCAGGGCCTGAAAACCATCAGTGATTCTTAAACTATGGTTCATAAGGGTATGATAGATGGTTTATATATACTCATAGTATTGTCATTGACACCATAACATTTATAAACTGCTGAGAGTGGTGACAGAAAGAAATTGCAAAGGATTAGGAGGCAGGCAATCACAATTTCGGTAGGGGACTTTTTACCCTATCAATCACCCTTTAAGATGAATTATTCTATGAAATGTGATTACCAGTCTAATGAAAAAAAAAATCATCATCGGTTTACCCTTCTTCTTGAAAAACATGATATCTAGATTTTGAAAACTTGAGCAAATAGTACTGCAATGTCTCACCAGACTGTGCGCCACAGTAGAAGGAAAGAAATCTGAAATTCACTGTAATTTAATTGTATTCAGTGAATGGAAGGAAATTGCTGGAAGGCTCTGTAGAAACATAATGTTTGCTTTTCATACAGACAAGTGGAAAGAGTGGAAGTAAGGGCACATCAGCATGTCTGGGAGAATGTACAGCCCGGGGCAATGAAATATTTCAAGCTTTTCTCTGTTCTTACCAATCACTTCCTGACACTTAGGAAATTCCATTCTCCTTCCTAAATTTTTATCAGACCCAGAACATTATATTTATTTATTTTATTCATTACTCTGGCACAGAGCACAAGAATATGTGAAATTCTCCTTTGAACAGTAAGCAAGAAATACCTGCTTCTGTATATTTATAACATTTCCAAAATTACTGTAGCCTATTCAGTTGCTTATTACAGTTGTTTGATTTTTTTTTTCTGGACATCCCCTTACATTCTGCCACGCTTTTCTGAACTATATTGCATGTCAAGATGACAACTGTTAGAAAGCAATAATATAAGTGAAATGCCTCAAATACTTGAAATGCACTAAAAATGCTGAAATGTTACTGCAAAGTGGAAAAATCAAACAAGACTTAGCCTTGGGAAGCAGTGAAACCTCAAATAGCTTGTTTAGTTTAGTAAAAAGTACTACATACTTCATAGGTTTTAAAATCTCAAAATATATATGAGTCCAATGTATCAGTCTTAGGTGATTAATAGATTTAAACATTTTCATCCATCTTAGAAACAGGGATGAGGGAGAGGTATCAAAACAAACAAGTCATGAACTGAAATGATATTTTCATTGATACACAATAATGTTCATTTTTTTCCAAAGCATTTGGAATATCTTAATAAGGACAGTATTAAGGACAATATAGCAGTTGTAGCCTATTCAGTCACTGCTCATAGCCAAGAGAAACTGGTAAGGGATGGTGTGCAGCACTTCAGCTGTCTCTTTCCATCTTACATAGGCACATTTAAAGACATTCCAGTCTGAGTTCACTGTAATGCTAGTGAGCCAAGAGAAATGCAAAACTGAAATTTCATGTAAATGTGAATGGTATGTTTCACCTTCATTTCTTCACTTAGATAACCAATCTGATATTTAATTGTCTATTCACAACAGTGTCCTCATTAATGATGAACAGAGCTATTCACATTACTATCGGACTTGAGTGAACACGTCTCTCACTGCTTACAAGCTTATTGCTATTAGCCCTGTAGGTTTGCTCTTCACCCCAAGACTTAGTTCAACTATTATGCTCCAGAGAAAGAAATCTCTGAGAACACTAATACCGATGCTATTGCACTTTCCTGAGAGCCCACTGTGCTTTTCTCTCCTTTTGAATAAGCTATTAAAAGACAAAATAGAAAATTGTAGCAGATCCAACCAGAGAAATGCTTAGGCAGTTTTACAAAAAGGATATTACTGGAAGAACAGAGGAGCTTTGGAAAACAAAAAAATTGATGAAGCAATTTAAGATAATAGGATGCTAATTAAATAGGAATTATAGTGGAGATTTCATAATACTTATTATACTGTCATGAATGCTGATGGCATCCAGATTGAAACAAGCCCAACAAGGAGCTGAGGAATTACAAGCAATTAGGAATCAAATTCTGCCACTCTCAGAGAGCAGCAGGCTTCTCTGTGAGCAGGTAATACTCAGCATGACTATCAGAGGCAAACCCTAGATACAGCTAAGTGTGATTGCTCTGCCACTGTCACAGCAATAGATAATAAGGACTAAATTATACAGCCAGCACTCTCAGTAGAAGTCTTCAGTGTATGACTAAAGGGTGGGGCCTCAGTATGAATGGATATTTCTAAGGTCTAACTCCTGTACATATTTACCTTAATTTGCACAATGCACTCAGCAGCTGTGGCAGCATCTGCAATACCCTACAAAGGTTGGATCCTCTAAAGGTCAAATTATATAATCAAAATTAACATGAAATGTAGTGTATGTAACATGTAATGAAGTGTAGTATGCTAGCACACTTAAAAGAGTAGTTTCAGTGCAGCACCATCAAATTAGCAAAAGATAACAAATGATAAATATGGAAATATTTGCAAGTGTTTCAATATCTGCTTTTTTTTTTTTTAATGATTCATTTGAACCATTTTCTGTTTTCTTTGTTTACTGACCTAGTGAAAATTTAAAAATCTTCAAAGTGAGGGAGTATACTTTAGCTCTAGCTTGGAATGTATAACAAGAGAGCATTAAAAAGTTAGGTGGATGGTTTATTCTATTTAAAATAAATAAAAGGGTTGGGAATTGGGAGTATAAAATTCAGTGTTGTGACTGGATAACATATCTGAGAAAAAAAAATGGAGAGGTTGAAATTGAAATTACCAAGTTTGTTGACACAACTTCAAAGTCTCTGTAGCATAACCATAGTAATGTGAATATTCCCAAATACAGGACTTAATAAAACATGTCAGTATAGATTAAAAACAAGAAAAACAAGAAAAACTCTTATTCTTTGTTACACAAAATACATTGATGTGTCATGCTCACTGAAAAAAAAATAATATATGAACTGTTGAAATTATTTAGCTCCATCTTTATACATTTTTAAAATATGATCTACTTGGCCCACACTTGTCTGTCAAATGGCACCTGGTACATCAGGATAGGGTATCAATGGCCAAGTACTGGAATAAGGAGAAATTGAACCTGAACAAGGAAGGCATATTAGAAACTAATTACCCTACCCCAGAAGCATTTTCACTTGTTAGATTCTGCTCAATTCCATGCTTGCAGGGTGGGATGCAGGTGTGTATCCCCGCAAAAGCAAAGATGCCTCTTGCTTCCCAAAGGGGATTCTGAATAAAGGAACATAGAAAATGCTAAGTAATCTGTATAATCAGTCTGTTTTTTTCCTGAGGGGCTGAGGCAAAAAAAGCCAAGGTTATATTTTAAATCTGTTCTGACTCATTCTATTCTTGGATTTCTATTATTATCTCCACTTGAAAGTGCTCACGTGTGAAGCACTCTAAAATAGGAACACTATCCCCCACTCTCTTCTTCGTTGTTCTGGTATCTAAAGTTCATTTGCAAAGAAACATCATTACCTAAAGGTCTCTTTGAAAGTCCTGACCTTGGCTTACCTTGAAATGAACACATGTCAGGAACGTGCTCCTGCTTGTACCCACAACAAAGGCTACTTCGGGAAGACAAGAGGCTGCCTCTATCCCTCTGATTTACCTCACTGTGTTGCCTATTTAAATGAACTCTATGCCACTGCTATATTGCTGTGAGAGAATACAAGCATCCGACAACACTGTGGTGGAATAGAGACAGCGGAACAGTATGGTAAGGATCATATAGACATATGGAGACAGGACTCCAAGATGAATGTTTCAGAAGTCTAAGAAGTACACATAGGTGTCCTGATGCGTGGAACCACGTTACACAAAGAAGGTAGTAAAAAAGATTTAAGGTCTACATAAAAAAGAAGAAGAAGGGTATCTTCAAGTGCATACAGGGAAAGAAATTTAAAATAGACTCGATTAAGATCAGTGATAAAATCTTGAAAGTGAAAAGAGGAAAAAGAAAACAAAAAGCCTATTCTAACTAGATTTAGGCAGAGAAGTGCCAGCTGCAATACAATCATGGGAACATCATGCAGAACCACCTTTGGGATGATGTTATATAGTTGCCCCAGTATGGGACTGTGTAGGGAGAAATATTCCTGTTAAAGCACAGCAAGGAATAGCAGAATAGTAAGAAAGTCTTGTACAAGCAACAGAATTTATCCAGTGACCTGAAAATTTAAAAAAGAACTGTACAAAAGTTGAAAAAAGATTACAGATCTGAACATAAATAAAAAGGACAGCTCAAACAGCACAAACCCTTTAGAAACAAGATCAGAAATGCACCAAAACATAAAGGGAAATAAGATAAGTTTCCTTAAATGCATAAAGAGAAAATCAAAACAGAAGCTTGCTACTCAACAGTAGCGGAGAAAACACTAAGAAGGACTCAAAAAAAGATTGAAAATTTCAGTAGTATCTGTGCTTTAGTCTTTCTGAAAGGGAAGAAACAGAAAAATAAAATAATACAACTGTAAAAGATCCCTGGATTCAAATAGTTAATAAATTTAATTTTAACCAGGAAATAAGGGTGAAAAAAAGAGATCACACAACGTCTTAAAATAATATAACTAATACTCCCCTCTACTGAAGAAGTTCACCCTGTAACTTAGAACTTCGATCAGACCATGATCTCTCACCAGTCATAATTATCCTTTAGAATCTGCCTGGGAATTATCCTTTAAATTATCCTTTCCAAAAATTCTCATAAACTCACATAATTCACTTCTTCAACTGATTTTTGGAATTTGAAAATACCTCGAACCTTGGATGATTACAACTTTTGGAATTTTCTAAGGGTCATTCTTGTCATATTAGTTGAATTTTTCCATCTACTTACCTCTGTGGATAAAGAAATGTACTGGTGCTTCATCAGATTGCATGCTTAGGCATGAAGCTGTAACCAAACCCAGAGATAAAGATATAACTTGTTTGGAAGATGTGATTTAGGATTAAAGAAAAACATAGTTTAGGTAGTACAGACATGTGGAAAATATATATAATCAGGTATATTAAAAAAAAAAAAAAATGTTGTTTAGTGACCCAAGATTATAACAGAGTAAATATAAGGCACATTATTGAAAACATATTTTTAAAGATTTAATATTTTAATTGCTTTTCAATTTCTCATGTGACCAAGGAACCGTAGGCAAAAACAAAAATAAAAAACACTCAAATTTGCTGTGAATTTACTTCAAAGTACATATTTGCAGGGGGAAATAGTAGGAAGGGGGAGATTTCATTGCTGTAAGCAGAACGAGTGCTGCAGAGGCACAGTTTGATGCCTCCTGATGACTCATCTGGGCTGCAACAGCTTCCAGCTCTGACTTTCACCGAAGTCTTGAGTAACACCAAGGGTCTGTGTAACGGTACATCCTGCTTCACACATTTTAATATCTTGTTCTGATACCTTTTAATTTACTAAATTAAAGTACTTGACACAGGGCTATTGTTTTTACTGTAATGCCTGAAGCAGTAGCATGACTGACAGGCCTTATGGTTATGCTGGATAAGCATAATTTATCAATATCTTATGGTATGAGATAAGCTGTAGTCAAAATCCACCATTAAATGCTTTAATTCAAAACAAACGAACAAAAATAAAATAAATAAAGGAAAATCCAGATGGTTTAAATCTGAGCTATGCTTGGTTTTTTAGGTAAGACTAGGACTGAGGCCATTTTTCTTAGCATGGTTTTCAAGGTGACTTCTAGAATAACTGTCACAATATCTACCATCTGCTTGTATGCAGACAATTTACTCAGGCTAACATTTCTCTGGGCAATCAAAGCATTATTTCATAAAGATAACTTTAAGCCCACCAGAAATCCCTCATACTGCATTATCAGACAATGATTTATTTTTTCTCATAATTCTCTCTACAAACAGATAAAAACAAAATAATTTAAAACTGTATTTTTATATTGAATTAAGTTATCAGTGGTAGTTAAAAACACTTAAAATCAAGTGTGGAAATTATAGGTCAAGTTTATGTGAGGGTGTTTGCCATTTTGTCTGGAATAAGCATAGTAATGGATTATCTTCATCATGTGACAGATAGTAGAGGTGAATCTTCATTAAAAAGTCTTCTGAAACCCCTTATTTATACCTGGGTCTGTTAGACAGAAACACAACAATTGCTGTTCAGTGAGAGTTACCAGTTAATTATTAACTAAGTAGTATTATTCTACAGTGCAGCAACATGCAACTAGTGAAAAGACAGTAATACCTTAACTGCTGATTCTCCTTTACCTCCAAACACCTGGAGCTCACTGTGTCAAGAGTTGAACACAGAGCTGATATTTTGTTTCTCAAAGGCAGGCATTATATTGTTCTGAATTAAGCGGCAGAGAGGAGTATCTCTTAAAGTACCTCATATAGAATCATAGAATGCTTAGAGTTGAAGGACCTTTAAAGGTCATCTAGCCCAACTCCCTGCAATGACCAGGCCCAGGGCCTGATCCAGTCTCACCTTGAAAGTCTTCAGGGATGGGGCATCCACTATACCTCTGAGTAACTTGTTCCAGTGTCTCATCACCCTCATTGTAGAAGACTTTTCCTTATATCTACCCACTTCAAGCTTGAAACCATTTCCCCATTTTTTCTATCACGACAGATCCTGCTAAAGTGCCTGCCCCTTCTTTCCTATACCTCACCTTTAGATTTTTAGATATGAGCAGGTTTACCTTCTCCAGCACAGTGGTACAGCATTGCTGTATATTAGAGCCAAGGACAGTAATGTTTGATACAGAGTACCAGATGTAGTCAGAAATCTGTACTGCAGGAGGCAGTGAAGTGATTTGTTTAACCCAGTAGAAAAATGATACCTATCATCTTTTAACTGAGCAGCATTGGATGGGACTCTGGGCAGCCTGATCTAGCGGATTGGAAACCTATCCACAACAGAGGGGTCAGAACGAGATGACTCTTCCAATCCAAGCCATTCTATGAGTATATGATATTTAAATTCATTACAAACCAGAGGAAAGTAATAAATGACATAAATTGTATCATTTTTCAAGTCCTATGTTCATTGAAATAGCAGGATTTTTATACATAATCTTTGTCAGCAGATTAAATTCATAACATCCAAACAAATGCTCAGAATAATAACTTCTTGTTACAGACCAAGTTTTATGCTCCAAGTCCTTAGATTTTAGCTAGCAAGAGGTCTATTTTACAAGGTAGAGTCTACATCATTTCTACCTATGACGTATGGTTCTGTATCAACATGAGTATCTCACAAGCATTTATAGAAGCTTCCTGATATGAATATGAGTATTGAATATGATACAGTCTTGGTATCACTCAAGTCAGTTACAAACTCACAGAGTTTGTCTTGCCAAAATCACAAGCTTCTCCACAGCTTCACTTTCTTCCAGAAAATGCTGGAATTAGCTAAAGTCAGTGTGGGTCAGCAATAGATTTTAAAATTCAAAGGTTTAGGAATTAATGAATAGAGTTAGAAGAGTTTTTCCTTTTTTTCTTTTTTTCTTTTTTTTTTTTTTTAAATGAATACTCAAGTCTAGAACCTAAAAAAAAATAAAAAATAAAAAAATAAAAAAAAATAAAAAAATACCTGTAAAGATTAAGATTTGAACAAAAAAAACCCAAATTTTTATTGGTCCCCCAAAGAGGGATGGGGACCAAAGAGGACATAATGGAACCAAATATAGAAAAGGGTGAAGCTGGATTTTCCATAAAATTTTTGTAGAAATATTTTTCAGAAAACTAAGTAGAACTTGCTCACTGTTACGAGAAAATATACTGCATTAAGGAAAAGAATGCAAGAACAATGCTCTGACAATGTTTGTTTGTATATGTAATATTTTACAAGGTTACTGTGACTTTGAGCTGCCAAATTCCATTTGCCTTGTAAATTTGAATTATCACTCATTTCCCTCCTTCTCTCACTTCCAAGATTACTTAGGTTTCCCTCTTTGTTTAATTTGCCTGTTGGACCAGATCCTCCCTTTTGCAAATTAATTATCCAGTTAAAGGCAGGTTACCTTCATATGAGCTAGGATGTTATTCTAGTTCTACGAATGAACAATTAGAAAATGAACTTTCCTGTATCAGAAAGAGGACTCTAAGGCTTTCAAAAATCATAGAACATTAAAAAAGGAATGACACTGTTACACAGTCTTATGCAGAAAAAAATAACACATCCTATTCTTATCTCAAGTCAAGAAGCTTGTCCCATCCGCTGTAGTATTTTATCTTACTTGTATGTCTGCCACCATCAGTCTTTTAAGTCACCATTATCTACAATTATGTTAAAGTTCCATAAATAATCAATATTTGTTTTTCTTATTATTTTTATTTTATTTTATTTTTTTCAAATCTGAAGAGAAACTTAAACCAGAATTCCATAAGCTAATGAGGGATTTATTGTATGCGTCCACAAAAAAAATCAAAATTTATTTTGAACTGCTTATTTGAGAGACTTGCAAAAATAATATTAAATGTTTTTGTTGAAAGATGTTTGGAATTCAGTTTGGATGGCAGATGTAGCAATCTCTTAGTTGTGCAAAAGTCTTACCAGCTCCAGTATAAAGTTTTGGGAACTTTGCATTAGAACAATAAATCACTGAAATTGAGAGAAACTTCCATATCCATTGGCAGAGAAATAAATCACACAACTTCTCTCCAACGACTAGTCAACAAGCATAACAGAGAATGCAAGTAGCAGGAGCATTAGAAGATTACCTACTCCATTTCTTTCCTGAAGCCAAAATCAAGTACGCCTCGTCCACGCTTGACAGATACTGTCTAACATCTAGCTATGGTGCTTCCACAGCCTCCCAAAGCAATATAGTCCTTAAAGATAGAAAGTTTTCTGAGGTATTTGAGTCTAAATCTGCCTTGCTTTAACTTATTTCTTGTCACATACATTCCAGATATGGAAAGCAGTTTATTCTTTTCCCCTGTGCTACAGTCTTTTATATATTCAAAGACTTTTATCATGTTTAACTTAATGTAAGCTTTTTCAACACAGCAAGCTTTTCATTGCAAAGAAGAGAGAAGGAAATTTGAACTGGAATTGGGATCTGTGTTCATGAACAGAAAGCTGCGTTATCCTGTCACAATGAATATGGAGTGCCCTGCTGAAACAGAATGATACAATATTTATGCTTAGCTTCAATGTGCTTATACAAATTTTATGATGCAGTGAAGAATACAACTTGTATTTTGTAATGTATTTCAAAGTTGGACAGATTTCCTAGAGACTTATGTAACCTCAATCTCTGGTGGAATATCTACACACAAATGAAATTATTCATAGGTAACTGACTTCCCTGTTGCTGGTCATGGTTGTTCATCTCTTCATTTACTTCAGGAAAGTAAAAGTAAGGGGCCTAGATAACTTCTAGAAATTGTCTAGGCCCCTAGAAATTATCTAGAAAAGTATATTTATTTATTCAACATAAGAATACATGTTAACTCCTCATCTTCATTGCTTGGACTTAGACATTAGCAAAGAATCTTGTCTACATTTCCTTTAGTTGGGAAAAGAGAAATGGTCTCTGAGATAAACAAGTGAGAAATAATTTAAAAGGAAACAAAAATAGCACAGCCAAGTGGTTGGATGTTCACCTATCTAATTCAAGGCCATGATGCATTCTTGACTAAACGCTATGTAGAACTCTAAATCAGCTATTTCAAGGTTATTGAAATAATCCAAATAACTTAAATACTAAAAAACCCTCCTAAACTTGAAGACTCAAAATTATTTAAAAATAACAATAATTAATCCCATAAGGGAGGTGATGTCACGCTCCAATATAAAGGAGAGAGACGAGGTTCTTAGATTATGTGTATACCCGGCGTGAGATTAAGAAGCAACGGTTCAAATGTTGGTCCGACCAGTTTATTACCAATATTAACCAGGGAGATGGGGAAGGCGGACACTGTTAAGGGTGATGGGGAGGGGAAGGCGAGCGATAGGAAAGATAGGAAAGGAGCAAGGATTTGTACAACGCAGGGAAAGTCACCAGCCAGGATCCTAGGGGCGGTCCNATTGTTGAATCCTTTTTAGAAGGTAAAGACAAGAAGAAAAAAAAAACTAGACTACACGTGGACTCTTCCTTTTTCCTAATTTTGTTGCCACGGCCATTACTTTTCAGAAAGCTATTTTTATGTTGCTTATGCACAACTATATATTAACACTTAGGCAAATCTTCCTTAAGCTATTTCTCTGCAGGTGGAAGACTAAGCCAGTTTCATTATCAAACAGACAAGTAAATTGAGAACAATCTGTTCCAAAACTTCTTTCTATATGAAGTAGAACAATTATTTACTATTAGTAAGGTAATATCTGCCACTCTGCACGTTTCAAGTTCTGCACTACTAGGCAGAAAAGCAGAGTGTCACTCAGGCTCAGAATAGCTTATATTTAAACCAAAACCATATTACTGTAGATTGTCAAGTTTTGTTATAAATCTTTGCAGGTGTTTTGGAAAGTGTATTGTACAAGTGATGGTTACAAATGAGAAGAACTGAATGTTTATCCAGTCTGTGGGTGGTATTCAAGCAGTATGATTTTTCATAGAAAACTCTACCCAGTATTATTTTGTTTTACTTACTCATGCAAAATGTATTCACAAAGAACAATGTTGGCAACAGTTACTTTTCCAAATATACTTTTTAATGGGTGTTCCAAGCTCAGAGACACCCTAGATAATTCTAGAAATAGTTCACAGTCATAAGTAGGAAGAAACTCATTCCAGTCAAGCTTTCCTTTGGAGCATGTTTTACAGTCAAAGGATTGAAATGAAACTGTCACTGTTTTCTGAAAAAAATTCAGTACATTTTCACTAAAAAGAGATATATTTCAAAACAAATAAAACATTTTGCTTCCTGACAGCAAATGTACATAGGTTGCTCTGAAAGTAATGCCTCCTATTTGTTTCCATGGAAACTACAATAGACACAAAGAATACTATAACAGGCCAGTTGAGCAAATTATCAGCTACAAAGTACTCTTTTTCAACACAGTCATCACCAGTAGCTATGTATTTTCACCAGCAATAAACAAGAGCCTGCATGTTGCACCTGTAAAAATCAGCATGGCCATCCAGAGTGTGGCTTGCCTTTCACATGACTGTTGTCACTGGTGAAACACACCATCCACCACTTCACAGAGCTCAAATCTGCTATTTTGTTTCCATAAACATTCAGAAAGCATCAGTGAATGTCAATGGGCATAATTTTTTTTCTACATGGAGGATTTCATTGACATTACCTTAGCTCCATCTGCACTTCCATGTCAGACACCATGCTGGCAGACTGCCCCTTTGCTGCCATCTGTCATATGTCAAGAAAAGGTAATGGAGTACTGGTGGGAAGATTCAACCTTTACTGTCCTACCACCAACATGTAACTCTGACGTCATGGACCAACATAATAAAATATGAGGCATTACTTTTGGAGCAACACTCACATTTTAGTGGCCTACTCTTTTTATTAGTGGCTCTTGTAATTATTCATATATTTTTCTATACTGACTCCAAGTATTAAGTTTATTTTACAAGATTAATGTTTGCATGCTGAATTTATTTCTTAGTAGGAATATAGCTATAAAGAAATCTGGGAAGGTTTTCTTCTGCAAGTAAAAGTATCTTTTTTCAGTTGTTTTATCCTAGATATCTTTCTCTCAAACACATCTTTTCCTATCAAGCAAGTTTTAATAGAATCTAGCAGTCTCAGTACACTTCTAGACTTCTGGATGGCAGTTGGATATAGCACTGTTTATGATCAACTAGGATATTGCACAGACTGAAAAATGTAACACCAGGCTTACACAAAGGCTTCCCCTTTTGTATTATATATTGAATGCTGGCAGAAACATTTTCTAATTTAGAATGTTTTTGTTTGACTCCATAATTAAACATTCTCTGAAGTGTAACTTTTGTTTCAATTGTTGTCAGATTAATGTATAGAAGTTACTTCTGCTAAAGAAGAAGGGTCGTCCAGTCTTACTTCTTTTATGGAAATCTAAACAATTTTAAACTTGAAGAACTTAAAGAGAGTTGAAGACTTGAGATTTTCCTAGTATGAGGAGCAACAGATTGCAAACACTTCAGTTCCTGTTTTGGATGACACTGTGAAGGATACAATTCTTATAAGTACACTTTGCAGTTGCCTCAGAATTTCCTCCTCAACTCCTATGCACCAGTCCTTATAGTTCTAAGATATAACTGAAAGAGCATGTGGACAGATGGATTGCACAATATGGAGTCTATAAAGAGAGAAAGCAAAAAGGTGAAGAAAAAAATGGAGGGAAAAGAGGAAGCAGAAACTTTCAGGTAAAGAACAAAGAATAGATTAAACTGGAAAACAGAACAAACATCAAGATACTGATGAGATTGTTTCTCTAATTTATAATCAGCAGAGCTAAATGAACATGATTGTATCATTTGTTAATTATTTTTAGGATAGGAAATGAAGTTGCTCATTTGCACTAGGCCATATATCTCAGAATCAGGGCTAAGGGGTAATGGGTTTGGCCAAAAAGCACGGTGTAGTGATATATTAGTTAATCACTACTTGTCTCTTTTTTGTCTTGATGAGAACAGAAAGCCTGGGTGACACTCATTCCTGGAAAACAGATTTGCTTTTTCATGCCTCCATTCCCCCTTTGCCTTTCAGGATAGAAGCTATTTCCAATATTTTTTGCTGTAATATTTTGCATGTTCAGAATTCAATCTAATTCACTTGAGCTTTCCCTGAACCACTAGATAACAAAAACAAGAAAATGTTAAGAGAATTCAGAAATGTAACCTAAGTTAAATTCTAAAATTAAGAAAGTCCTAGGCTCAAAAAGTAAGAACAAGATGCTTAAGAACAATATACTGACATTCATAGAATCATAGAATCACCAAGGTAGGAAAAGACCTACAAGATCAACTATCCACCTAACATCAGTATTTCCCCACTAAAGCATGTCCCTTTATACAACATCTAAATGTTCCTTTAATCGACAGGGTCGGTGACTCTATCGTCTCCCTAGGCAGCCCATTCCAGCTCCTGGCCACTCTTTCAGAGAAGCGTTTCCTAATGTCCAGCCTGAATCTCTAATGGTGCAACTTGAGGCCATTCCCTCTAGTCCTATTGCTAGTTACATGGGAGAAGAGGATGACCCCCAACTCACTACAACCTCCCTTCAGGTAGTTGTAGAGAATAAGGTCTCCCCTCAGCCTCCAATTCCCCAGACTGAACAATCCCAGTTCCCTCAGCTGCTCCTCATAAGACTTGTGCTCCAGACCCCTCACAAGTTTCACCGCCCCTCTCCAGACATGCTCCACATCCTCCATATCTTTCTTGTACTGACTGACCCAAAACTGGACATAGTACTTGAAGTGCAGCCTCAGCAGAGCTGAGTACAGAGGGACAATTACTTCCCTGCTACTGCTGACAACACTATTTCTGATACAAGCCAGGATGCCATAGGCCTTCTTGGCTACCTGTACACACTGCTGGCTCATGTTCAGCCAAGCATCAATCAACGCCCCCAGATCTGTTACCTCCACACAGTCTTCCAGCCACTCTGCACCCGGCTTGTAGCATTGCCTGGTGTTGTTACAGTCGAAGTGCAGGACCTGGTACTTAGTCTCATTGAACTTCATCCCATTGGACTCACCTCAGTGATCCAGCCTGTCCAGATCCCTCTGTAGGGTCTTCCTACCCCCAGGCAGATTGACACCTCCTCCCAGCTTGATGTCATTTGCAAACCTACTGTGGGTGCACTCAATCCTCTAATCTAGGTTATCAGTAAAGATACTGAATAGGACAGGCCTCACCCAGTATCAATCCCTGGAGAACACCACTCATGACCAGTTGCCAACTGGATTTGACTCAGTTCACCACTGCTCTTTGGCCCAGCCATGTAGTCATTTCTTTATCCATCAAAGACTATACCTGTCCAAGCCACAGGCTGCCAGCTTCTGACAGAGAATACTGTGGAAAACAGTGTCAAAGGCTTTTCTGAAGCATAGGTAGACTATGTCAAAAGCCTTTTCCTCATCCATCAAGCAAGTCACTAGATCATTGGAGATCAGGTTGGTCAAGCAGGACCTGATATGACCTCGACCACCCCTGCCGATGTGTCTTGCAATTTCACTCAAGATGATCTGGTCCTTAACCTTCCTGGCACCAAGGTCAGCCTGACAGCCCTGTAGTTGTCCAGATCCTCCCTATAGCACATAGTAGATGGAAGTCACGTGAGCAGGCTTCCAGTCCTCTAGCATCCCTCTAGTTGAACATAAATGCTGATAGATAGTGGAAAGTGGCTTGGCAGTCATCTCTGCCAACTCCTTCAATACACTTGGGTGGATCCCATCTGGCCCCATGGACTACTCCACATAGGTAAAGTAGTAGGCCTCTTAACTTTCCACATGAATCACTGGGGGTTTACTCTGCTCCCCATCCCAGATTTTCAAGTAAGGGGGTAGAGTACCTTGAGGATAATTGGACTGATATTTAAAGACAGACCTAAAGAAGACACTGAGAACATCATCCTTTTCCTTAGCCTCTGTAGTCACATTCCCTGTCATATCAAGAAAAGGATAGAGATTCTCCCTAGCCCTTTTCATTATTCTGTTTTATATAATTAATTCTCAGAATCTAATTCTGAAAACTTTTACTCAAGATAACCTAAAGATGAAAATGAGACAACAGAAGCTTTCAAATATCAAAGAATCCCAGTCAAAAAAAAAAAAAAATTAAAAAAACTATAAATATATGAAGATAAATGAACTATAGATCAATGACATCATCTTTGCTAAACATCATATTCACTTGTCTTTGTCAATATCCCTTCAGATGCTGTTTACAGGTCAATAGTAAAATGCTGAAGCAGATGGAGAAAAAACATCACAATATAATTACATACAAAATCTTCAAAACAATATACTAAACGGACTTCTACTACTTACACTGTGGTTCAATTCATAGATACCACATGATGCAAGAGTTGACTGTTCGCTTTAAGTACTTATCACAGGTTCTGGAAATTATAAAGACCTATTAACCTTTATCTTCTATAAACTGTTCAGATACCTTGATATACCTATTTCCATTCTCTAGATGAAAGTATTGTTTTTAGAATCTATCACTCCTTACTGTCCTTGCAGATGAACATTTAACTAGTACTAAAAAAACATATCTAAATATTAATAATGAACCTGTAACCCAAATTCATTAATGTTATATTAGAGGAAAACTTATAACAATTTTTCTCTTAAGATTTCTTCATATTCATCAATTATGACAGACCTTAAAATTTATTAATCCACTTTGACTGTAACTGTCCATTCACACACACACAGAGTAGTACCATATCCTGCTCAGGCAGGGTCACCCAGAGCATGTTGCCCATGTCCAGATGGCTTTTGAAGGTCTTTGAGGAGGGGGACAAATTCTCTGGGCAACTTTCCACTACTTCATTATTAACTTGTACAGCCATGAATAATACCCTTAAAATGTAGAAATTCTTACAGCTCTGGCTTCAAAATGTGTAACTTCACGTTTAACAAAAGGTGCACTGAGTTTTGTTTTGTGGGTTTAAACTTAGCTTATTTTCATCAGCAAACTATTGTAAATAGATTCAATTCTTTTTTTTTTTTTTTTTTATTTGTCTGAACAGAAACAGCTTCAGCAGACCATATGAAGAATAAAGGTTTTTTTTTCATTTTCTCAAATCTGAGAAAGATGCAGTGAAGATAAAAAGAGATCAAGAAAATAAAATTATGAAAAATATGACTAGTGGAAAACGTTCTCAGAGATGTATCATTTAGTTACTTGTCTATACATAGGAATGATAAAATACATTCCTTAACTGAACTTTTAAAGAAAAAGAAGGAAATATCTAAGATAGAGAAGACAGAGGACCCGATGCTTGTCTGAAATCGTCAGTTCAGAAGTGGTAATTTTTTTCTAAACACACATAACCAAGCTATTTGAAAAGATGTTAAAGATTCAGTAAGTAAAGAAATAGCAGGGAGAAAAAAAAAGAAAATCTATGTATCTATATATAAAGATATATATATAGATATAAATATCAAAACAGGAGCTTTAACAGATTACTAAAATGCTTCCTGTATAGTATTTTACTCGATTTTCATTTTTATGGAAAAGAATAGTGTTAAACAGATAAAACAGACTAAGCAGACAAATTTTAACAAAGCTTCTGCATATCCTATTGTTCTGGAGATAATGAAACAGTCCACACAGTTTGCAATTCTATGAAACTGATATTTGATTAAGAAATCAAGTCTAAAAACAGAAAATACAATCTTGTCTCTTTCCAGGCTGAGGAGCCCTACAAACTGAAGAAAATTTTTGTACTGATACATAAGGAGCCGGTATTCTCCCTGTCCATTTTGATAAATATGCTTATCAGCCATGCTTTTCCTCTCCAGTAGGACTGAGTCACTTATGGCATTTCCTCCCTCATTGCTGGAATATTCTTATATTTCATGAACCGTGAAGGAAAGTTCCCCATATGGAACAGGGGGATCATTCCTGCATTTGTGTTTGTTAGGACTGGAAACGCCATTTCAAGTATGTGTTTTAACATTTACAGCACAATCAAGATTTATTAAAACTACTCCACAGAGCACTATTGTAAAGAATTTATGAACTGTAAAACTGCTATAAAGGTCACTTGAGATACAAAAGTTTAATTTGGAGTATCGTGTTATGGTGTAGTACTGCTAAACTTAATGCTTGTTTAAACAAATGGCTTGAGGATATTTGTCTCAGAATGTGGGGTTTATTAACTTCAGTAAAACAACTTTCTTTTTTTTTCCTGCTTAGCTTTTATTTTCTAAAGGCTTGTTCACCTTATGTTTACTAATCCTTTACTTTATTTCTATGATTAAAAACACAAGAAACAAAAGAAAAAAATACATTTTTAGTGTTGGCTTTTTTTTATAGTGTTTAATAGCATGGTGTATTATTTTATTGTTTATCCCTCTTTCAAGGTTTAATATTCCAGTTCATGATATTTGCTTTCTTTCATCACCAGCTACATGATTCAGAAAATAACTTTTATCCAGAAAAAAGAAGGAAAAATTATATAAATACTTAGCAAGGTCCCAGAAATCAAAGTTAGAAGAGAAACTGCCGTTTGCAGATAACAAGGTAAAAAGGTACAAGAATTGCACTGGATGAAAAGCAAATTTCATTGGCTGGAAATGAATAATATTTATATCAATTTCAAAGGCAAAATTTATCTGTCTTCCACCATCTGCAGTACTATTTCTATAACCCATAACTGAATTAGGTCTGGATCCTGATCTTCTGACAATGTATAGTTACTTTGCGGTTTGTACGTGCACAGAGACTGACCTATGTGATGTGATGACTAACTTCAATCTTCCAAATCTTAGAGACATCCCTTGCTAATATACTGAAAAGCAGTCCAAGAATACCTTTAAGCTACCAGGAAGCTGCACATGCCAAAAATCTGCAAATGTGTAAATGTTGAATATTTATTATTTGCCAGCAATAATTGCTTCCTGTAAAAATTGGCAAGAGTGATTAATTTCTTTCTCTCAGCATTTTATTGAAGATTTAGAAAGTCAACAGAGGGAAGCTGAAATTGGTACCCTAACAAATATCTAGATTTGGTCCCTATATAGGTAGTGCTATGAAAAGAAGAGATATCATGAACCTGTGTAAAAATGCATAATATTATTTACAGGTCAATATCATCGGATAATGTATTTAAAAATCTTTGAGAAAACAAGCTACTGTACTATCCTTTATTCTATTTCATGGGAGGAGTGAGGTGGGTGGAGAGGGAGAATGAAACAACATAGGCTTGTTTCACTGGTTGAAAGAGAATGTGAGGAAAGGGACACTGGCCATAACATTCACAGTGACTTCTAGGATTAATAAAGGCTTGTGGCAAGTTTTGTTCATCATTTTTAACTAAAGCAAGTTCAGTCATTCAAAATCTCATGAAGAAGACTCATATCAGAACATTTATTCCAGATAAATGGAAAACGCACTGTGGAGATCCCCTTGCAGCCTTTTAGTACTTTAAAGGAGCTTTTGGAAAGGAGGAAGACTGTCTGGGCAGACAGTGATAGGACAAGGGGGAAAGGATTTAAACTAAAAGATGGTAAATTTAGTTTAGATGATAGGCAGCAATTCTCTACTCAGACGGCGATGAGACACTGGACCAGAATACCCAGAGTAGTTGTGGATTCCCAGGTCCTGAAAGAATTCAAGGTCACATTAGATTGAGCCCTGGGCAGCCTGATCTACTGGGTGGCTATCCTGACCATGGCAGTAGGAGTTGGAAGCAGATGAGCTTTAAAGGTTCTTTTTGAAGCAAATAATTGTATAATTCTATGATAAAGGAATGGATTAAAACTGATCAAAATATTGTTAATTTTAGAGACAGAAGAGACAGCAACATGCATTACCTACAATGTGTTATCTACCAATACAAAGCTCAAATATTAGACTGCTTATTCTATCTATCACTACAACAAATTGCTCATGGTTCTTGATGTATTTCTTCAAGTGTTAAATTAACAAACCAGCTGTAAAAGCTGTCACTAAAGAATGTTTCTGTGTATTCATTTTCAGCATGAGACAGCCCTCACCCTGTAGACTCAGCAGTCTGCATAGTTTAGGTCTTCTTGTCATGATGGGTGCTGCATTCAAAACAAGCGTATTTACTATATATATACCATATAAAGAGGGGTTAGTTTTTGTTGTTTTTGTTTGTTTGTTTTTATCTTGACACAGCATGTTCAAATAAATTAGCATGTTCTGCTATGAAATATTTAATCAGAGCCATAGGAAAAAGTAATTTCCTGAGATTTATGGGCATGTATTTTTGAATATATTCTGCCAACCCTTTGATAAAGCTTTCACTTAAATGCCAAGTTATCCAAGGGAGCAATTTAGGTTTTTGAACAGTATTTCATATTTCAGGGGAAAACCAACTTTGTGTTTATTTATTAACTCACATACCACACTCTGCATAGTAAGATGGTATTTTTTGACTGAAAGACCTCATGCATACATCTCTTGATGTATCAGAAAACATTGTTTTACCCATCAGCACACTGAAAAACGTCTTCAAGATACATGTATGAATCTCCTGTTGTTTACCGTGACGTTTGTTCTTCATGACTAGTCATATGTATCCTTACCAAAAAGAGCAATCTATGCAAGTTGCTCTGGAAGTAATACCTCCTATACAGTCCCATGTAAACTACAATAGACATAAAGAGTACAAAAACACTGACAGAGCAAATTCTCAGCTACAAAATATCCTTTTTCAACATAGTTACCACTACACATTTTGCCAACAGTGATCGAGGGTCTGAAAGATATGCTCATAACAATCTGCATGGCTATCCAGAACACGGACAGTCTTTCATGCTGCTGATGCAACTCTTGAAACACACCGCCAACCTCCTCACTGTGCTCACATCCACAGTTTGGACTCCAGAAACCTTCATAAAGTATCAGTGAGTGCTATTTTTTCCACATGGAAGTTTTCAGTTTCACACCATTGCTTCATATGTACTTCCATGACAGATGCCCGTTTGCTGCCATCTGTCACATGGTTGGAAAACATAAGGGAATGCTGGTGGGAAGATTCAGCGTCTACTACCATACCACCACCATCTGCATCAGACATAGTGGGCTAATATAATAATAAAGGAGTCATTACTTTCACAGCAGCCCTTGTAGTTGTTATATGTTATTAATCAACAAATGCTTTCTTTTCTTTGTGGAACATGTAACACTGCAACAGAGCCATCTCATTATCATCTAAGCAAGATCAGAGGGTGAGTATCTATTAATCAATGTCATAGCCCACTACTTTAAATCAATCCCATGTCTACAGCCTGTACAGTGAAATCGAGAGTATGCACAATAAACTGCAGACGTAAAAGAGAATCACAACAGAAATAATAGAAAAGAAAATAACGTACTAAATACCTTGCAGATACAGGAAGATTTTCATGTGAAATTTTGCATAAACATCAATAGAATCAAATCAAATATCAATGGGGAGTTTTGGCAGGAAAATAAATTCAGACCCAAGTGGTCATTAAAGTATTATGTAATTTTTCTCATGTGTTTTCAGCTAAATTATATGAACTTTGTCACATATTATTTGTTTCCTACATTTCTTCACAGAAGTGTTGTATATTTTGTTTACACGTGCACAGTCTTCAGTTACATGTGTTCCATGATATACAAAGATGTATTCTCATATTTTCCATTCTCTATTGTTACAAATACTTAGTCATTGGAAAGATGGCAATGATGTATAGAACACAGTAGATTGTTCTGCTTTACCAGTAACCTGGAAGATGATGCATATTTGTGTATTACTTGTTGTACGAAGATAAGTCTTTGAACAATTTAACATGGGTTCCTGTTCATGAAAAAAAAAAAAAAGCCTCTCTTTTTGGTGTTTGACCCAAGCAAATGCAAGAAATCTATTTAATTGATTTACATATCAGTTAGAACACATGAGAAAGTGATTTACCCTCACACAATGATCTTCTGTAATGCCACAGACATTAGTTATAGGACATGTTTCTGTGGATGAACACAGCTTAATATTCATACTAAACACATGGAAGCAAATATTTTCAGAGAAATGCTAGAAGAGATCAAATGAAGTTACATTTGCAAAATTTCTGTTCAATAATGCAGTTTTAAATTGTGGCTTTAAAAATGTAATTGAACAAAAAAAACTCAAATAGAATAGAAACATACAGTGTTTCAGACCCCACACTCTGAAGACAGAAGCATTGTTATTTGAAAACCACAGCAAATCATTACAGAAAATGGCTGGAACTATATGTTGGCAGGGCCTCTGGCTGTTCTGAAGCAGTTGAAGAAACCTAGCAGCTAAGACACATTAATTTGTTATGTCTTCAATCTAAGAACAAAATATAAGTTCATTTCTCTGTATGCATGTACGTGTCTGACTGAGTATGCTGGCAGTAAGGGAAAAGAATTGAAAATTTACATTTCAAGTATTCTTCAGTTTGTATAGGTTTTAGCCAAGCTACANCAAGTTATCCAAGGGAGCAATTTAGGTTTTTGAACAGTATTTCATATTTCAGGGGAAAACCAACTTTGTGTTTATTTATTAACTCACATACCACACTCTGCATAGTAAGATGGTATTTTTTGACTGAAAGACCTCATGCATACATCTCTTGATGTATCAGAAAACATTGTTTTACCCATCAGCACACTGAAAAACGTCTTCAAGATACATGTATGAATCTCCTGTTGTTTACCGTGACGTTTGTTCTTCATGACTAGTCATATGTATCCTTACCAAAAAGAGCAATCTATGCAAGTTGCTCTGGAAGTAATACCTCCTATACAGTCCCATGTAAACTACAATAGACATAAAGAGTACAAAAACACTGACAGAGCAAATTCTCAGCTACAAAATATCCTTTTTCAACATAGTTACCACTACACATTTTGCCAACAGTGATCGAGGGTCTGAAAGATATGCTCATAACAATCTGCATGGCTATCCAGAACACGGACAGTCTTTCATGCTGCTGATGCAACTCTTGAAACACACCGCCAACCTCCTCACTGTGCTCACATCCACAGTTTGGACTCCAGAAACCTTCATAAAGTATCAGTGAGTGCTATTTTTTCCACATGGAAGTTTTCAGTTTCACACCATTGCTTCATATGTACTTCCATGACAGATGCCCGTTTGCTGCCATCTGTCACATGGTTGGAAAACATAAGGGAATGCTGGTGGGAAGATTCAGCGTCTACTACCATACCACCACCATCTGCATCAGACATAGTGGGCTAATATAATAATAAAGGAGTCATTACTTTCACAGCAGCCCTTGTAGTTGTTATATGTTATTAATCAACAAATGCTTTCTTTTCTTTGTGGAACATGTAACACTGCAACAGAGCCATCTCATTATCATCTAAGCAAGATCAGAGGGTGAGTATCTATTAATCAATGTCATAGCCCACTACTTTAAATCAATCCCATGTCTACAGCCTGTACAGTGAAATCGAGAGTATGCACAATAAACTGCAGACGTAAAAGAGAATCACAACAGAAATAATAGAAAAGAAAATAACGTACTAAATACCTTGCAGATACAGGAAGATTTTCATGTGAAATTTTGCATAAACATCAATAGAATCAAATCAAATATCAATGGGGAGTTTTGGCAGGAAAATAAATTCAGACCCAAGTGGTCATTAAAGTATTATGTAATTTTTCTCATGTGTTTTCAGCTAAATTATATGAACTTTGTCACATATTATTTGTTTCCTACATTTCTTCACAGAAGTGTTGTATATTTTGTTTACACGTGCACAGTCTTCAGTTACATGTGTTCCATGATATACAAAGATGTATTCTCATATTTTCCATTCTCTATTGTTACAAATACTTAGTCATTGGAAAGATGGCAATGATGTATAGAACACAGTAGATTGTTCTGCTTTACCAGTAACCTGGAAGATGATGCATATTTGTGTATTACTTGTTGTACGAAGATAAGTCTTTGAACAATTTAACATGGGTTCCTGTTCATGAAAAAAAAAAAAAAGCCTCTCTTTTTGGTGTTTGACCCAAGCAAATGCAAGAAATCTATTTAATTGATTTACATATCAGTTAGAACACATGAGAAAGTGATTTACCCTCACACAATGATCTTCTGTAATGCCACAGACATTAGTTATAGGACATGTTTCTGTGGATGAACACAGCTTAATATTCATACTAAACACATGGAAGCAAATATTTTCAGAGAAATGCTAGAAGAGATCAAATGAAGTTACATTTGCAAAATTTCTGTTCAATAATGCAGTTTTAAATTGTGGCTTTAAAAATGTAATTGAACAAAAAAAACTCAAATAGAATAGAAACATACAGTGTTTCAGACCCCACACTCTGAAGACAGAAGCATTGTTATTTGAAAACCACAGCAAATCATTACAGAAAATGGCTGGAACTATATGTTGGCAGGGCCTCTGGCTGTTCTGAAGCAGTTGAAGAAACCTAGCAGCTAAGACACATTAATTTGTTATGTCTTCAATCTAAGAACAAAATATAAGTTCATTTCTCTGTATGCATGTACGTGTCTGACTGAGTATGCTGGCAGTAAGGGAAAAGAATTGAAAATTTACATTTCAAGTATTCTTCAGTTTGTATAGGTTTTAGCCAAGCTACAGCAATCGTGGCTACAGCATTCTATGACACTACAAATGTTGTTTTTCCTCCTTTAACTGGAATAAAAACTGTGTGTATACTTTTATTTCCAACAATTGTTCACAAATTACATTGTAATTAGAGTAAATCTCTAATTGCAGCATGGTTTGGCACTCTATCCATGCAGATCTACCACAGTAATAAAATAAGCACAATTATCAAAGGGATGACCTTACTTTAATGCAAGAATAAGTTTACAGTTCTAAATTTCCATGTTTTTGAAATAACCATTTATCCAGAAAGCAGGCTGAGCATCCAACCCTCTCAGGATTTCTTACTCGGAAATGTATCATTTGCTACTGGTTTCTATCCCTGCTATCCACTGTCAGGATTTTAGTTTGTTTCTTCTTTCAAGAACCATGCAGCCTCCTTTTCTACTTTTTATTTTCCTTCTTTTTTATTTATGGCAGAAAAAAAAAAAGCTTGAGAAACAAATGTTTCTCTGAAGAAATCAATGTCAAATATTTTTCATTTATGTTTTTTTACTTCACAGTTTTTGTTTTGTTAAGATCAAATATCCAAAAATAGTAACTAAATCTACTTAACCTGCTTTTCTACGTGTCACAGGTCACTCCCTCCTTTGCCTTCAGTTTACCCAATATTTCAGCCTGTATATTGCTACATTTGCTTCCATGAGATCGCCANGCCTCTCTTTTTGGTGTTTGACCCAAGCAAATGCAAGAAATCTATTTAATTGATTTACATATCAGTTAGAACACATGAGAAAGTGATTTACCCTCACACAATGATCTTCTGTAATGCCACAGACATTAGTTATAGGACATGTTTCTGTGGATGAACACAGCTTAATATTCATACTAAACACATGGAAGCAAATATTTTCAGAGAAATGCTAGAAGAGATCAAATGAAGTTACATTTGCAAAATTTCTGTTCAATAATGCAGTTTTAAATTGTGGCTTTAAAAATGTAATTGAACAAAAAAAACTCAAATAGAATAGAAACATACAGTGTTTCAGACCCCACACTCTGAAGACAGAAGCATTGTTATTTGAAAACCACAGCAAATCATTACAGAAAATGGCTGGAACTATATGTTGGCAGGGCCTCTGGCTGTTCTGAAGCAGTTGAAGAAACCTAGCAGCTAAGACACATTAATTTGTTATGTCTTCAATCTAAGAACAAAATATAAGTTCATTTCTCTGTATGCATGTACGTGTCTGACTGAGTATGCTGGCAGTAAGGGAAAAGAATTGAAAATTTACATTTCAAGTATTCTTCAGTTTGTATAGGTTTTAGCCAAGCTACAGCAATCGTGGCTACAGCATTCTATGACACTACAAATGTTGTTTTTCCTCCTTTAACTGGAATAAAAACTGTGTGTATACTTTTATTTCCAACAATTGTTCACAAATTACATTGTAATTAGAGTAAATCTCTAATTGCAGCATGGTTTGGCACTCTATCCATGCAGATCTACCACAGTAATAAAATAAGCACAATTATCAAAGGGATGACCTTACTTTAATGCAAGAATAAGTTTACAGTTCTAAATTTCCATGTTTTTGAAATAACCATTTATCCAGAAAGCAGGCTGAGCATCCAACCCTCTCAGGATTTCTTACTCGGAAATGTATCATTTGCTACTGGTTTCTATCCCTGCTATCCACTGTCAGGATTTTAGTTTGTTTCTTCTTTCAAGAACCATGCAGCCTCCTTTTCTACTTTTTATTTTCCTTCTTTTTTATTTATGGCAGAAAAAAAAAAAGCTTGAGAAACAAATGTTTCTCTGAAGAAATCAATGTCAAATATTTTTCATTTATGTTTTTTTACTTCACAGTTTTTGTTTTGTTAAGATCAAATATCCAAAAATAGTAACTAAATCTACTTAACCTGCTTTTCTACGTGTCACAGGTCACTCCCTCCTTTGCCTTCAGTTTACCCAATATTTCAGCCTGTATATTGCTACATTTGCTTCCATGAGATCGCCAGTTCTTCAAACATCTAGAGGTACGTTTCCCTTCATATTACTGAAATGAGTTGGAAAAATGTATTGATGTCCAAAAATATATTAAGTAAATTACATTAATAGAGAATACGAACAAAGACAACATTGTCTGATGCAACAAACTAAGGAATTTATGACAAAAAAAGTTTTGATCCAAAGAGCTCTTGAGGTGATCAAACTTGATCTCTGATACGTTCTGATCACTTACCTACCTATGCACAAAGCAAGAGAGATAGAGGGGGTACACAATATCTTCCCCTGGAGTTGTGCAATGACTTTAGACTGAGGTTGTTTTAAAACTATTTTATAAGCTATAAATAAAAATTCAAATAAAATATATAGCATAAGCAGATTTTGTGTTTTTTGTTTTCCTAGCAAGAGTTTTCCCAAACTGAGCACTTTATAGTCTTAATCTTGTGGCTGAAGAGACTCCAACATTTTCATCATAAGAAATTTAAAACATCACAAATCTTAGTATAATTTTCGGACTGAAGTCATGGTTGAGATACAGATGGAAGACAATACCACTAAAAATTTTTCAGTGGTACTGAATGCATAACAGTGACTGAAAAGCACTGAAAAGTAATTTCAGTGCAGATGTACCCTACTTTCATCCAAAATTTCCCTGACTGATACCATAGCAATGGAGGCAGAAATGTCTCAAGTGTTGTGCAATGAAAACAAGTCTTCCTTTATATAAATTTATGCTTTCTACCCTTCAATCTCCCATTCTAGAATTTATTTTCCTTTCTCACAAGAGCAGGAGTAAAGAGACATTTTCTGAAGAGCCAGTTCTAGCAAATATAGGAACACAGCTGCTCTGCACCAATTTAAGTATTAATATTGATGTTCCCTATATACCATATAATTCTGCCACATAACTGAGAGTCAGATTTTGCAGTTTTTAGAGAAATAAGACTCCAGTTGACATCTATAGAGTTTTGCTTTGGGTCATAATGCAGGATCAGACTCTAAATCATAGTGTAGCTGTCAGACTATGCCAGAAACACTGTCAGTGCATTATTTCTTGCTCCCTGTATTTCAAGAACACTGTCACTCACATGTTGTTTAACAATTTTATTTAAACAAAAACAGACATAACTGATTAACACAACTATGTATTTCCATCTCTAAAATTAAGTAGTATTAGTTATTAATGTGACTGTTCAATCAGTTTCCCTAATAAGTTTATTTTCTTTTGTAGACACTTTTTGTAGCTTTTCTAGCTAAAATAGAGCAAGGAGCTTTTGTTTTCATGTGATATGCTAACATCGTTTTAAAATATCCTAATAGCATTTAAATGCCAAAAAATCTCCAGGCTTTATATATGCTCTTTCTTTTCTTCATAATCCACAACTTCTTAGTATGTCCTTTGTATTGTAAGAATAGTTGAAGAACGAAAATACAACTAAATTAGGCAATAGAAAACCTTAACATTAGAAACAAAAATAATAATAAAGATACTGAACAACATTCACAATGACAATATTAGCGATCTTAAGAATATACCATGAAAATCTACAGTGCAGTACACTAGGTTCTTACAGTAATATACTAGATCAGAAATAATTTGAAAAGACAGGAAGATAAGCTACACAGAGAAAAACTTTAAACAGAGGCCTCAAGAACAGAAATGGCTCGGCTCAAAGAGATGAGAGCAATCTAATAACATGAAGATATAGACAAAAGATCAGTTCTGAGCTGAAGACAGCTAAGGAAGCAAGATAGGGCATAGCTCAGCTTTAACAGTAAGAGGGAAAGAGGGGATAAAGGGAAAGAGGGGATAACATCTTGGTGAAATAATAACAGGAAACAGTAAGTCTGGGGCTTTGTTTTAAATTATTTTTATGCACTCTGCAGTCCTGAAGGTGCAGTTAACTGCAAGTGAGAGGCCTCTTGGAAAGGAGAGGCTCTGAATTTTCTGATGCAGAAGTGTCTGTTAATGTGGAAATAACTAAGGATTTGATTAACAGTCCTGAAATTGCTGCTTTTAGCTGGTTACCAGTGCAGAGGTAAAAAGAAATGATGTTGGAAAGTTCAACAAATGTGAAGACTCACATGTGTCTGCTATGAAAAGAGAAAAAAAAGAAAGAAAAGAAAAAAAAGTGCTATATTTTTAAATCTTGTTCAGTTCAAAATAGACTTCTCAGCCATTCCTTGGAGAATCAGGGATCATCCACAAAATAATTCTCAGGAGTAAAGGATACATTTGTCCATATAAAATAAAATAAATATGCTACACCACCTATTAAGAATGTTTTATACTGATTTCAGTACACAAACAAGTTAGAAGTGTTAGAAGAGGGCTACGAACAGGTAGGTTAATGAATTAATCAGAATAGTTCACTAGGTCTTAATTACATAGGTTTAAATATCAATTTTTAAAATGGGAAAATTAGATGTTTTCATAAATTAATAATGTTGTGAATTTTTTCTGCCTGTGAACAAGAGAAATAGGATCTTTTCAAATAATTTAGATTAAAAGGAACAGTTTAAATTCTCCTTAGACACCTTAATAGCTCGACCTATTTATGAATAATTGCTGTTGACACAGAATTTACACGTCCTTACACTGTGTTATTTTCTCAAGAGCAAACAAGACACCTGCTGAGTATTAGGTACAGGAAGCATGTCAAATATGAATCAGTAAGTAATTACCCCTGGAACTTAATTCATCTTTAAAATAGTCCTTTATGGCATTTTTTTTTCTACACGACAGCTAAAAAGGACTGTGCTATATAGGAAGAAGAAAACATTTTCTTTCAAAAAACAAGGATAATTTCAAGACTATAATGACAGACCATGATAGTTGTTTTCTTTTTTCCTGATACAATTTGCATTGTACAATCACATCTGTATGCTTTTAAAGTTTTCTATCTTTGAAGTAACCTGCAACTCTACATAATCTCAACACAAGTCTTGCTGTGTTGAACTACCCATGATTGTTAAGATTACAGCAAGAGCCTAATTTCTTTAAAAAAGTAGATTTAGTCCAATCACATTTCAAGGTACTGTTCAAAGCAAAATAAGGACAGAATCAGTGGTATGTATTTGAAGGCAGAGAACATGGACCGATTTGAAGGAAAAAAACAGTAACTGGTTGACCAATAAAAGAAAAAGTATTTGCTGCAAAATTTATATGGAAAAAAGGGCAAGTAGCAGTATAAGAAAATAATTTAAAGCTTCAGGACTATAAACATATAAAACTAATCACGGTCTTAGAACTTTTACAAGATCTGGATCTCAGTCACTACTCTGCTCTCACTCAGTCTTGCCTAGAGAGCGGAAACTGGGCTACAAATCGCAACCCTTTGGGAAAGTTTTCTGACCTAATTCTCCACACATCAGGAAACTATTACAAATAGAAGGCAACCATTATCTTAGTGGTACTCTGGAATTTTAAGAATATAAACCTATCTCCTACTGTTTGCAGGGATTCTGTCCTATTTGGAGGTGTTAGATTTTTCTAAAGAATTTACTAGGCATGATTTTGAGCTGGAAGTCATTTTCTGGATCTCTTTTTGACTGCTCAGACAATAGCTAGAATTGAAGAGACTAATCATGTTAGACAGGATCACAAGTTAACTAAGTTACTTTCAAAAATGCTTGTCTTGATTTAGGAGCAAGATTACTAAGTCTTTCACCAGTAGATATTCAAATAAAGTCATTGATCTAATAACAACAATTTTTTGGTTAAAGGCGGTGCTATAGTCTAGACAAACAGAACACACTGTTCTATTCCTGCCTGCAGGCCCTGCGGTAAGGCAAGTGTGGTTAATGTAATGACAACTGTCTTACTACTGGCATAATTATAAGCTGTGCTAAAAACAAACCTCTTATTAGTGAAATGCCGCTAATATCAATTTAGAATTTAATATAATCTACAATTAGGAAAATTATCTGGTCATTTTGATCAGCTACAAAAATAAAACTTTGTTGTTTGAGAGAAAAGAAGAGACCATATTTTTCTAAACAGAGTTCTACAGGCATACATGCATAGGACTTTTGCTCCAGAAGGAAATTTTGGGAACAGTTTATGGTCAGATACAATAGCTGAGCTTTTAATTACACTGCTAGTGTAGCTCTTCAGCAAGCAACTTTTTAAAAAAGAAATCTTTTTAAAGAAGAAATCAAACAACAGCAAGAAATGACAAAAAACAAACAAACAAACAAAAAAAACCATGTTTTTCTGTATTGCAAGGTATGCTGGCTATCCTATATGTGAAGGACTTTATTTGGTCACTAAACTAACTGAAAATGCACTGGAACACTGAAATCAGTCTGAGATGTGAACTGAACCTGGATTGAGGTTTGGAGGTAGGATTTTAGTTCTGTTTTTTACCCTTCTTTTAGGATATTTACTGGGGATATTACGCCACCAGTTCTGCACCCACCCTCCCCCCACCAAAAAGAAAAAAAAACAAAACACAAATCCTCCAAAATAAGTTAAATCAAACCTTAAATTTTCGCCATAAAACCTAAAGGTACTCTAAGTAAGGCACCCTTGGATTTAAACTTCAGAAGACTCAGAAGGGAGAAGACTCCCTGATAAGTGTTAGGAGTGATTGACAGAGACCAGAAGTAATACCCCACATTATATATTCTTGCTTAATAAATATACCAAGAATTTATCCTGCATCATTTTCCACTTCTCACTTCTTTTTTTTCCATTGCAGATGAATTGTAGGCAACTCGTAGTGTGCAATTCTCACTCCTACAAGCACTCATAACTTACTGAATCACATCAGTGTTTTTGTGAGGTATGGAAAAAAAAATGAGACTGTTTTGGTTGCACTTATCTCTGAAGATAACCTCTGTTAACATACTCATCATGTAGTATATCCTTTGGGGATATACATGAATTAACTGAAAATAGTGGGATCAGCTTGCCACAGACAAAATATTCTGCTTTGCAGAGTTAAATTTTACAAATATCTGCCAGCTTTAAGGGTTTAATCCTACACATCAGAGGTGCCAAGCATTGCTTGTATAAGCATGAGATAAAAAAAAATAAAGAGCTGCAAGAGGGGCACAGCAAAGCTTGCCACGGCATTAGCTGAAAAGCACTGCTACATAAATGTCAGCTTTCTCCCATCCTCTGACAGATGTTAAGGCTAAAGTTGTAAAAGAGCATTTAGTCGTTGCTGACAGTCCAGGATGACACTTGAGAGCGAATGATGTGCTTGGAGAAAGGTGGGCTCATCTCCTCTCTGCAAGGCAGAGATGAGCCAAGAAATCTGAATAACTTTCACAGTAACAGCCCAATAGTTTGCTCCTTGTCCACCTGTGAAAACAGTGCTGCTGATGTTCTCATCTCCTCTCCTGATTGCATATAGTACAGGGACAAAAATGAATATCTGTTTTATAATCCCTATTTTTTTTTCCATGTGAAGACATTTATACTGTGCAGTTCCTGTATTTTGGCACTCTTACTTGCATTCATATTAAATCTGGCATGCTGTGTATCTGTTTAGCATTAAACATGAATGCCTTCCTTTGAAAGAAATTTCTCTTTACTTTGTATGCTTTTTTTTTTGAAGAGCTCCTAAAAGCCCTAGGTCAAACAGCCATTTTTTCATTTTCATGAATTTTTTTTTTTTTTTTTTTTTTTCACTCCATAGGGGGGATCTTAAAGCCCCCCCCCCCAATTNATGAGGGGATCTCAAGGCCCCCCACCTCAATTTGAATTCTGCACAAATAGTAGGAGAACTTGAACTAGAACTCTGCTCACAAAGCATGGTGTCCACTGGAATTTTCTTTTGGGTAAAAAAATCCTACAGCTATCACGAAAAAAACAACTCTGCAAAAATTCCAGATTGCTGTCACACAATTTGCAATATTAAACACTGTCATTTCATTGCCATTACTCTTCAATTATCATTTTAATATAAAAATGTAAGTACTTGATCTCCACAGGACACTATGAGATTCCAAAGAACTTTTCTACCACTGGAACCAGTCTATATTTAATGTAACTAACATTCAATTCCATTAGAAAGTGACAAATTTTAAAATCTGTTCAAAACTTTGCATTTGGAATTGTTGACATAGTTTTTTATTCAGTGTTCCAAAATAGAAAATTAACATGAAATGGAATAAAACCAAGAATAATTTCACAAATTAATTTGCTAGTCACAAAATATTCATAATTCAAGTTAATACAAAGCAGCACAAAATAAAATTGATTGAATATGATCTTTATCTCAAGCCACAGTGTTTTCTGTTATTCTTTGTTCTTAAGTTTTCCTTTTAGTCTTTTCAGCAGCAAAGATAGGATTATGCAATTTGTGATCAAGTCCTGTTGTCTGAAACTTTTGCTGTAGCATTAAAACTTCTCTTACACAGTTTAGATGAACACCAAGACATACAAAGTTTGTTCTCATACTGTACTCAGTTTCTTTCATGTGAAAATATGAACTATAATTTATATCCTGGAGCAAAAAAAAGTTGTGCCTTAATAGTTTTTTGAAATTTACATATTCCTTACAAATACATAAAATGTTATTTTATTAATTTTAAGCATCATCTTCACAATTTCTGAATAATTATGAACCTTAAAGCAAATATTTTAGGAAAAGAAAAGACACCAATGTCTGGAAATATAAAATACAATTTTATATTTATATTAAGTATTAGACCGAATTCTTGGAAAATGTGTAAGCTCTATTTCAATGTATTTTAAAAACAAATTTGATCTTACTTTTGGAAAGGAATGTTTATTTCCCATATGCCCAGCAGAGAAGATAAAGGAAGACAACGTGTATAATTCAGACCAGACAGATGTAAAGTTAGTATTGTTGGTTTTTTTCCCCCGATAGTTATTCCTCATTCTGTACTCCTACTTTTATCAGGCCCAAGAAACTTCTGTTTTCAATTTTCCTATCAGAGGAAAATCTTGTCTTCCTCTATATAATTAAAATGAAGCAGGAGTGCAGTGGATGTGGTATAAGAAATAGTTATAAGTCTCAACAAATAGTAAAGATCTTGGTGGATGTTCTGCACACATTTATGCAGGTTTAAACAGCAAACAGAAACGGAGAGGAAGCAGAGATACCATTGTTACAGAGATAAAATAAAAGATTTACATTCAAGATGGAAAAAAAAAATAGGTATAGTGTAGAATAACAGGAAGGATAAGCAGGAGGTAAGTTATAGGAAGAAATGAGAATCATGTTTGCACCCTGAGGGAGGAAATTCTTCTAATTTCTCTGAAACCATCACAGGACTAAAGACTTCCATTAAGGCTACGTATAGGACCAAACTATCTTTCACCTTCAGGCTGAATATAATGCGAAGTTTGCATATTGAATATAAACACTAACTCGCTACAGATTGTGCTACCAGAAAAACCTGAAGTTAGTCAGTGGAGTGTATCCACCAATGAACAGTGCTCCTAGAGCAAGGAATCAATCATCCACATAAGTGCCTCTCTGCAGCCTGTGAAAATCAGGACTGCCATTACCCAGCATCCCGAGAGGCTCTGAAGGCATTAATTGAGAAGGAGTGAAACAGGATAAGGTCTTGAACAGAATCACCGGAAATCATAATAATATCTGTGATTAATCTTGAAAATGACAGTTATGCTATTTTGCTTATGTCATATATTCTTCTACTTCACTTTCTCTGTCTGATAACATATCTCAAAGTATCCAAAGAAATCCGCAGCACAGTACTGAATAAGAACCTAAGATAGCATGAGTCTAATTTTAAAGGCTCATCTATGTCCATCCTTTGTTTTTCCCTGGTTCCAGCATTCAACAGGACAAGAAAAGACAGCAAACAACAATTACAAAACAATAAGAAAAAAACAACCCTGAGATCACAATAATACACAGTATTTCACAGTGAGAGCCATGCGTGGAGCCATTCAGGCTCCACTACGTGTGCAAAGTAGGAAAGACTTCAGTTTCAGGGAAGTTTAGAATTCAGAAGTGTCTATTTAGAGTACACATATCTGAAAAAGGATTCTTTTAAGCAAACTCAACGCCATTAGAACCAATTGCCAGTGGCTGAAAGGCTTGTTTATTTTACACTTACCAAATTTTGAATAGTGACGATTATGGGTCTACCAACTAGCTGGGTTTTTTTTTATAAAAAAAATCTTAATCGTATAGCTCCTTATTATTTGAGTGGGTTTTTTTGTTTGTTAGTTAAAGTCCTAGAGATAATACCGGGGAGATTAAAAAAACTGAAAAAAATAACATATGCAATATCTACTGTGAATGCTGAATAATTCATAGAAAATATGAAAGATAACATCTGGGAGCATGCTAAATTTAATCTGTCAACAGATCTGACAATGACAGAAGGAGTAAACAAGCTTCTTGAGCACATCTTTTGGGATTTGCCAGTTTTGATACAGCTAGGGCCGGAAGGCTCACTAAGGACAGCCCACCTCACCATCCTCTGCAGCACATGACCAAAACTCCACATGGAGTATCAGTTACAAGCCCTGCAACTCATAAGGACAAGTCTAATACCAACATCCTGCAGCAGCCCCACTGTGCTCTCACGGTGTGCCTGCAACAGAGCATTTACTTCTGCCACATCACAGCAACCAGTCTGAAACAGCAAGTGCCTTGTTAATTTGAGTCTCCAGCTTAACAATAAATAAACAGTGTTATTTTCATGTGTAAATATGAAAATAGAGAACTAGTATCAGAAAGGGATCTCATTTTCCTGTTGTCACATTCAGAAATTATTTTTACATAAATGCAAAAAGTCCCATATTGTCAGAGTCCTCATGTGCAATAGGATAGTAATAAGACCCAAAAACACCCCTACACCCTATTCAGCTAAGGGCTAATTGTAATCCCTTGTTACTACAGCACAGCAGTCTTCCTGCACAATGTTTCTTCATACTGAGAGTACAGGAATACTGTTAGGTTGGAACACTCTCCCCCAGCAGGTAGTTCAGAAGTAGCTGTGGGCATTCATGAGAAGAAAGTGATCAGCCAAGCAAGAGGTCAGATACGCAGCTCCCTTGTATCCCTGCAATGTGGCCCTGTTCACAGCCTGCCTGCCCAGCAGCAGCAGCACTACCCTGCAGCTCAGGTCTCACATTTGGCAGAGCAGTCCTGCTAACTGGTGAAAACAGCAGATATCCACCTCCCAGCACTTACTGTGCTATGTCTGATGCAGATCCAAGCAGCAAAGCCACCTGGCTGAGCAGGTGCGGTGGTTATAGCACAGGGTTCAAGGTAGGTGCTGTCCATAGATGGGCAGGAACTCTGAACCCATATCCTGTTGGCATTAGCAGATTCAATTCGATAATGAAGGAACAACATGACAAAAGGCTCTTGGTAGTGCAGAAGGTACAGCTGCTTAAATCTTTAAGGGAAGAGTTTTGTTTTTGCATTAGACCCTCTGTGAGTGAGACCTACATTGTGTAGTAGCACTGTAATCTCTTCTCGGGTGACTGAAAAAAAAAGAAACCCTTGCTTTTGGTCAATCTGAGTAAGGGAGTCATTACCTCTGATTCTGAGCTACAGGAAATGCCATTTCCATTGAACTGACTTTATTACAACGTCCACTGATGACATTATGCTTCTTCAGACTTCTCTTCCTTTACAAGATGTAGTATTTTGTTGAAACTCAGTTTTTTCCTCTCCCAAAATATCCTTCTAGTCTACTTCTAGACAATTAAATGTTTTACATAAAATTTTTAAATTCTTGATAAATACAGTCTTTTTGGCATGCAGCTAACTTAATCTTATTCATTTTACAAGAAAGAGGATTTTTGGAGAATGGTCTAGCAGAAGCACAGATTCAGACTTCCATTTCCTCCAGTTACATTCAATGAACACTAATTTTCCCAAGAGCAATTTGTTCATGCAAAAAAATTCACAAGAAAGGTGTGCTGCATAATGTTGCTTTTTAATGGATTTTTAAGCTACTGTATGCCATATCTGATTCTTAGTAAATTACTCATAGTGCAAATATCTCGAGCATATCCATATACCATCTCTCCAATGACAGCACATCTCAAAGGAGCATTTTACATCCTCAGTTTCTAGTCCTTCCTATAGGCAATGTGTATATAATAATAATTTCATTGTTACAGAAAAAATAATTTTACCAAAAGCAATTTTAAACTGCATTCCTGCAAAAAACGAAATAATTACTTCTATATTGAATTTTTAAAAGCAATCTGTTTGTGAGCGGAGAGGAGGTAGAAAATAGATTATTCTAACTGTTGATTTCTTTGGAGAAATTGCCAGTAATTATAAAGTGGAATGATTGCATCAAGTGTCAGGTTTTGATAGCAAGAAAAAAAAGGCAGGAAACAGAGCAGGGTGTATGGGGTAGCGTGTGTCAGCTACGCTCTTGTTTATTTTTTATGTTTTAAAGAACATACCCACTCCATCACCCCAGAGCTATTTTCTAGCAGCCTGCTTAAAAGGGTTTTTAGCAAATATAGATAAGAAATACCACAGGACTCTACAATTCATATAGCTTCAGCTCTGACACATCCTGTGCATTGTGTTGTATTTCAGAAGATGCAACTTTAAATATTCGCTCAAACAAATGTTTTATTCACAGATAGTAAGCAACACATGACAGCATGCATTTGACTGATAGAAAAATGCCCTTCGATGTAGGTAGATAAAGTTCCCAATTTCTTCAGCACATTATTCATCAAATGTATAAATAAGTCAATTAATCTTCATACAATTATTTGTTTTACTTTGCTTTTTTGAAGAGTGAAGGAAATCAGCTAGATAAATTTATTCAGTAATCATGAAGGTGTCAAACTGACAAGTTCAGCAAGTAAAGTGCTCTGTTTACTCTTGTGGTGTTCTCATTGCATTTTTAAAAGAATCTTGATATTCCTCATCAACACTCAATTATACTGTTAACACCCACCTTAAATGAGTCTCTATGAATGATTTGAGTACAAAGCTTCTACCACTCAATTAAATTTCTTGACAATTGAGTTTTAAAGAAAGTAAATCCACTGGGTTAACAAAACAAAGAAAAATGAAAGACGTAGCAGGTAAATACAAATGTTGCTAACAAAAGCATTTTAGTAAAGCACTTAAAAATACTCAGCTAAGAGCTACAACACTGTAACATGGCATTATTCTGTAAACAGATAAGACCTTTCTAGTAATCAGTGACTTTATTTTTCTTTCACTGAAAGACATCATGGAAAAGTAAATGGAACTCAGTGCAACACTCACATAGGTAACATTCCCCTTAGTGTTAGCCCACCCATCAGTAGACCCTTTTGCCTCTCCATCATAGAATCATTAAGGTTGGAAAAAGACACTACAATCATCACTATCCATCACTACTGTGTCTGTTAAAACATCTTCACAAAATAAAGGCCTATGTCACTGGTACAAGCAATTTTGCTACCTGCGCCTTGTCTAATCTATTGATGTTAAACAGATCAAGTGCCCCTTGTGCTAGAGATGAACCTCACAGCTGTTTTGTTCTTATTTCATTATAAGAGATATGCAAGGTAAGAAAGTCACAGGGTTATTAAGGCTGGAAGGAGTATTGAGATCTAGTCCAAACATCAAGTGATGACCACCACTAATCCATATCACTCAATGCAATATCTACCCCTTACTTGAAAGCCTCCAGGGACAGGGACTCCTCCACCTCCATAAGCAGACTGCTCCAAAACTTCACCGCTCTAAGAAACTTTTCCTAATATCCCAGCTGAATATAAATACATACAAAAATAAATGAAGTACATTACCTGTAAGACAGTATTCCTGATTCATGAACAGGTTGCCCCTTTCCTGGAAGTATTCAAGGTACCTCTCAATGGGGCTTTGAGCAACCTGATCTAGTGGGAAGTTAACTGGCAGGAGGGTAGGAACTAGATGATCTAAAAAGTCTTTTCCAAACCATTCTATGATTCTACACCCAAGCAATTCATCAACCCATAAATATACTAACTAAAGCAGAAGGTCAGATCTGATGCTGCAAGGCTTAAAACAGTAAGTCATGCCAAAAAGTAAGGTCTGAAGCAGCTGTTAGCAATAATGAGGAAATGGGCTTGATTGGCAGTGCACCTCTAATGCTTCTAGAATAAGCAGACACACCCAATGCCAGCTCACAATTGAGAGGCATGAGATGGAAATGTATGGTCATATGATTTTTCTTCCAGGTGGTCTCTTTGGTTGATAACTCCTAGTACTGAGATAGAATCAGGAAAAGCTTTCTGCTTTTGATGATCCTGCTCTGGGTGGGATTTTCAAGATAACAGCTCCCTGCAACCTCCCCTGTGTTCATACAGGAACAAACCATTTATCACTCCTGTGATTCAGTCCAGGATCAACAGCAGTCTTTTGTTATCTTTCCTGCTGACTCAACTTTGAATTTTTAATTATTTTGTGTGTGTGTGTATGTGTCAAATATTTTCAATCTAAGAGTCCATAAAAGTTTTTCATCACATGGAAATTGATAGAGAAGTAGAAGAAAAAGAGAAGAAAAGCAAGCATGTCCACCACAAACCTTAAAGGCAAATATAATTCTCCTCATTTTCTCAGTATGAAAAAGAGAAGTGTTCTCCCACTTTCTGTTTCCAGAAAGCTCTCAGAGACACCTATCTTCAGTCATTCATCACTGCTGGAAGGCTCTTAAAGTCATTTTTGGATAATCTTCTAGGTTCTGGGGGACTCCTCTGTCTGAGGAATATCTGAGGATGTAGTTCTTGTTTGACTAAATTGAAGGTTGCCAAATTAACAAGGACTGACTAAAGATACAATTCTTTGTTCCTAGTAGAAAAGTAGTTTTTACAAGAAACCATTTTAAAGACCCCTATAAAAAAAGTTTGTATATTAAATGTTCCTGTACTTTATCTTCTATTTTAAAAAAATTGGATTAATATTATGTTCTTTTCATATATCTTATTGGTAATAAGGTAATAATTGGACCTTAGTATGAGTACTTGCAACCCTTCAATTTAGATATCTCAATGTATAGGTACAATATTAACTATTCACTCAAAATCAGTTTCACTTCTTTATCTCATTCTGAACATGCATGAAGCATTTCTTATAAACCAGACTAGCAGACAATTCTAGTGCTGAGCTTTAGGTAGGCCCCAGTTCTTAGCAGAGAGATATCAGGGTGAAGTTTGTTGCTTAATTTTAAAATTAGTTATTCAAAAAGCATTTAATTGCCTTTTGCATCAGATGGAAAAGTTTTAGAGACAAATTATCAAATGTTAATTGATTCAACCTTTAAATAAATTACACTTTACCTGTTGAAACCTCATAGTTAATAATTACCAACAAAAACTTATTGTTTGAACACATTCCCTAGAGTCACTTTCCTACATCAATTCTAAGTTATTCAAATCCTAAAATTCTGAGTTAATTATATGCTTCCAAATATTGGGCAAAAACAGAATAAAAAACCTTATGAATTACTGATTGATACAATAATTAACACAGTACATTACTTCTCACTGGTTCCATACCCAGCACTTCAATTGTTCATAAACCCCAAAACACATGTTGCTCATTTGAAATTAAACAGATTATGTTGAAAAGTTCAGGCAGGGTGAGACAGCCACTAAAAATTTAATTAGTACTTTGTTTTTTGTTTCCTTCAACTAAGATCGCCTACTTTACATGCAGTTAGCTGACTTATGGATAAAAAAAAATCCTATTTATAATGCTTGTTGTTAATGAAATTCCATTCAGAAAGTCTGTTCAGGGCAGAAGATATTTTCAATCTTTTGTTTTCTTTTTTTGAAGTTCAAAGTTCCCTTTAGATAGATGGTTCTCTTAATGCATATGCCCAGATTATGGGAATGTGAAAATACAGTCTAATCTCTAACAGAGCTGCAGTTCTAGTATCTTTCTAGAGATCTCCTAGTTTCTGCATGTGCCACCATTAACTTGGCGGCATTTTCATATACTAAAGTGATAAAACTACCAACTGAATAGAGATACATACAGGTACATACAAATGAAAGTAGAGTTACTGTGAGCATACCAGGTACTTACATGAAAGGTCTTATGTTATAAATCCCACTTTCTACACAAAGACTACTTTTCTTTTACTGCCAGATTTCCTGAGAAAGTGAATCTGCACAGCAATCAGTACCCAAAATGAGAACTCATGCTATTATTTCAACTGACCTTTATCTAGACCTCAGTTTTCCTATACTTCAGAAATCTCTATTTGCACAGTTGAATAAACTCAGACTTTTGCTAATGAGCTACAGAAAACTAGAAAGGAAAGAGAACAGTGCAATCTCACCTCCTTCAAAGTTTACTCCCATTGCCTTCTGGCCTATCTTCAAAGAGTGTGATAAGCAATAGCTTAGTGCAGCAGCAATTTCTAGAGCCACTTACACAGACAACAATGTGTAATGTATGCCTACCACACAATTAAAATTAAGTTTCCCTGAAATTAAGCTGAGGTAGCCTAGCTAAACAATGAGATAATTACTTTTTTATGAGCATACACAAAGGCCATAAAGAAAGTTGTATCTTTCAAACAGATTCATAAAGCAAAAAATACAGGAATTTGGAATCTGTCATTTACATACACATTTTGCTTTGGACTAACATTAGACTGGTGGCATGGTTTAAGTGCCTTCGGAAATGCATCTGGAAACCTTCTGCATTACAATTTCCAACCTAGTTTCATTGAAAAGGAAACCAAATGTTAAAAATATCTTGATTTTTGATTCTCCAGTGCCCACGATATTCTCCCTTTGAAGAGGAACTTACACAAGTTATACATAGTGCAAACATGTAAATTTGTGTAACTACCTACTTCACAGCTTCACTCAGATCCTAATCTGAAAGCAATCTTAGCTACAATCACCCATGCCAGCACAATGCCAGAAGGGAACCTTCTCTGCAGGTTCAAGAGCAACATGATTCAAAGAAAGCTAGCTTCCTCTGCCTTTGAAATCTCATTCACAGGTAGCAAAAATTACTTCTCTATCTACTGACAGGTATGCTGATGAATATCAGGCTAACATTTAATTTAAGATTTATCCATGCAACATAACAGAAATAATAAAATTCTATGATGTACAATACTTAAACATCAGTAAAATGCCCCCAGCTTTTACTTATAGCAAAAAAAGGCTGGAACCATAATGTCATATCACTTTTAGAAAAGCTTTTGACAGCAGGAGCCCATAACGTTGACCCCCTTCTCAGGGCATTTTACTTTGCTTTGATGAAATCTAAAAAAAAATTGTTTCATGTTTAATTCCTCCAGGAAAAAAAGTAATTTTAAAAATTAAGTATAAATTTTGCATGAACTAGATAAATTTTACTATGAACTAGGTTTCTGTTTTGAAAAAACAGTACAGGGTATTGAAACAAGTTTAAAGGAGACTTGTAGAGATTTATTGCAAGCAACCACAACAAATCTCCAGACAGACGTAAGAGTACACAGGTATTATGGCAGAATATGTGACTTAAGCTGAAAACTTTTTTTCCCCCCTTAAAGTCAATAAAAGTTCAGCTATTGATTGTAAGGGCCTAATTTTACCTTGCCACAATCATATCTGACCATAAGACGTGTGGCATCTTGTTTGATCTCTAATCTTGTTTGAAGCAAGTTGGAGGATTTCAGGTTTATCTCCTTGGTATCTGCAGGATTTTGCAAAGATCTTATGCTGTTACACTCACCCTTTTGTAGTAAGCCACTCGGTGGGGAGGACTTTCAGATAGACAATCTTTCTAAAAAGCTTCATAACTTTGGCACACCACCTCAAGCAGGAAAGGAACACACCAGTCCTAATTTGACTGTTTTGAATTGTTCTGTATATTCAGAAACAGGGAAACAGCATTATCTAAGGCAGTGCAAGCAGATTTCTCTCTCTTTTCTGAGCATCTTTTCTTTTGATCACACTGACCCTGGCTCTAGCATGAATTTGTGCAACTGCTTAGTGAACTAGCTAGGCAAACGGAGCCAGTAGAAAAAGAACAATAAGGAGCAAAAGAGCTGGACGATTTTTTTAACTTCATCTACTGATCCAGGAGTCCTGTGAGAGATACTGATCTCATTTAAATAAGCTTTTATTTAAAATAGAAAACAATATCCATTAAAAGACAATAAAATAAAGCTTCAAACTATTTTCCTTAAAAGAAATGAGAAAGTATTTTGAGGAATACTACAGTAATTTATGACACAAACCACTCCAAATTCTGGGTTTCTTTTTTTTTTGTAGAAAAAGAAAAATCCTTTTAAGATGATCCATTTACAAGAACAACAGAAAAATTTGGTTTCTGCAGAAAGTAAAAGCATCTGGTACATAATAAGAATTACAGTCTCACAGGTTTTTGCTTTTAAAACTAAGTGTGTATTCAGTCAGGACTTGTTATATCTGAAGTGTTTTTATATGTAACCTAGAAGGTGTGGATTCTACAGTTCTGTGGTTAGATTTAAACACAAGCATGACCCTTTGAAGAAATTCAATACAATCGTAGGAAATGCCATTCCCCTTATTTGACTGTAGGCAGAAAATGTACATATTTTTTTACAAGATTGTTTTCAATTAATACAGTACCTCCAGTTAGTTCACCACGTATTATATTTATACTGTCCCAAAGCAGAAGCAAAATAATGCAGCCAAGGAACTGCATAAAACAGCTCTTATTTTGAGCATTTTTCACACATACCAAAGTATAGTTGCTAAAACAAAGGTGGTGACATTTTTGAAACTATAGGTCAACTGTTGAAAACAAAAATCCAGAAGGAAATGTTTATTTTTCAAAAATGATACTTAATTCAAAATGGTAAGTAAGTACAACTTTGTCTGGTTAGAAACATCTGAATATAAATACAGCAAACCTGAACACTTATAGGTTCAGGTTCCTCATGAAAGGAGAAAGTTTAAAAAAAGAAAAAAGAAAAAGTAATTTGCCTCTGTATAGTCCCACAAAAAGAGTAGATTTATGTAGAGTTCTTCCTTACTTCTCTTTGTTGAAAGCCAAATAACCCTAGCAACCATTACAAAAAACAACACACCAACCTCTCATGTTGTCAAAACACTTAACTTTGAATTTGATAACCCAAAAGCTATCTTTTGTCTTCCCTGCTGCTCGTGCAGCTGGACCCAGCATCAACATACTCACAAAAGATGAGCATAGCTGTTGAGCACACACAGTAGTCAAACTCTTATAGAAGAAAGTGAATTATACTTTCATTATTTGTGATTTTTTTTCTATTTTATGGTACTACTGAAATATCTGTTGAAGCTATTAGTCACAGCAAGGTTTATACTACTCTCTAAAGAAAGTTTTCCTACACTATTCTCACTGAATAATCTATACTGCAATGATAATTGCCAGTAAGAACAGCATAATGCACATCAGCAAAAACTTCTTGTGAAAAAACCTTGTGAATAGAAAGAATAATCACAACTTAATTTATTAACTATAGTACCAAAAACACAAGTTGAGAATAAATATTGATTTAAACTACTTTAATGACAACAGAACCAGCACAATGAGAAGGTGTTACAAAGAACGAAGAAAACCAAATGTTCACTCATCTGCAAGGTTCTTAGCCCATTGAAAAAAAGAACTCTGCAAAGGAGAAATCCCCCATAAGAGGCCCTTCCTCAGGGGCAGTCTGCCCTTAAATGAGGTGTAGGAGTAGAGCCTTGCTCCACCCCTTCCAGTCACACAGTTAAATTGCCTTCACCTGTGCTCAGAGCTGATCGGGTCTTTTCTCTGTGTGCTCATTCAGTGGTTCATGCTGTGACCCAGCAGTTGCCATACAACTATTAAACCAAATAAATGAAATGTTTACTTGCTAAATGAAAAGGTCATTACGAAGACATATATATATATATATGAATTCGATAGTGATTAGCTCTGGTCTTAATTCACTTCAATCATCAACACAAATAACCTCAAACTCTACCTATTTTTCCAACTTCACAATTGTTAATTATCTTTAAAATCTCACCACTTGAGAAATATAATCCATCCCTTTTCACTACCAGGAAATTAAGTAATTTCCATATTATTGAAAAAAAAAAAAAGAAAAAAAAAA
>VXAB01006996.1:102679-128351 GCA_013399175.1 Odontophorus gujanensis
AAAAAAAAAAGGAAAAAAAAAAAGGAAAATGGCTCACCTTTCAGGTGACAAAGGCTCACAGTAGACTCCACATAGGAGTGTTCTCCAAGAAGAGATCATTTCCTGGTGGTGGTCAGCCCTTAAATGGGGCTTGGGGAGAGGTGGAGCCAGGCTCCACCCCCTCTAACCACACAGGTATTATCACCTCCACCTGTGCCCCCATGGCTGACTTGATGCTCACCTCAGGTGACCAATCAGTGGTTCAGGCCATGATTCAACAGTTCCTATACACATATCCACACCTAGATCTGTTTGAAGACTATGACTGACATAAATTCATTTTAACTGTCAATTTTAAAGATATTTGCAAAAATGCTAATATCTGTGTTAGACACAAGATTAATATTCACTACTTCCTTGTTATAGTTTCTCATTCATAACACTTATGTTGTAATAAACTAACATCTGTATCTTAAATCACTAAGAATGAACTTAATTTAAACAAACATGACATAGCACATTCTGAAGTATATATGTTATGTTTTCTTCCTCAGGTTTATTTATGTTATAGTAAACTTTATATTTCAAGTCACCCCAAACTGTTGTTTGCACAGGTACAACTGCACTAGAGGCAATGAGTGAGAAAAAATAACCATATAAAACATATTTAACAAGGCAGATAAAAATGTACTTTAAGCAAAACACAAAATAAGCAAAACTCTCAGCAATCTTGTGAAGAAAAAAAGGTAATGTCTGTTAACACATTTCTAGATCACAGTCCCATACAGAAAATGTAAGAAAAAGTTCTTTTGATAAAACATTTATATCTCATTTCCTTTGTCAGTTCCCAATGTGGTGCTTTTCTATTAGCAGATAAATGGAGATAGTCAACTGATGAATTAAATATTCCTGTTATTCCAATTCAATTAAGTCCTACTCGATGTCTCCTACAACTGGGCCCATGTATTCTCTTGAGATACTTATTTTTTTAAGTACTTAAATACTTCTTGAGATATTCAAAATGGTTAGGTGTCTGAACTCTTCATCTATCAAATTCAGTGTCATCTTTGCAAACCTGAACTCTAAAATCGAGACTATACGCTGTACATTTAACAGGGAACTACTGTGCAAACTTATGCCTTGACTTGTACATCTTAAGTCATAATAAAGATTCGGGTAACAGCTTTTTCCACATCACCTTTGGAATGGTTTTCCCTTCATTACATTAGCTCTGCTTTAAATTAAACTTAACTGTTTCAGTATATTTCCATTCTATCTGCTCCACAATAGTGGGATGTGCTGAACTGAGATCAACACAGTAAGTTTGTGTTCCTTAGATAAGGAAACATACAGTTTTTGTTTCTGCTGGAAGTCTTTTAAAAAGAGATATTTGCATAAATAAATACATACATAAATAAAACAAGGCATACACCATATCTCTATGGCACAGAATGCTACATGCTACAAAATAAAATTGTGTTTGTACGGAAAGCCATCAGTTGTCTGTCTATAAGACTGATATATTGCTTATAATGTCTTCACTTCTAGATATAGCTGTTCCAAAGCAGATTTAAATAATAGTGGACAACAAGTTATAGACTGACTTACAGTAGAGTAAATGTTGTTCAGTTGGAATATGATCCCTGGGTTTTGGCAGATTTTGAGTGTCCCATAGTACTTCAACATGGAATTATCCACTGAATAATATGGGTTACATCAGATCAGTAAGTGCTATTTCCCTACAAAATAGATTTTGCTCTCTATTTTTCAGAGTTCCAGTGCCCTCACAGAATAAATAAATACATAAATAAATAAATATAATAATAATCAATTCACACTTCTTAGAATTCAGTTTAGCCAGTTACTTATCTTTAAGTTTAAATACAGGAATGTAAACATTATGATACCTATGAAGTATATATAGACATTTGTACTGAACTAATAGTATTTTTTTCTAAGTTAATTGCAGTGAATAGGTAATGATCAGGCAGAAAACTGACATTTTGAGAGTTTCAATTTTTTTGTCAGAAAAAAAATAACAGATACTATAATCATCACTTTGCAATTCTATTATTAAATACTGGCTAACTGCTTTTGTCTTTGTGATTAATATTCAGTCGTTGAATATCTAGTTTCTTTAAAAAAAAAAAAACAACCTGTAAATTCATGTCAAAAAATTTGTGAATACTGTGTCACTTCTATATTATCTCTGTAATTGCATTATTACAGTAAATCACAGATTTTTCTATCTCTTTCAGTCACATGCTGATATTGATTTTGATATTTTGCCTTAATGGTATTTTGCCTTAATGGAAATCCAAGCAAATTCAAAGAGCAGAAAATCTACAAATAAGCACCATATTGATTATATACAAAAAATAATCTTTTTTTTTAATTTTTTTATTTTTTTTAATACATAAATAAGAGGAAGTCAGAAGAAATTGTTGATTTTACACGTATTCTGAGGAAATTCAGGGCGTTTATGGCAATAACACCAAAATACTGTTTAGCCAATATTTGTAAAATCTGACTTCTTCAAGGAACAGTGCTTAGAGAGACCCTAAAGTCTTGTACCATAAAGAACGTTTTCTCTGTGAATTTACCATATTTACTATTAAATTTAAATATAAATATTAACATCACAAATAAGAAGCAAATGAGCATGGATTAGCATGCCAAACTGAAATTCTGTTGTGGATTAGAATTCTGATACTATGATGTCAGCACTAATTGACATTTAATTTGTTCAGTAAAAACATTGGTAAATCTCTACATACTCATTTAACAGCATATCACACTAAATATAAACTGACACAAAATTTAAAAACCTTAATGTTTGAACAGCCTACAAAATAAAAAATCGTTATGAACTATATGAAATACTGTTGTGTTACAAGTGTTTCAACCTTTTAAACCAGTTGGATTTTGCTGTTTACTTAAATAGGCACAGGATCAGCCCAAAGGTATTAAAATGCAAGAAACACTACAAATTAATTACCATTCAAGAAATACATGATTTAAGGTTGAAACCACAACCTTATCTTTTCCCCATAGGCCGTGTGCAATCTGATGATATGTAACTCCACTAATGCATAAAGTATCAAAAGGTAAATATTTTGAATCCCTTCCCTCTCTAAAATAGAGAAAACACCTCGTAGTGTTGTGGAATATCCTCTGCATACTGCTTAGTTCTCACTAGAAAGTACAGGGAATAAAGGTTCTGAGTGTCCAACAGAAGCACAACTAGGAGTTGGCCCTCTTGGTTGTTCAGATAAGCTGCTTTGCATCCCTGTAAAGTAAAAGCAGCACACCAAATTGCTATCTACGATTTGTATAGGCCTCAACACAAAACCTTAGATAATTTCATCTCACTTCAGATGCCAGCTGATAAAAGGTTTTCAGATCCCACGTGATATTAACTAAAAGATCCTATACATGAAAAAAAAAAAAGGGAAATACTTTATACAATTTCATATACTGCAATATACAGTTTATTTTGTTCCTTCTTGCAAAATATGCAAAATCCATCTTCTTATAAAATAAATTTTACAAGTCACTTTTAAGCCATAATTGATTAGCATCTGTAAAATGACGCATGCCTTTCTTTAAAAAAAGTCAATTCTACTGCATAAAACTATAATTTATTTAAAAGTAAGTTTCACACTACTACTGTGGTAGTAAAACATTCTCAATCAGATTGTGTGAAAGGGATAACTCAATCCATCACCCTTTGGTTACAGTAGATTTGCTGATGCCACATCAAAAGGCTCATTTGCAATCCTTTATTTCTGAAGACCAGAGAATAACAATAATTGATATAAACTTAATTCTCTCAATTCAGTACCTCCCTTTTGGCATATTATTTGCTATATAACAAATACAATATTATGTTGTACAGGTTGTTATCTATATTCAAAGTGTAATGTTAATGGAAATATTTCTGCAATTTTAAGTATTTTCTAAATCTAAAGCAAACATCACCTATTCCAATTTTTATTTCTCAGTACACAGATAAGAGGAGATTCAAACAGGAGCTATTCAGTTCCTTTTATAACACTTTCTCAGATATTGAGGTTTTAAATTTTACTCCTCATTCAACAATAAGTAACTGAAACCATCATTCAATTAGCTACATGCCAAACAGCAAACTAATTAAAAACCAAATCAGCAAGTGATATGTCCACATGGCAATTCTTCCTAAGCTTTCTGAGTAAAAAATTTCATTTTATTTTGAGGTAACAAGAGGCTCAAAGAGAAAATATATAAAACCAAAATTCTGAAAAGAGGACCGTGATGTACTGCTCAGAGATGATGATATATCCGGGTACCAGAAAATCCATATGGATCAACCTTTTCCTATCTCAAAAGACAGACCACAGCTCTTTACCCACTGAAAACTGCATCTTGAACTTTGTTGGGCTGTGTATGACCACCTGGAACATGGCTTAACATTTATATCATTGTCACTACTGCTGAAAAGCACCACCCATGGCCTCACTGTGCTCACATCCACTGTTTGGTCTCCATCCATGTTCAGCAAGCGTCAATGAATGTCAATGGGTGCAATTTTTTCTGCATGAATGAATTCAGTGACGCCATTGCTTCATATGCTCTCCCATGTCAGACACCATTCTGTCAGACTGTCCCTCTGCTGCCATCTGTCATATGGCAACAGAATGCAACTGAACATTGTGGGAAGGTTCAACCTTTACTGTCATACTACCAACATCCACCTCTGATGTTGTAGGCCAACATAATAAAATAAGAGACGTTCCTTTCTGACCAGCTCTCGTATTTATAAAATCTGAGAGAACATCCTACCCACTAATTTCAGCTCTTGCATACAGTGTTACAGTATAAGAAAACATTTAACTGAGCTCCACTATGAGCTTAAAGAAAATTAAGGGCAATGTTTAAAGGAATAATTTGTTTCATGTGAGCATCAATGGCAATTATAAAAGTTCTGCCCTTGAGTCAGGTTTCATGAGAAAAGAAAAATTAGAAATCAGAATAGTAATCTCTCAACACTGAAATTTTCCTATGTTGGGTTCCACAGGGTTTACAACATCTTTGTACACACACATTAAATAATAACCAATAATGATAATTCATATCTGCTGTGAAAAGATTGCTGTCATCCCTGAAGACATCCCTAAAATTACTTTAAAAAATGAAAAAAATAGATATTTTCATGAAAATGCTCAGAACTAAATCTTTGTAACAGTAAGAATATTGTTTTTAAGTCAGCTTTTTCACTGAAAGTATATCTGTATTATGGCAACTGTGACATTAAGTAATGCCTGAAATGCAGAACTGTTGTGAAAGACAATGCCGCTCAAAGAGAGTAAGAATTCTGACCTGCAGGCAACATATGCTTTTGGTACCAGAGCATGACTTCAGTTGTAGGAATCGTTTAGTCTCAGGTACAAACATGTACCAGAAGTAAAATTATTTTCTGTCTAATGTTACAAATAGACTAGAAGATAATGGCTTTTTCCCAAAGAGGAGTTTCAGACACTTGGGTAAAAGTCCCTTATAATAACACCACTGAAATTGTGCAGCATAGGCAGAACAGTTTTGCCAGCAACATACAAGCAACACATTTCTCACTGTTGCACAAGAAAAGAATTACAGAGAAAAATTCAGGAAAAAAAATTGTTTATCATTTTTATATAATAGATTAATGAACAGCAAAGAAAATTCAACTACCTAACTACAAAAAAGAGATGGAAAGAGATGGAACAGAATGGAAAGGTAAAAAATACGTCCTCATTCAGTATTCTTTTCATGTCCGCCATGACATACCTTCGCAATTTTTTCATCACTTGCATAGGCTGAAAAGATGCCTGTTGTTACTCTCAGAAGAAAGTATACATAGTTTTTTATGCATGCTATCATGTTCCTTTTCTTTCCCTAAATCTAGAAAAACAGCTGATCTGCAATCTCCTTTATTATTTTTCCCTTTTTCAGATCAGTACTAACTAAAGATATTATGTATCGTGTTCTACCTCTTTAATTTTCAACAAACATTTGGTCTACACATAAATATCTGTGAGTTTCTTACTCTGCACCTTCATTTGTTAAAAGTGGGATCATAAAATCAACTGACATCTAAGGAATTAATTTGCTATACTTTCATGTATTGGTGTTCAAAGCAATAAATACAATCTTGCTAAAACTAAGCAAGAAATAAAAAGCAAGAGAAAGATGAATTAAACTGCAGCCTTGCTGACTTTCTGAGACTACAGCAATACATTGAACTAGATTTTTGAGGATCATCATATTTGTTTGATTATTCCAGGAGCATGCTACCATATGAAGTTTCCTGATGGCAGGAAACTATTTTACAGTCCAGTGGAGAGTCACAAAGATGATTAAGGGCTTGGAGAGTTTCTCTTATGAGAAAATGCTGAGGGACCTGGGACTGTTCAGCCCGGAGAAGAGAAGACTGAGAGGGGATCTTATCAATGCTTATTAACATATAATGGGCTAGAGTCAAGTGGATAGGGCCAGTCTCTTTACAGCGGTGCCCAGCAACAAAACAAGGGCAGTGGGCATAAAGTGGAATGTAGAACATAAGCACTCTTCACTTTGAGGGTAACAGAAACTGGAACGAACTACCCAGAGAAGTGGTGGAATCACCTTCTCTGGTGATATTCAAAATCAACCTGGACACTCTCCTGTCCATCCTACTGTAGGTAACCTGCATTAGCAGGGGGTTGGTCTATATGACCTCCCGAGGTCCCTTTCAATCCCCATGATTCTGTAATTCTGTGATTTGTACTCTGCCTTTCTCCTATCCTATGTGTCAAGAGGCATGGATAAGACTATAAATCAATGCCTTTCAGAAGATCTTAGGAGCTCAGTATATGCTCACCCCCTACTACCTGCTGCCTCAAATCTATGCCAGCAGCCATTAAGTAGAGGGCTGAAATCTCTTCCATGAATACCTGCCCATCTGAAACTTCCTACCTATCAAATTAACTCTCTTAACCACGTGAAGAAAGGACAGAAGTCAGTACAATGGCAAGTAGAAATATCTGCTACCATAAAAAATAATTAGGCTTACAGTAACAAGGAAATGCTGACACGTGAGATAGCAAATCAACAAATATTTTCTTGTTCTGATTCCACAAGACTGAGAAGCACCAGAAAAGAAAGTTCTAAATGATCTCAAACAAGGAAACTGAAGAAGGAAAGGTAATAAATGATCCCAAAGACATCTCAGCTTAGACAAATAGATACATAGAGGCAGACAGAGGAACAATTCTATCCCATCTCTCACTCATTTCCTATCTCAGAGTTTCTGTCAGATTGCTGGCAGAAACATGACCCTGAAATCTAGCTACATCTTGCACCTCAAGGGGGAGAGGTTATTCCCCTTCCCCCTCTGGCTGCTGAAATTCCTCTCCCCTTCAAAGCCTGCTGCAAAGAAGCTTCAATATTGGTGCTCCAGGACACTTATTTTGAATTAAAAGGAGTGAGAATTTCTGTAGAAAGCATTACACTAGCTCATCTGAAACAGACTGATAAATAGCTGATCTTGTGTGTGTTACTGAATATCTCAGGAGGGTAATTTACAATTCCTTGAAGAAAACGGGTGAAATAGTCCCTGCTTGTGTTCATCTCAGCAAGCATATCATGTAATGTCTCGAGAATATTAGCAGCAGTAAAGTTTGCATTCTATCACTTTCAGCCAGTTGGCATAAACATGAGCAATGGTGCTCACCCTGCTGGGGGCTTCATCTCCTTTTCAGTGTCAATAAGGCCTATGTTTGTGTGATGGAATGCTCACAAAATTAAGTCTCCTAACCATTAAGTCTAGATCTGCAGGATCAGTTGTTATACATGGAATGATAACTATATCTATCTGATCAGTCTGTATCCACTGATTTCTCTTATAATATCTTCACCTTTTATCCAAAAATAAATAAATAAATAAAATAACTGAACCAATTTGTTTCTTTCTCATTACATCTTGCTGTTGTGCGTAATTCATCTTGCATCAGTGCACGTTTAGTATTTTCAGTCTAAGGCAACATATTATATAACTTTTCTAGTGACAACTCCAGATAAACTATTTTTACATTCTGTACGACCTGCCTCCGCATTTATATACTGCTGCATACCATGCTCTTCTGTCTTAACTTTCATGTCTTAACTTTAATCTGTATTTCAGTAGCAACCTCAGAAGTCTTTTATAGTTTTCCAGATGATATTTTCTGTTTCTGATATTTAATACTGAATTATTTCTACAGCAAAAGACAAACTTTTAAAGTAAAGGCACAGAATCTGATATAATCTGATACAATATTCAGACTGCACAGCTGCTTTCCGTACCCAAATCTTTGCCTGCATTCAGTGGAGAATATACAAAGCAACTCTAGTGCTATTTCATACAAGTGAGGCAAATCTATTGTTTAGATTTATTTTACAAAGAAATCTGGTGAGAGTCAGTCAAACAATTTTTTTTTTTAACTATTCCTACATACCCTAAACAGTTAGGGTACAATAGATACACCTCTCCTTAGCTATGACTAAACAAAGCTCATTCACTAAGGCAATAAAAATAGCACTTTTGATTTCTATGAATCTTTCAAAGAACACAAATCACCAGAAATAGGGATGCACCAAAGAAATTTAGATATGTTCCCTTCCATCACATTCAGTTTTTAAATGAACAACCATTCAACTGAACATTTTTACCAACAGATTTGTATTTTCTCTTAAATTCACTACTTACTTAAGATGTGGCATGCAGTTCCTGCCTAAATTTTTTGAAGTCAATATCTATAAATTAGTGAATTTTCTTCAGCAACAGTTAATGAGGAGAACAAACAATTAACCTAAGAGAGTAATTATTGTCCTGTTAGATACAACAGTTTTACTCTGCTTTGTATATCAGTTCAATAAAGATTTTATTGATATTTAGGGATTTCTATCAGACCTACAGATGAAATGCTGTACTCTGATGTGATCTACTTATTGCTGTCTGAGCATAGTGTTTATTCTGAATAATCTATTCATATTAAAGAACATTTGCAATGATGTATACACAAATCCAGATTAAGCTATTCGAGCTCGAACTACTAATGAGGCAATTAGTTACAAAGCACACTCTGTTTGTAGTAAGTCATTTTTTTAGAAGCAGGTTGTTCATCTGGCCCTCTTTCAGACAGGACATATTTTCCCTCCGAAGGAAACTGTATTTGTTTATAAAAAACTCCCAAAATATAATTGTAAATGTTATCTGTGGTAGATATCTGCCTCAAGCCATTGCTTTTGAGCAAATATACAGTCAGAACAGCCATTGGAAAAATTAGGCTGGGAAAATTACATTTTTATAATGTCAAATCTTAAAAGTGACAATTTGACAAAGCATACCTTTAATGTTTTACTGTATAACCATCTCAAATAAGGTCTGTGAATCCGTGCTTGAAAGCAGTCATTAAAGAAGGACAGCCTGATGTTTCTCTGAAAAATCAGCCTGCATTTTTATACTGACTTGCTAACAAATGGGGATTATAATAATCTTAAGTCTCTGCACCCCCTAAGCATCTCGAACCTCTTCTAAGTGCGTAGTGCGCATACAGAGATATACAGGAAACTGTATTGCACAGACAACATCCAAGATGTAATGGTGCAGAATACTATTCATGCTATGTATTAGGAAAGTGAAAGAGGGTGACATCATATTTGCACCAAATAAACAATCATAAGGAAACCAAAGATTCATGGATACTTACAGTTTACAGGTACTATACAGCTGTTCCGGGGGAAAAAATAATTTCAAAAGCTGGTAGGACCTGCAGGTTTGTCACTGCCAAGAAGTTATTTCTGTTCACTTTCAATACATAACTGATATTGTTGCACCTCAGAATTAATTAATTAATTAATGTTTGTTTGTTTGTTCCCCCAGTGGTAGGTTATTCAGATTCATTCAGATCATGAATATTGTCATTTCTAAAATTTTACTCAGAGTCATTTTTATAGATCTTTCTAATTTGTTTGGGGTTGCATTTGGTTTTATGGAGTCCTAGATTAATGATTTCCAACTAGTGCCTTTTGGGTCAAGTACTGTCTATACATAGAAATAGAAATATCTTAGTCTGAAAATTCCTAAAATTAAATGATCAAAGGTAAAGTTGAAAAGTATCACAAGGCCACTGCTAGGAATGGAAATCAAATCTCTTTGTTATCAATAATATCCAGGTTTAAACATAGCATATTGATGAAATTATAATGAGAGTAAAAGGAGGAACTAGAAAGAATTAGGCCCAAAAGTCAATATGATGTTTCCAATCTGAAATGTTCAACTACTTGCTGATGACAGATTGTTTAAAATATCCTATGGCTTCTGAATCTGTCTTGACAAGTGTACATATATATATATATGTTTCCTTTAGAAGCATAAACTAGGGACTGAACCATGTTGAAAACGATAAGTCTAGCTGTGAAAATATCTCTAGAGTGTATACACTTGGATCTAGTCTGCTTGCAATACCAAGTTCCCAACCTTGCCTTCCACTCTCCTTTTACAGGAATTATACTCACATGGAAATAACTTCTTAGGACTGATTACTTTTATGCAATTCAGATGAAAATTTAGAATACTTGGTACTTGACTTGGGCAACGATTTCCTCTCAAGTAAACTTTAAATCTAAGGAACTTTAATCATGGAAATCCTATGAAGATCTTTAATTAATAAAAACAAGGTAACAAACAAGTACATTCTCAGAGGTTGAGATAATGGAGCAATGACAGTAAGAATAGTTGATGAAAAATTTTACCATATGTAGATACACTTGACAGACAACAACTAAATCAAACAGGTACATGAGCTTCTACATGGTTGAAATATTTGAAAATTTGCATGCCAAAAGAAACAAACAGAAATGCCGTGAAGAAAGCTCCAGCTACCCTATTTCCTACAGAGGCCTGAAGCTGAATGCAAGAGTTCACAAATGAAAGATCTAATTTGTTTCAGTTTCTTCTATATTTTAGATAACTTTAATTTTTGCTTTGACAAACATTCCTAATCTATGGACAGTCTGTAGTTTGCCCATCACACACAGAAACTGACAGACTTTATGTAAGGTCAGATTTTGCTAAAAGGAAATGACAGAATCTTGCAGCTTTGTTTAGTGTTTTGAAGCACAACTGTCAGCTTCAGTTGCAAAGAAAATATTTAAAACAAGAAACAGAACTGATACATGCAAATACATGTACTAAGCAGACAGAAAATCTGAAACAATAATCATGCTACATTAAGTCCTGCTTTGTCCTAGCGGTGTTTACCCAGGCACTAATTTCAATACTTAAAACATCAGGATCGTTACACATCAGAACACATTATGGAAATTTATAATAGGAAGGGATGCAAGAAAGGGGAAGTCAGTGTTCTGTTTTATGTAGCTTTTGTCAAAGAGACAAAAATATATACATCAGCAGGATGTGAGGAATCAGAGAGGATCTCCAGCAATGGTTCACAGGTAAGAAAGCTTATCCACGGGCTCCACTGTTTCCAAGGTTGACCTTGGCAATTTTTTGGAGTATTCAGGTGATTTCTCCTGCTAGCACCTTGGATTATCAGAATGGATTTGGATGACCACAGTTCTGCTGATACACAAACTTGGAAAGAAATAATTATCTATGTCTTCATACAAGGAAAGTCAACGATGAATTGTCCTATTGCAAATATTAAAACCATTTCAAAATGACATACAAGTCAATAATTTTAAATAATTTTAATCATAACATTAGAACAACCTTGCCAAAACATTTTTTTTCCTCATTACTAGTCACCACAGCTCTTAATGTACTCTTTCTGGGGAAAAGTTTTAAGATCAGAATGTCTCCAACAGAAAAAAGGACACATGGTCTCATGACAACCATATGAAATATAGCTTCATAGTGTATGGCATAATGAATTAAAGAACCAGCTGTTATTCAATTATCAAGTAGAAATTGCAGAAATATTCTACTGAAGAATTTCATCCTGTAAGATGACTCCATGTACTTTTATTACAGATTACCACAAAATCATAGAATCACTGAATATCCTGTGTTGCAAGGGACCCACGTGTATTCTGACTCCTAGTTCCACAGAACCAAAAATTCAAACCCTGCATCAGAGAGCATTGCACAAAAGTTTCTTGAACTCTGTCAGCTTGGGGCCGTAATCACTACCCTGGGGAGCCTATTCCAGGGTCCAATTACTCTCTCTCGTAGAATCTTTTCCTAACTTCCAACCTGATCTGGTCTAACGCAGCTCCATGCCATTCCCTTGTATTCTTTCACTGTCACCAGACAGCAGAGATCAGCGCTGCCCCTCCACTCCCCTTGTGAGGAGATGTGGGCTGCCATGAGGGAGGCCCAGTCTCCTCTTCTGTGGGCTGAACAAACCAAGGGGCCTCAGCTGCATCACATACATTTATCTTGCTCTCTAGATCCTTCACCACATTCATAGCCCTACTCTGGACTCTCTACTACTAAAGGCAGATATAGTAAGATGAAAATATTTCATGTTAATAATTCTACTTGAACAATCACCAGGGAAAAAAGTAAACTATTTTTAGAAGAGGATAAAATTGTTGTGCTGTTTTTTGTTTTTTTGGTTTTTTTTTCTGATAAGTCTCAATCCCATTCCTTCCTTTTCTGTAGAGCATTTGAGCTCTATTGCTACTATCTCTATTGATGCTATCAATATCTAAATATGCTTTTTTTTATTATTTATGTCATCACCCAGTTACAGTATTTTTAAACCATCTCCCTAAACTCAGAGCATATCATAAATTTAATCAAGAAACAAGTATATGAACTACTGCTAACTCTCAGCCTGAAGACAAATTACAATAACACACCATCAAAATGCCTGTTGTTATCCTGAAATACATCATCAAAGTCAGGCATGTCTAGTTCCAAGATGGACATATTTCCAAACAAATTTCTCTCAGTTAATATACGTAAGCAACTTGTGGGTTGGGTGAAGATAGAAGCTCATATACATCAATGATATTTTGTTGCAACAGAGATAAAAATATAAAAGGAGTATTTTATAAAAGTAGGGAGGGTATGTTGATATGCATCAAAAGCACATGGATTTAGACCAAGATTTCTAAAGAATTAATCTTTTTAAGTGTTCACATTACACTTAGGCAGTTCTGAAATCCTTCTTCCATGCACAGAGAAAGTGAGAGGATGACTGTGTAATGACTTGAATTCTTTATTCACCAAATAAGAACACCACATGCAAGAGATGTGGCCAAGTCTTTTTACTGCTTCTGTTCCATGCCTCAGTCCTCACTTGGAGTGAGCCCTTCAGTGGCTGAAATTTTATTTTCCAAGATCTTCTGATTTTCAGCTCTTTTGTTAGCAAGAAAAAGAAGGAACATTCACAAAGTTTACATTTTCTAAGAATAACTGTTGTGATTCTGGCTGAAAGACCATTGTAAATGGAGGAATTAATTATTCACACAACGGTTAACCTGATCATGCCCAAATTTATGGTGTGCTGTGCTCTATTGCACATACAATTTACTCTTCAGGGAGTTGTTGTCATTCACAGACCCCTTGCCTCTAAAATAACCTCAGATGTATCATTATAGTGGAAAAGCCTGCAGGCAGCTCCCACTTGGTAACATCCCTTCTCTAAAAATGCAGCAAGAATGTCACGCAAACATACTTTCTGTTTTACAGTAGAAATCATGTATATAATTGTTTTACTGCAAAAAAAACAAAAAAACAAAAAAAACAAAGAAAACAACTACATATATATATATATACGCCGTAATAGCTCGAATGACCAAAATGGAGTAACTTTCTTCCAGTGGACTTGCAGTGTGCTGCAGCCTGACAGGAGATATGTTTGATGTTGGGACTCAAAATTGTCTAATTTTTATCTATCTCTATTATTTTTATACGTCTATTTCTTTATCGTGTGAACTCCAATAAATTGCACTTAGAATGACACTTTGTAGAGTCTGAATGTTTTTGTTGGGATCATAAAAGATCTGCATATTCTGGTACAAAATGCTGCTCTTTTGAGGCTTAAAATTTAATAACACTTTTCAGCATCACCTCTAGGAATTTTGTGGAGTAGAACAATCTTAGGTAGGAGATCTGTTTTTCTTACTCATGTATGTGTTGCTGTAAAAAATGTAAAAAAAATAAAATAAAATGCATGGGTGGAAAAAAAGTAAAGGTCAAGTAAGATGTATGTCAAAACCTTATCAGTAGAAACTATATATTATCATCTTAGAAAGAACTGAGAGAATAGAGCAAATTTTTTTAAGGCATTAGTCTAAAATAGATGTTTAGGGGGAATACAAGGATAGTTCAATCACCTCTCATTACTGAAAATTCAAAGAAGCTTATGAATTTCCTTTCAAGCACATGGTACATAGGCAGGCTGAGATTTGTAGTATAACACCTGGAAGAAGCTATGTATCTACACTTTTAATAGAATTCGAATGAGAGCTCTCTGCTGAGGAGAAAGGAAAAAGGATAAAAAGATACCTGCCAAGGTCTTCAGGGACTATACTAATATTACTCATCTAAGGATTAATGATACATTCTGCCCCAAAATATTCAATACAAAATGCCAGGTAAATGAAATCCTAAAAGAAACCTAAGGGTAGCATTACAACAGAAAGCTGTAACTAAGGATGTCCAGGTCAACCAAAACATCTTTCCCCGAGGCATAGATATGATGGGTAAATATTAAAGTCTCTCTTTGGATCTTTGTTAGTTCATAATTTTGCCAAGATGGAGTACATTAAAGATTTTGCATTGTTTTTGCCAGTATTTTGGTTTTGCCAATAAAATGTGAGTGCACTTGAAGGAGGAAGGGATATAAAAATTAAATACTCAGCTATTAACAAGATTTCCTTCATATTTTTCACCTTTATTTTTAGCCGACAGTCACTGTGGTATGCAACACAGACTGTTACAAGGATAGCCTTAGCAAAAAAAAAAACTAAAAAAAAAAAAAAAACTTAGAAATGAAACAGCCATTTTTAAACAAAGAGGTAAGGTAAAAATAAGATGGAAAACAAAAGCAAGTAATAAAGAATTCTGAAGATTAGCATTTTATGAGAAGCTTCAAAGGAGATAGAAAACTACTGCATGGATTGATCTGCATTGTTTAATGAAACTGATGGAAAAGTTGAGTTTGCACTGACTCCATGTCTAAGGTAGACAAGAGAATCATGATGAAAAATCCAACAGTTAACATGAAAAGTGTGTTAAGGTCAGGGCACACAGAAAAAAGGCTATTTAGAGGCAATATAAAAGAGGAGAAAGATTCTGGATAAAGAGAAAAGGATGACAGTACATAACATTACTTTGCTGTGTTCAGAAACAAACAAACGGTCAAATGTAAAAAATGTAGGAAGAGAGTGACTACAGTGGGGGAATTCTTCATAGGAGTGGTGGATAGAATTGCCACAGAGGCCATTATCAGCATGAAGGAAAACAAAGGGTCTACTGCATTTAGTTGAAGTTGGCAATATGAATACAAGGCCATATGTTGCCAAAATAATGGCAGTTAAACTGGAAAACTCAGATTGAAATAATGTACAAATTTTACATTGACTCTGTTGCCTTCTGTGAAAGCTGACTATATGGGAATGGGAGATGTAGGAACAGATTCCTGTTAAAATTTCACCTAGAAAAAGTATCTGTAGTAGGTAGTAGGCATTATCATCAATGTTCCCCCATTAGAACTGTGCAACACTGATAAAATTAAGAAAGTGTTAAAAATATCTTCCAGAGGAAAGGGAGTACCCAGATGAGTTGAAAAAATCCAGAATGGATATAGCTACCCTATAAGTCATGCCATAGGGAATGTCTTGCAATATGACTGGAAAAGTTCAAAGAAGGAAGTGAGAACCAGCAAGGTACTGTGTTTACCAACACAATATTGAAAAGAGGGAAGAAAATATAGAGTATAAGTCTTCATCTCTGTATTAACCTAAGAATTTGAGCTGATACATAAGACAGTATTTTCCACTACTTACAAGAGGAAAAATTCAGAAAGGTTGTTGTTGCCAAATGTTTTCTTAGAAGTGTTACATCTACAGTATTCTGGCAGGTGCCATTAAAAATGCATAACACATATATACATGGTGCCTATTCTAAACCCCCTCATTTTTCCCAGACTGCCATTTGGTTTGTATTCAACACTTGGGGTGTTTCAGTAGAAAATATAAACATTTTTGAAAGTCTGGAATGTATGAACATCTGTTTAGGTGACATTTTGACATGAAATGAGTGTAAAGTGGAAAAAGTATACGACCAGAAGCTTTGCATAGTTTTAGAAAGAATTCAAGCTGTCAGGTTACAGCTATCTTAAATAAAAATCTAAGTTCTGATCTATGAAAACACTGGTTCTAAGAGCAATTATCACAGCAAGAGGCTTGATAAACAGCAGCAACATTAAAGCTATCATGGGAAATATCCCAAATATTTTGAATCATTACAGAAAATGGCATCTCATCTAACTAAGAATTATCAACTACTCTTGTCTCAGTGACAAGAAATACAAATTTTAAATGACCATTCATAAAGTTTAGGTAAGTAATTATGATCTAATCTTCAGGGACTCAGAGTAAACTGCTGACCACATTTTCCCTAGTGACTTCTAATATCACTGTCTTCATTCTCCTACTGCAATATAATCACAGTAAGTCACATACAATAACAAACCTGAAAACATTCTCAAAGGGACAAGAAGAGGCTACTGGCTTTTAATCCATATATGTAAGAAATGTAAAAGTTAGTGGTAAGGAGATAATAGGCACTTAAGTGCCTATCAATTGAGCACTTCTAGTCCCCTTTTTCACTCTTGTAGTAAAGTCATAAAAAAGCTTTTGCAAAATGATAGCCTTCTAAAAAACTTGTAGTCTGGATTGTATTTAGTATCATTAAATTTCAGAAAGGTGCCACTGAGATATGAGATGTTATCTGCTGACATTCTGCTTAGCATAAAAGCAGAAATAAGAACAGTAGAAGGGGATGCTGGCATCACTGAAGACTAGATGACATATAAAGAGACTCACATACATTAAAAAAAAAAAAGGAGAAATATGGAGGAGTTTTGAGTCTAAAGCAGACAGCATTTCAACAGTTAACTGCAAAATTATGATCTTAAGCAGCACCCTGCTCACAAAAGGTAGCCACAAGGGAAAGAGATTATTGCTTGTGGAAACACGCTAGAATGGAACAGAAGACACCTTTTCCAAATTCCAATATGGAGACTAGAAAAAGGGAAAAAAAAAAAAAAAAAAAAAACAAAACACACCTTAGAAATGACTTAGATACATTCCAATATTTAATGGACTTACTGGCATAGATCTCAAGTAAAAGTTCTGCTAGAAACCACAAGTTAGATACACGGTAGAAAAATAAGTATTTTTGAGTAGTTTCTGACAACGTATTTCTTACACAGCTTAATGTGCAAACATCACTGCCCCATTACAGTTAAGAAATGAGGTATTTTAAGGACTATTAAACATTCTGCAAATATATCAGCTGAATGTTATTCAGCGCAGGTGTTCTTATAATTAGGTAACACTGGAAAAATGTAGTGTTCAATGATCCTTGTACTTCGCCCTTCTTCCTCTGCAGGGATGAATATTACCATTCATAATTAACTCGAATTTCTGTTTCAGTAGAAAAAAAACATTGAGTGTAAAAGAGTTATTAACACTTCATTTTTATAACATTTAGAGCTATTTTTCTAATAATTATTGAATATGTTTTAATTCATATTTACAAATACTGATTTTTACCGGAAACTAAAATGCTAATAAACTGGGAAGAGACTGCTGGATTTCCCCCCATTTAACTTGACCAGAATGGAACTAGAAAGCCCAAGAAATTTTACTGCTTTATATTTTCCAGCCTAGCCTTGTTGTAATAAAAGACTCAAGTTAGAATTTTAAAAAAGTTAATAGAGGTTGTTGCTTTTTTCCCAGTTTGAATCACACAGTGATCCCATGCAGTGAAACATATAGTTACTTTTTTAAAAATTGAATTTGACCATAATCATGAGATCTAACAAAAAAATCCCAGACATGTAATGTTGGTGAATATTCCATAAACATTCACTGAACATGTTTCTAGGCCGCAAAAATTCAATTGATTTATAAATTTAACTCTTTGTTCAAGTTTATTCACATTTATTTATGCATTTTACAGCTACCTAGTTAAGTGCCATTCTCTGATACAAATGTGCTGGAACGTGAATTGTTTATAAAATGCATGTGGTTATTCCTGTTTTAGGCTTACTGTAAGTTTTACTTTATCAAGGGAGTTGCTGTACCAAGAAATTGTTATGGGACTGTTAAATTAAATGATTTAGACCTGCAAAGGTGCAGCTAACATGGAAAAATATACATTTAGAAGAAAACATATAGAAGTTAATTCAACATGAAAGACTAACAGGACTTCCGTTCTTTGTTTTGCTTAGTTTTGTTTTTTTCTGGTGGAGTGGCGCAGAGAGAATTGGGTGTGAATACATATCACAAAGGTTTGATAGCCATTTGAGGAAATTAACTTCAAATAATACATACATTAGTAGGTATGAGCATTGTACTCAAATATTATGCAGTTCAAAGCTAAATTTAAAAATATTGCAAGTAGTCAAACAACACAAGAAATAGTGAAAGCAAGTAGAGAATTGACCAAGTATTATTTATACATTTGCATGCTCCTATGTTTTAAGACCGAATAGATCAAAAGATATGTTGCTTGATTCTTCCACCTACATCCTGTGCTGGAGAATATCTTCATATTGTCCATTCATGAAGCAGGAGGTTCTGTGGTCATTCCTGCCTCTGACATTGTCAGTCTGTGTTACCAGGGGATTCATGAGGTTATATGTATCATCTATCCCTATCAAGATGTACAAGAGAAAAAAATAAAAGCAACAAAATCCAGATGTTGGAAAAGAACTTTTTTTCTCCACATCTATCACTTAAATATTAAACTTTCCTGAATGTTCCTTTTTGTTTCTTGATTTGGTTTGTAATTTTTTTTCTATGAAAAGAGCAAAGGAGATAGCAGGATATCTCACAGCAACATGAGAACATGTAAAAGGTTATTTAGTTCACATGGTTCACATGCGAACTTGATTTTGATTGCAGTTTCATGATGTGCAATAGGGAAGTTTGCCTACAGTTATGGTACAGTAAACAGTCCCTCAGAAACCATTCAAGTTACTACCATGTAGAGAAGAATGTGAATGATGATGTAGACCTACAGTTTGCAAACAGATGAATATCCACAGTTGTGAAATTCATGAAATTCTTATTAGAATTCTGAAAACAATATGTGTAGAGAGTATATATCAAGGGGAGAAAATCATAAAAGACAATATTCTTTTCAGTTAAACAGCAAGAGATAAATCATCTTTCTGAAGCATAAATGTGATTACAGAACCCACAGGCAGTGGCTTTTGTAAACTTCATGCACTAAAAAATATTTGACTTCCTGAAATATACCTGTGAAATCCAACAAAACAGTTAGATTTCAAGACCAAAAGAGTTGGCAAGCAACAGATGACTTGTATTATTTATTATCCCCAAGTACTTGACTTCATAAAACTCCCATAGTGATTTGCAAGGAGGTACACATTTTTAATAGCACAGAATGAAACAATCCATACTTTCCAAGGACAGACATATTACTGGGAGCACAAAACATTAGAAACTTAGGGGAGAAAAGGGAAAGCTGTAGTAAGTTTTTGAAAACAAGAGAAAATTCTACTAGATTTTAAAATAATAAATGAGTAACAATTAATTTAATTTCTGTACTTCCTTTCCATACTCATTTGAAAACAGGCAAGCTGTTTACTGACAAAGATTTTACTTCCTAAAGTAACTGCAGAAAAAAGATAATGAAGGAGTCCAGAAAGACATAGAAGAATAGGTCTGATAATTCTTTAGATACCTTCTTAGAAACTTTCTGACAGACATGCAAACATACTATGTTTTATACTTCTACATTTATATGCTACTCCTTCATGATTTCATTAATCACATTAATACAAGAGATCTTGGTTTCACATCCTCATATGAGCTAATCTTTTAATTATTCTGGATAAACTCCATCAGATGCTTCTGATGCTATTGCAGAAAGCTTTATACTGGGTAGCCATTTCAAACTTGTTTCAATTGGAAAGGAGGAGGTTACACATTACACAGATTGAATACTGCCTAAGGGAAAAACCATAAAGAAAGGTGCAATGCATCTATTTATAGTCAAATGCAAAGTCTTATAGGTCTTTTCATTGAGTATCTGCAGATGATCAATCTCCAGCTATTAATTTTTATGTGGAATAATTTCATTTTACATCCTTAGAAATGAATTCAAAGAGAGGACAGTACCTTATTAATTCCATGTTCTGAATGGTAAGGAATCATGAAGGTGGTCTACAGAGTTATTAAAAAATATAGAAACAACAGAAAACAAAATAGTTGTTCTTTTTAAAAAAAGATCTTCCTGAAATTGGCAGATTTTCACTGTGAATTCTGACTGAGAATATATTATATGTTGACTCTGCTTATTACAGAAGGGAAAAGAAGAAACATACCAACAGATGAGCACAACAGAATGAAATGCAAGCAAGAAAAATAAACTGTTCACATAATTGTTAACAGCGAGATATATTATTTCTTTCCATGAGAGAAAATTACATGGCTGTAAAACCACTACTTTGGAAATACATCAGCAGACTTCACAAGCCTGAATTTAGTTCCTTTGTTAGTGGAACATACGCAGCTCCTAAAACATTTTACTAGGTCTGCTAGTGAGACAGTAGGTCTTATTTCTCAGTTACGATGTTCATAATAAACTGCCTACTGGCTAAAGTGTTGCACATGAGTTGAGGCAATCCCATATATGAGGAAATCCTAAATATGGGGAAAAGAACTCATTGAGAACAGCCCTGTGGAAAAGGACTTGGGAGTCTAGATGCACAGAAAGCTGACCATGAGCCAGAAGTGTGTTCTTGGAGCACTGAAGTCCAGCTGTGCCCTGTGCTGCATCAAATGAAAGGTGGACCAGGGAGAGGGAGGTGCTCTATACTCTGCCCTTGTCAGGCCCCATCTGGAGTACTGTGTTCAAGCCTGTGGCCCCCAGCACAAGAACACAGAGCTGTTAGAGCTGGTCCAGAGGAGAGCCACCAAGATTATCAAAGTGCTGGAGCACCTCTCCTATGATGAAAGTTTGAAGGAGTTGGGCTTGTATAGCTTGGAGAAGAGAATACTCTGAAGAGACCTCATTGCAGCCTTCCAGTACTTGAAAAGAGATTACAAGCAGAAGGGGAATCAACTTTTTACATAGTCTGATAGTGACAGAACAAGGGAAAATGGCTTTAAAATAAAAGAGAGGAGGCTTAGGTTAGATGTTAGGAAGAAATTTTTTACTCAGAGGGTGGTGAGGCACTAGAACAGTCTGCCTAGAGATGTTGTGGATGCCTCATCTCTGGAGGCGCCCAAGGGAAAGCTGGATTGGGCCCTGGGCAGCCTGATCTAGAGGTTGGCAACCCTGGTCGTGGCAGAAGGATTGGAACTAGAAGATCTGTAAGGTCCCTTCCAACTCAAGCCATTCTATGATGCTATGATTTAATGCTGACCTGATCTTAGCATCCTCCAGTATTTTAGCATCTAGACAAACCCTGAAGCAAGGATGAAATCCCAAACAGGTAGAAATAAATGCCAACAGTTATTATTTGTTGGTAATTTATTCTAATTGTTTTTGTGTGTGTGCATGGATTAGTTACTTTCAATAAGGTGAAAGGAACTTTAAGAACAGATTAAAACTGTTGATTCCTGTTGTCTACGATGTTGGGGTACAGATTCTTTTCCCTTCAACAAATCTGTATTTAATGCTATAGTTAATAAATATATTGCATAGTGTTGTAAAACAGCTAAGAGGTAATCTTTGATAGCAACTCATCTGAAAATAGACCACGAGTTCTGTTTGCTAAAACAAACACGGGTTTTAGGCATTTTCCCTTTGACCTTGCCCTCCTAACAGAATTTTACTCACTAACAAATCTAAACCCTGAGGTTTTGCTAGTCTGTTGCTTTAGTTTTATGATCCTTCAGCAATTCTCTGTAAAAAAGCTGAGAAGGGAGGGAGTGCTAAAGTAGGTAGAAAATATTTTGGTAATGTGTAAGAAGAGTAACTGCATGCTGTAGTAAATTTACCATGACAGCTACCAGACCTGTGGTAAATAATCTGTGCCCTTTCAGCATCCACTGATTTTAAACACTGTTTTTACAGATTCTTAATTTTTAGTCAGTTCTTAAGATTTTTAGATGGTTAAATCAGTTATCAGCAGTGATGACATAATGGTTTTTGTTTGCTTGTTTTGTTGCTGCTTTCTCATAAAACTACTCATGCAAGAATAATAATCAGCAGAACTACAAGGGAATGGTACACATACACAGTTGTTAAAAACGAAGAGTCTAGGATATGCCTTATAATGTTACAATGCTAAACATACCAGAAATCCCAGAGAAAAGAATACATATCTTTACATTAAAATGTTTAACCAAAATATATTCAAAAATATTTATTATTTTTTCAATCATAGAATAATAACAACACAGTAAAAATTGTGCTTACTTTACATAGCACACTATCCTTTTAAAGATAGCATTGTCAAAATTTTTTCTACATAAGTTCTCATAACTGTAATGGTATGGGTGCTTAAATTTTCCTAATTGACAAAAGATTATTTGAAAATAAAGAAAAAACCTTTGTGTAGAATTAGTCCTAATATGTTTCTGAACCTCAGGTGGTTCCTGAAGATTTTTCCCTTTTTATCCTTTCACTACGCTATTTTAACACTAAAGTTTCATAACCTTTAAGTTTCCTCTTATGCCACTCTTTGGATTATTCCCTACGTGACTACCACCTCCTATTCATAAAATGTTCCCTTCTGAAGGAAATAAAAATTGGATATTGTAAGAAAGTAATCATTTCGGACTTGATTTATTAACAAACCATATTCCAAAAGACTCTTGAATGCACTGTCTGATAGACTATTAACCTCAGAAGCTTTGATTTTGATAGTGTCTGGCGCATCAAATTAGAAAAGGTGACTTGTAAAAAAAAAATAAACAAACTGCTGCCTTCCTGCTTTTGGTTACTTTGTCATAAGTAAACAAGTTCTGAAATGTTTTTTAACTTTTTCTTTATTTATCTTTGACCTTTAAAATACAATGAATATCAATGTGGAATTCAGTTTGAAAAATAACTTCATTGAGGTATAAAATAACAAGAATATGAGATATCACAGCTCATATAACGTATGATTCTTTCATAAAAAATAAAAAAATATACAAAAAGCCAGCCACAAAAAAAAAAAATTCACAGTTATACCAGAATAGCTAGAGAAGTTAAATTTATTAAATACAAGAACACAAATAGTCTTTTTTATTTCATGTTTGTGGCCTTTGCTTCTTCTAACACGGTACTCATATTTTCACTGATATAATTTTCTCTTCATTGTTTTCACAAAGTTGAATTGAGAAACAGGGGGGAGGTAAGTCTTTAGAAAGCACATAAAATTTCTTTTGTCCTTGACTCACTTGCTAAATTTATCTGATATTTTTGGTAGCCTTCTAGCTGTTTCATTTTGTTCAGTGAGCTAAAAGTACAAGTTAATATTAAACTATGTCTGCCTTTACAAAAGGTAACAGGAGAAACTAGAGAAAGATTCTGTCAAAAATAAATAAATAAATGAAGTCTAAAATTATGATTCCCACTCAAGTCATATGACAGTAATAAAAACATCAAGTTTCTATGTGAACAGATCAGTTTTTCTATTTGGGATATTAGTTATTAAAAACTAAATCTGTGGAACCTGCACATAACTGATGGATTAAAAAAAAGCTCCTCCTGAGGTTGTGAAACACTTTATATACAACTAGCTTACTGTAAAAACATATTAATATCTAGGAGAGAAAGAAGCCTTCTAAACAATTGGCCATAAATGATTAATCCCCTCAATTCATTAAGCACCTTAAGGAGCTTTTGAAACATTACATCAGCGTTATTCTAGAGGAAGTTACTTTTCATGGTTTTAGATTTCAAAAATGAATGGGAATGTGCATTGTGATTCTGTTAGCTTATTGGTGAAACTCTTCAAAACTGTTTTTTGACAGATTTCTCTGGTATGCTGTGGAGAAGGAAAGCTGTGCTTTGACATGAGAAAAGAAGGGGTTCTATGTTTGTTTAGGTTTTTTTTAGCCCAAATGGAATTTCATTAGGTATTAGAAACTAGAATTTCTAATACATGTTACCCTGGCCACTAAGATACAGCCAACTGTTAGAATTTGTAAATATACACTGTTAGGAAAATGGCATAGTGAATCAAAAATGGTTTATGTGAAGTCATTCGACAAAGAATAAAAAAGTTGTAAGTATTCTCGCAGCTCCTGTTTGTATTTTCCATACAATTGGATTCTGCAGTCCTGTGGAAAGCAGGAAAAGCACAAGAGTTTGCATGACAGTTAAACTAACCTCTTTCCCCACCTGACCTGGAGCAGAGTCTCTTCCCAGGAGAGAGGACTGTCGTTTCTCACAGGTGTTTCTAAGTAAAATTCAGGCTGAGGCTCTTTGAGAAAGGATGCAGGAGACACAAGGGAGCTACTATTCTCATTTAGTCACTGCTATGTTCAAAAGAAGCAAAGGTCTTAACAGTAGAACAAACCACTAGGGAATGAGCAGTCAGAGTCTGTGTGAATTGGGAGAAGCAATAATGAAAAATTAAAAGCTTAAGCCTCAGGTAAAGATCTTGTTTATTTTGGTGCCACCTGCCTGAACAAATCAAATGTAACATCTGCACTGATAATTGTGATAGTAATGTTGTATCCCTGTTGGTTTTGCAATTGCCGTTCCTCTGTGTGAATTAACAAATTTGAGGAGATTTTTGTAGTAAATCCTCTTTCAAACATTTCCACAAGTCTGGTTAATTCAGTGCAGATACCAGAAAAACTCTACTTGAGTAATACATACCAGTATTAATTTGCCTGATCCACTTCATATGGAGCTAGAAGTTTGAAACAGTTGAGTGGGCTAAAAAAAGGGTGACTATTTTACTGTAGGAGCAACAAGGTAAACTACACATGCAGAAAAATGCCTCAGTATTCCTTTGTGATTTTGTGATCATGAAGTGACCATGAGCGGTTGTAATACTCAATAGCAAGCTGGCAAACTGCAGTAATAGGTTTGTGTTTGGGAGGGAGCACGTTGTGAGTGGGCAGGACAAACGCTTCAAGCTAAATCTGAGCACCTGTGAGTCTTGGCTATTTGAATCAATACCAGCTTAAAGGGAGGAGGGGAAAAGTAGCTTGAAATAGTATATATCAAATGTGCTACTAAGAAAATGCTTACTTGCAAAATTGTGCTGTGACAAGTACTTATTTTGGAGTGGAGTCGTGTAGTTCTCAGGTATGCTTCTGGGAAGATCAAGAAACAGCCAAAAGAAATATCTAGATATGTCATGACCATCTTGTGAAGCGAGTGATAACATGCTCAGATCTATTAACGTTATCACTGCTGGCCTTGTAAAAAAAAGTCTTAAACTTTTTTCTGCTTCACTCACAAAAAAAAAAAAAAGTGTATCTGCTTGTTTTTTTTTTTTTTTTTTTTTTTTTTTTTTTTTTTAAAAAC
>VXAB01006996.1:128372-213739 GCA_013399175.1 Odontophorus gujanensis
AAAAAAAAAAGTATCTGCTTGTTTTTTTTTTTGTTGTTTTGTTTTGTCTAGTTTTTAAATGACTCAAGTTCAGTGAAATAATAAACAAACAGGATCAGTTTAATTGAATCCAGTTCAGCTTTGCTGATTCAGTGTTTTGTTCAGCACAGAAATGATAGTAAATGAAATTTATTTAAAGAAAAGCAGTGCCTGAAACTCCTTTAATCCTACTCAATCATCTCATCCTTACAGGAGCTTATTGCATCCAGGACAGCAAAAGTGAGAAAGTAAACAGAAGGGACTGAAATACTATGTTCTCTCTTTTTAAATACTGACTAAATAGCAAAGTCTTCCACAAACATAATGTGACTGATATATTAAGGGGTCTAAATGACTCTACTTTTCTGAGTATGACTTTTGAGATGGGTGTCACTGTCAGGAGGTATGGTTTTATTTTTTTATATTCTTTTCTAGTACTCTACCCTCTAACTTTTTATCATTATTTATTTTTAGTTGATGCTTTGAGAGAACTGTTCGTGAAAAATATATTTCACACACTCACACACAAAAACAATTTCTGAGGGCATATATTCAGGAGAGGAGTGACTCCATGCTGTTTTCTGCTGACAGGCAGTGGGACATTGGTTCCCACACTTAAATGAACATACAAGCATTCTCAAGTAAAATCTACCCCTTGATAATGTCTTTTAAAACAATACATCCCCATACAAACTTAACATACGGGGAAGGAAAGCTCTGAAGTATCAGTGTTGCAGAACGGAGAAAACTTATTTCCCACTCACTTCTGACTCTGGAACTATTTACAGTTGTAGAGTCAGTGACAGTGCTGCTCCTTTCCATCAACACAGTTATAAGCTGTTATGAACATACCCCTGCACTGAATTTTATGGGTGTTAAAGATCTACTTGTTCTTTTCACCTCATCTGGAGTTATGAGTGCTTAGTGCCTTTCAAAATATTGTAGCTGAAATGAAAAATTCCACTCCACATTACTCCCCAGTAAAGCTCAGTGCCAATACAAAGTTTGGTAAAATACCAGGGTGTGTGCACGAAGTCACTATTAAATGTTTTGAAGGTTCCCAAATCAAAATAGATTTTCTTTTAGCACTGGAATGTGTAGGTTTCATACTTCTAGACATAGAAACTTCATTGTCACAGATATAATGAAAGGTTGAATAACAAACTAATGAAGCTTGTCTAATGTTAAAGCAAGGTGTTTGTGACCTAAGTATTGAAGTTGCAAACCTTCCCCATTTTCTTCTTAGAGAAAACATGAGCTTTGCATAAAATCTGTTAATTTTAAGCAACTGTAAACATAATTTAACAAGGCACAAGTCTTAGCAGTATATACATATATACTGGTCACCAACAGAGTAATGCCTCCTATCTGCTTCCACAGAATCTATAACTGATACAAAGAGTACAGAAACACTATTTTATAGAGTGAATTCTCACCTACAAAACACTATTTTTCAAAACCATCATCACTGTAAGCTATGCACCTTTGGCAGGTATGAATAAGAGCCTGTGTGCTGCACTCGTAAAAAAGCTGCACCAGCAGAGGTGTCCCACTGTCATCAGTAAAATGCACCACCCACCGTTTCATTATGCTACCATCACTACTCAGTCTCCATAAACATTCAGCAAGCACTGACAAATGTCAGTGGGTGCAGTCTTTTTCCCACATGAGATAATTCAGTTACACCTTTGCTATATCTGCACTTCCATGTCAGATGCCATTTTGTCAGACTGCTCCTCTGCTGCCATCTGACACTTGGCAATAAAACACAATAGGGGATGTTCAGCATCTATTGCCATACCACCGACATCTGCCTCTGATGTTGTGGGCCAACATAATACAATAGGAGGAATTACTTTCAGAGCAGCCCTAATAAGTGCTGTTGTACTCTCGGGAAGGAAGCTGAGAAAGGCTGTGGTTTACTGTTGCTCAACTGAGCAACCGAGTAACGAGTTGCTGAGAGCAACACTACTTTCAATAACTAGTGCTTGAGGGTCTATCTCACTTTTAACTAATCTAAAGCCCTCCATAGTAAAAACATGTTTTACTCTTTTATGTACCACAGTAAAACAAGGTAATTAATATATTAGTACTTAAAAATGACTATTCTTTCTTGTAGACCACACCATAAAATTCTCCAGCTAACCACTTACTTATTCTCTTTTTACACTTGGAAACAATCGTAAGTTCACAGAACGGCTATTTTTAAGTAACACTCCAGACCAGTGGAATTCTCTTGTGTTCTTCAACATATAGGATTTCCAGCCCCTGGAGGTGTTCAAGGGCAGGATGGATGGGACTTTGGGCAATCTGATCTAGTGGAAGGTGTCCCTGCCAACAGCAGGGAGTTAGGAACTAAGATTATCTTTAAGGCCCTTTCCAATCCAATCTGTCCCATGATTCTATATTGCAAACAAGATGTTGATTTCAGCACTTATATACAGTTTCACATGACTGTATGATACTGACAGTGAAAATATTAATTAGACTCATAACAATTTTATAAATAATTATCTAGATTATTCATGTCAGTGTTCTGCTGTACTGTAGGACCTGTCAGCACTGCCTATAGCCTAACATCTGGTATTAAATAAAATGTTAAGCTCAAACTGATTTAGCATGGGTCAGAATTGTAGCAGGATTTGGCCTTGGAATTACAGTTGATCCACATGCAAATACCAACAAAAGCTGCCTAGGTATCCTTGATTTCAGACGATGCACTTGTGTAGCACCCACTAAAATCTTGGAGCTTAATTTCTCCTGCACTCATCCAGACAACTTACTACAGTACTGATAGGTGACACCACTGTACCAAAGAGAAATGTAGTTAAGTGTAATGGACTGGAAATTCACTCCAGCAGATATAAGCCAAGGTGTCAGATTGTCTGAAGATGTGTTTCAGGACTGAGCTCCTTAGAGCATTTATCTAGTGACAATGTTGCTAAGGATACACCATCCTCTCTGCTTACTACCTCAGCCACTGAATACTTGGCTTTCCATTTACTAAGGTTTCTATGGCAGCTTTTGACTGCTTATCAAGACTTAAAAGTGGGTGGTCATAATTAAGCTACAGTACTTCTGCATATTAGTTCAGTGAAAATTATCCTCTTTAGATCACGAAGCAAGATAAAACTGATTCTTAGAATCTGATTAAATAGAACTGCTGCTATCCTCTTTTTTTTTTTTTTTTTTTACTTGCATAACATACATTAAATCAGTATTTCATATTGGTCAGTTGTTCCTCCTTGAGATATGCTGTCTGGTTGTCAGAACTACAGTAATCACTGTCATTTAAACAAGTTAGCAATGTGTTAAAGCTAGAGTTATAAACACTCATTAAAAATTGGTTTACATCCCCAATTTAATCTCATTTCAAAATACCCATTTTATACTAAACTGGGTGATACATACATAAAAAATACCATTTCTCTTGTATGAGCTGATGTTGGATGCGACTTTCCATTTCAGCCTCTTTAGAATAACAAGAGTCCATGCACACAGTTCAAAATTATCTGCGCACAGTTCAAAATCATCTTTAAATTTATAAGTGACAGATCTGTGAATTAGACTTGAAAGAAAATGTTGAGCAGAGGGTTTTAGAACTTGCATGCAAAACGCAGGACAATTTGTACAGGAAAGAGTTTGGTTGCTTATGTTTTACTACATAAACCCAAGAGATCTCTAGTACTGAAATGAATGAAAATATTCCTGTCACCTTTTCAACCTTTTTTTTTTTTTAAGTCCCCAGTGATTTATTACTGCTCCACATGGAGCACAGGATCCATTGATTTCTAGTAATCAGAACCTTCTTAGATAAGAATATTTTAGGAAGATAGTATAAATTGCTATTAGAGAAATACCTTTACAAAACTTAGAAATAATTTTGAAATAGACATGTGAATTTTTTTTATGTCTGAAAGTTGACTTTCAAATATTTTTTCTATTGCATAGTTAAATTACTGGCAAATATTTTGGCTAACGCCTTAATCATGTAAGAATACTTAAGACTGCATGTAGGACAGTTCTGACTGTTTAGATATCTTAGTGTCAACAGGCTTACCAATACATTACCAACACTAATCTCATAAGAAATCCTATTTCATACTGAACTGTATTTACAGTCCTGAGACACTTTGCCAACGGATTTCACAGATTCAGTTTTTAAAAAGGAATGCACTCTACTGAGCCTGAATCTTTCTGTTGGGTACATCCAAGCCTAGTGCTTTATTTTGTATTCAGTTCAACTTTTCACTGTAAAAGTACCGTAAGTTTTCCATCACCATTACATTTTGTTAAGGTCTCAGTTTTCTCAATTCAATCTCTTCAATGAAAGCTCATATTTGTTTGCACAAAGCTGTGGATCTCCTTGTCCCAATTTTTTCTCCAATGTGTTGTCCACATCTACAGTTGCCTCTACCTTGCAACTGCATGTATTTCCTATTCCATTTATTTTCCTAGTCAAAAATAATTTCTTACCAGAGTGCCTCACCCAGTCATACTCTGCATAATTGATTCCTTCTTTTCAGGCACCAATCTCCTGTCCACGGATTAGCAGGAATTCTGTCTTCTGTTCTCTTCCTCAGTGTGCTGCTCTCCTCTTAATGCTAACTCTATTTCTTCTTCTTCAGTTTTTACTTTATGATCAAATTGGATGACAAAACTTCTGTGACTTCTTCTCTGAACAGGCTTTTTTTTATACAAAGCAGCTCCTTCCAAAAAGAGTGAGGAACTGATAGTATAAAATAAGCAATATTGTGCTCACTGTTATTTTTTAAGCTCATGGTTGACTTATATAAAAACAAGTATAATTTTCAACAACTGAAAAGATATTTTTAGTATTTCAGTGGTTAAGAATGCACATTACAGCTAGGCAGTACAGAAACTCTGGAAATTCCATTTTTCTATAAACCAAGAATGAAGTTTAGAAGTTTCACAGAATTATAGAATCGCATAATGGTTTGGGTTGGAAGGGACCTTTAAGATCATCTAGTTTCTAGTTTTAAAGATGTTAAATAGCACCAGTCCCAGCACTGATCCCTGAGGAATGCAACTCTTCACCACTTGGATATTGAGCCACTGATCACAAATCTCTAACTGCAACCATCCAGCCAACTCCTTATCAAACAAGTGATCCATCCCTCAAATCCATTTTTCTCCAATAAATGAAGAAAAGCTTAATTGACCTCTTTATAAAACTCAGAATAGATGTAACTATTCCTTATAAACATACACCATGATTTGGAAAAATAAATTCTGAATTTGTTCTGTCATTTTGAAAAGTTAGGGAATAAATGAAAAAAGTATTTCATAAAATATGTGATTTCTTCATCATTTGTAACTATTTGTCTGTTTCTGATGTTGAACTGCAGGAATGATTAAGTTACAGTCACGTAAAAATGCTTTTTAAAGATATAAACCTTTAAACAGCCTTATACATTTTGCTCCCTTTCCCAGCATTTAGACTTTGATTTACAAACATAATACTTTCACTCAAAGGAAGCATGCACAAAAGATATTCTGTGTATACTTAATCTGCTTACCATTATCAGACATTTGAGTATATCAGCAATAAACACATCTATTTTAAATATTCCCTGAAGAAAATTCTTCCAGTGCCATTTCATGAAAAAGACTCTTTACTTTTTTCTCTGATTATCTTTTCTTTGTCTCATATCACCACTGAGAGCAGGAGCTAAGAATTTCAATACAAAATCTAAGCATAATACTTTAACTGCAGAAAAACCTACTGTATCAGCCAAAGTTCTGTTTCAAAAGGAAAAGAGTTTTAAACAAACAGGAGTATCATTTCAGAATTATAAATGCGTGTTAGCTGTTAGCTGCTGTCCTTACTTTAAAAGAAGGAATTCTAAGGGTCTTACCTTGTCCATTAAGTTTGAAAGCTTAAGATCCAGCTGCCTTCTAAAAATAGTCTGATCTACTAAAGCAGCTCATGAGGGCTATGCGCTACACTGCTGTTTGGTATCTGTTTTGGTTTTTCGTATTGTGGTGTTTGTTTGTTTGTTTCCTTTCTTTGTTTTGATTTGGCTTTAGGTTGTTGGTATTTTTTTCCTTTCTTTTTTGTTTTCTGTTTTGTTACAGTGAGATCATAGGGCATATGCAATGCATTAATCATTTAACTTTTAAACTATTATACAGAGGCTACACTCATAATTAAAATTTCACTGCACGTTCTTCATCCATTTAAGTAACCTATCTTAACATCCGTTTGACCATTAATTTATCTCTTGATTGCTTTATATTTTCAAACAGCCATTTTCTCTTTCTTGTTTAAAAATACATCAGGACTGTAGCAACTGAATTTTATGCATAGAGGAAAAAAAAATTCCACAGTTTCAACTTCATACAATCTCCAACAAGTATTTTCTATTATCACTAGAGTTACTATCATACAGTAAAGAATTTCTGCAGATGTTAGACATTCTTACACATTGGAAGAGTGCTTCTTTATGATGCCAATTCACAAACCCAAAAGGCCTAGTTCACCATTTAAAGTAATTCAAACATGAAGGGGAGCTTTTACTTACAAGCCCTCAAATAGTTATGTTTTCTTCCCGATCTATCATTTCTTGAATAAGAAAATACACTGACTTTCTTCAGATAACAATTTAAATATCCTAAGAGGGATACTGTTCAGACTAGCAGTTCATCTTGTTCTATACTTTCATCTAGGTTTTTCCTCCTTCCTGGATGTTAAGTTCTCCCTTGTGTTAATCCAGTTGTGATGAAAAGTGTTTCAGCCCTGAATTGACCTTCACTATTTCTACTGATATATTCGCATCTTCATCTCCCTTCCAGGAAATTATCGTTCTTTTCTTTCAGTAAAGAAATCTGCCAATTGCAGAAATATCTTTTACTTTCTAAAAAACTGCTGCTTCAATTGTGCTGTCAAATAATTTTGGGGAGAAAGACGGATGGTCACAATGGGAATAAGAAGGAACAGAGTCAGTGACTCCAACTGTGTATTATTATATAAAATAAGCATACCAACAATTATGTAGTTTTATAAAACTCTATCTTGGGATTAGAATGACAACAGAAACCACTTGAGCTTTGTTTTTATTGTTTATGATGCCAGCAAAACACATCAGAACTCTAGACCCACGATTCAAAATTGGGCACTGTGCAAAAAGTGTCTAGATGGAAGAATAAGAAAACAATATGATTGTTCTTGTTGTTATTTATCTTAGGGATATGAAATCCACCACTGTGAAACAGTAAGCCCTTCATTCTTTATGTAATCCACAGAAGAAGAAAAGCTATATTTTTATGCAGCTATATAATGATTCTGCTTTGAAGATGTACAGTTATATAAAAGATACCCACAGATTTGTGAAATAGCAAAATAAATGTGACTTTAATGTTTTTAAAAACCTTCTGAGCAGAGAAGTCTGTGTACTTAGAAAGAAACAATAAATCGAATGGAGGAAGTCTGAACTGTAAGCTTACTACTCAGTTTCCCAGTGTGCATATGTCAAAGAGGAGACTTATCTCAAAGGACAGATGATGCCTTTTGATATCTAGAGAATTTTTTCTGTCTGAGAAAATCGGTAGAGATATTTTCTATAGAAAAAGCAGAACACGGCTGTCACAAGGCTCACCATAGTTAATGGATTCCTATCAACTGCAATTTTAATTTAATTTTATGTTTTTAAATATACACTAAACTGCAGGAAAAAAAAAAAGAGCGAAAGAGAGGGAGAGATTCTGTCAGGTAACTCCATAACTTTCTTCATAGACAGAGTAGTGAATATGACAGGAAATATAAATATTTACTTCTTTAAAATGTTTTGTTTCAGTATGATCATATTCTTTAAAACTTTCCTTCATTGTTTCTGGAGGGTAACTTTTTATTGCCATTTGTGAAACAAATTAAGCACACACATTTTATCAGAATCCAGACTGTCATTCTTTGAAATAACCTCATTTATCAAAAATCTGTTTATCAGTTTGATAAGTACAAAGGGTTTTGTTTATTTAAAACACAGTCAAGCCCACTGGAAGCCCAAAGCAGGTAGGATTTACTTATACACTGTCATTTGTATCCAGCAGAACCTATTGCTTACTTCTCTGCAGGGTAGTATTAAATATCACATAAGGTCATCTATTAGACATTGTGTTCAGACTTGGCTATTGGGGGCTTGGTCTCTCTTCATTACTCACCTCTAATCAGCTTTTTTCCATCCCACAGATATCTATTGCTAAATCTCCAGACAGGAACTACCAGCTGGCAAATGGTGGACAATCTCTGAATTTAAGCAGATTTATCAGGGCCTTCAGTGAATGATTATAGGGCTTAAGCTAATTGGAAATAAGATTTACAATGCTTCTTATAACCAATGCTATTCTATACTTGAAGGAGGGAATTATTGGTATTTCTTAATAATCTCATTTACTCACAAGTAACTTCTCAAAGTATGGACGGTGACAATGTAGACTTAAGGCAACACAACAGATTTATTTTTCACTTTATATTGTGTGAGGATTTGAAAGGTCATTATTCTTGGGTATATCTAATTATATGTATGTAATCATAAACAGCAAAGTCACAATTCACATGAGTTTACATTGAGAGTGCAATTAGGAACAAATGACACTTTCAAATGACAGACTGTACAAAAAGTTCTGATTCTTAAAGTTCTTCATTTCTAAGGAAACTCAGTACTTTAATTGTCTCAAGAAAGGGGCTTACTTCAGCTATTTGGCAACAATAAAAAATATTATCTGTGATTATTTGATAAGAATAGAAAATGGAATTTATATAGTCCTAGGAAATTAAACCCCAAATCTCCAAACATCTATTTTATTCCCTGCCTTGAGGAAATTTCTGCATCATTTTGTAGGTTGAAAAGAACAATTCTTTCTACAAGTGTAAAGCTTTTTCTATCCTGAGAGATGAAATAGAATTTCATCCTCCTTATTGTACCAGTTCCTCAATAATTTAAAACAGCTCAATGTCATCATGTTCAGAGCTAAGCAGGTGCATAATATCACTGTTATATTCCAGCCACTTTTTGTTTGTTTGTTTTTTGAGATTTCATTGGGCTTTGAGCATTTCTTAGATATATTGTATCATATAACCCTCACTAGGCCGCATGTGGATTAATGTTCCAAACCATTTCTATCTAATATTTTGTGTTCTGATATGAAGTAAATAAATAAGGCTGGTTCTATTTACTGCAAAAAAAAAAAATATGTTTTTAGGAAACTCATTGAGGATCACTGATGAAGATGGTTTCTCTATGTTAAAGGTGACAAAAGGTATTGCATGTTTGTTTTCAAGTTTCTGTTAAAATCACAAACTGGCATGAAAATAAGTTAAAACCTAATTTTTTTTTTCATTCTGGCAACAATAATAGACCAATGTTGTTCCAGGTAGGACATTCATGACTGCTTATACCTACATGCAGGCAGGAACTTAATATAGGAAATAAAAAGACATCGCCTGCAAACAGCTACCATTAATTAGCCTCATAGTCCTATCAGAGCTAATATGAACAAGCTTGTATCAGTCATGTTTCTATAACTGCATAGGATCTTTGGTCATTTTAACTTCTTTAGATCAGGAATGGAATTGGAATCTGAGTAGAAGAGAGAAGGAAATCGCAGAATCACAGAATATTCATCCACTAGCTTCATATGTAATTTAGAGAGGATTTGGAAGACAAGACTATTGTTCCTTCTCTTACTTTCATGTTTGCTGTCCTTTCCTGTCATCATTTTATCGTTTTCAATTGAACTGAAAATGACATTCATTCAGTTCCATTGAGAATTCAGCCTAGCTAAGTACTTCATCCCTTATACTGTTCTCATGACTCTGTGACCCACGAAGCAGTCAAAAAGTAGTGCCCTAAGATGCCTGATGTTCTTACATATGTAACAGCTCTCAGAGTAGCTAATGAGACCATGTCCTGGGCTAATTTCAGCCATCAGTGATGTTATGTGTGAGAAGAAGCAAGAGAGACTTTTGTATTAACTGGCTTTTTTTTTCTTACATTTTATATGTATTTCTGTCTTCCTCGATCTGGAAAGACTTTCAGACTTTGAAAGCAACATCAGCTTAAGACTAGCTCAAGTAACTCAGAACAAGTAACATTATTTAAAATACTTTCAAGCAGATATTTATCTGCCTTGAGAAAATATCATACAATGAAGGAAAATGAAGAACATGTTAACATGACAGCATTATTTCATGCTTGAACTTGAAAACCTTTGGTATGTATCAATCTAAAAACAAAAATTACAGAATGAATTACTGAATTAACCTGTGACAATTAGAGAGCACCTTGGATTTTTCCCCAGTATGCATTCTTATTGCATGCAAACTCTTGATAGCATGGGTAAGACATGGAAATGATGCCTGCTGATAATGGAGTACTAATTTTTACTCTAACTTGCTCTACTCTATCATTTTCTTTTCCTGATTTTATGGTTGAAAAAATAAAATGGGTTACCCTCATAATAGTGAATTGGCACTGGTAGAGAAGAGCAGAAATGAAAAACTATATATTCACTCAGCTGAAGTGGATTGTATGGTTTCTCTCACCCTTGTTTTCCCTTTGCTCTTTATCTCATTCAGTTGTATTCTATACATAAATACAAGGTAGCTAAAAAAGGTGATGATTTACATATAATTTCAGATTTCTTTAAGCGGAATTTTAGACCCTCACAGAACTTTCCAAGATGTAGTCTGTGGAAGTAGCAAGTTGTGATAAGCATGAGACAAATAAACAAAAATAAACAACCAATCTTATGGTCTGTGGCCAATAATATGGCAACTTGGTTCAAAAAATTCTTGGTTCAAAACTTTTGGCTACACTGATGTACTTTTTGATGCTCAGCTAGAGAATTCCTGTCAAATAAAACTCTTACTCTGGTATATCCTGAAAGTAACCAAACAATCTTTTCAGCCTCTCAGATTTACACCATCTATAAAACATATCATCTAACAATATCATTTGGTATTATTCATTTGTTAACTTCACCTCCTACAGTATGGAATCTGAAAGAATGTAATAAAAATTATGAATAATATGTTAAATGGAGTAAAATCTGGAAGAGCAGCATCAGAAGGATTTCAAGAAAAAAATGTATGTAGAAATGTGTAGATCAAGGAAATGTATCTGATTCCTAATTTTCTGATTTATTCCTTAAGCCCACAGTGAAGGCTTTGCTTTATAACTGTCATGGTTTTATGATTTTTGTTATTGGTATTCCACATCATAACATCATGTAGTGCGTTTGGAGTTAAAGAGTTAATGCTTCAGTTCTGCGGATCATTGATGGTCATCCAGGTATACCTGTCTGAGAAGAGAACTACATACCCCAGAGGACTTTACATTGCTTTGGGTTCTTCTGTTTTCTGCTCAGAGGGAAAGATAAAAACTGTTCATGCATCACAAGATACAGGTTCTTTCCTTTTTGGATCAACCCAGCAGCGGGTGCTCCCTAGCTGTCTCACCTTCACTCTCTCATTTTATTTGATTTAATAGCTTCAATTCCAATTATATTGTATTATACTGTGTTATTTTACATTCTGATATCTTATTTAGTGAATTAGCTTTTCTCTTCAGATCATTGCTGCTGTTTTGTTTTTAGGCCTATCTCCCTTTTCCCTTTCCCTTTCCCCTTCCCCATTCCCAGGGCATGGTTCTATGGGTCCTCCTGCCCCAGTTGTCATGGAAGTGGGCTGAACCAGCCTGTAAACTGCTGACAATGACTCTGAAACACTGAAGCAAAACAAATGTACTACTCACGTGGAATAGTCCTTATTTTGAAAATTCAAAATTCTGAGAACATCAGTTTTAAGGCTAGGAGATGATATCATAAGCGTTACTAGGTGATGATTATAGTTATGCAACTGCAATTTGCCATTACAGCATCGTATTGTTTCTAAAAATCTGAGAAGATCCCTTGAGACAACTCACAGAAGGATTATTTTTTTCTTAGAGCAATAGTTATTCTTTTGGTTTTCTGTGTAGGAAAGGAAATACGCATGTTTCTCTCTTGGATGGTACTTGACTGTCATTTTATGACATATACTAGTATTTGATTCTGCCAGTTGAAAGACAGCTTGCTAGCACATCCTCTTGACTAAGGATAAAAGAGGCTTTTCTCAAACAAGAGGGGACTTATTCCATGAACAATACAGAGAATAAACAAGATAAAATAACAATCATAAATTCAATATAAAATAATATATAAAATAATGCTTCTGCTGTTACAGTCGAGGCATACAACAATTGTGACACCATCAGCAGTTAAAAAATATTATTTTCAATGGATATAAAGCACTATTTCCATTATAATTATTGTCTTGTTATAACTGGCTTTGGTAGCTTAGCATATTTGCTACAAGTGAGAGCACTCATGGTGCGCTACCAAGTTTAGAATTCTGCCGTATGATGGATAATATTCAGAAAAGAAAACAGAAAGATTATAATGATATAACTAGTAGGTACTTAAGCAGATGGTTTATCTGAACAAAATGACTCAAAAACCTAAAAGAATGCAGATTTGCTTCTGCTCTACAGTTTTTGTTTAGTATTTCATCTCTTATGGGGAATAGCTTTGAGGAATCATCAGAAGATTATCCATAAAATAAAAAGTAGTTAAAAAGTCTTTTTACTCTCAAAGGGAAAGTGTATCTCAAGCCTTCTGATGTTTTGAGCACCTGTTGCAGCTGATGTGCAACCAGATTTGGAGAGAGATACATGAGAGATCTCACTTTGGCAAGGCAATTTCCTCATAGTTGGAAGAACCAATGTAGATTATGTTCATAACAAGCATTTCAGCTTGACTCAGCAAAGTGTCCTTGTACAAGGAAAAGCACAGGAAAGCATATGAGTTATTAGCTGGCAGCATGCTACCCCATTACACTGCTTTCCATTCAAAGTTAGAGACACACTGAGCTGCTCCAATTACAGCAGTGACAGATAAGCTGGTATTAAGGAAGCACAAGTGGACCTTTGCACTCCCTGTGATACACATCAGACGGTCTGCCAAGGGTTTGTGTGGGTTGCATGCCTATCATGGTCAAACTGTGATTCAGAAAGTTATACGCTGCCTGACAATTATTGTGCAGTTCCTTACTCTCAGTCCTAATTTATCATGTATACAGTAAACTGCAACAGTTCCCTTATTTTAATGATTATTGAACTGACTTCTTCATGGATGGTAAGTAGAATGTGGGATCTTATGTGATGGAATTGTGAAAAGTTATTGAATATTTGAGCAGTGGAATCAGTAGCATAGCTAGATCCTTCTTCACCTTCAGATACACTTATAACTATGACTCAGACCCTGAAAAGAAAATCTTTCAGCTCTGTTCTACTGCTTGATCGATGAGTGGATTTAATCAAGTTGTCAACATGCAATATCTCATCAGGATGGGTAGTTGCTGTAACTGGTTATATTGAGTAACTACCAGTATAGACAAGTAGCCAACTACTTTCCCTTTAGCTAGCATATTTACTATTGGTGAGGAATGGTTTAAGTAACTTCTTGTGATTCAGGTGCTCCAATATGATTCTGGCATTAGGATCACTAGTTAAGTCACAAACCATGCTCTTGTATAGTTTTACTTCTAATAAAAGAAAGAATGTGCAGATATTAAGGGCTCGACCACAGTTACTAAAAAAAAAAAAAGTATTCCTAAATTACTCCATCAAAGTTCTGCCAGACAAGATAGTGAGATTTTAATTAAACTCATGTTTATTTAGGAAAAATATACATGTCTATCAATTTCGATTGATAATCTCATAAGCAATACTTAGAACATATTTTATGAATTTGCCTTTTTAAAATCTGTGCAATCTGCTTTGGTGTCTAATTCACCTGCCCATGTACAAATATTAGTTTAATAAAACACTATTTATGAATAAAATATAAGGCAATACTTCTGAAGTTTGCTAACAGACTAAGAAACATTCAATCTTAAAAGCCTAAGCCATTACTATACTGGAATTAATGCATTAGTATTTTCTTCTCCCTGCTCAATATAATCATTGAAATTCATTCCGTGAGGGAAGAAAAAAAATAGCAACCTTTTGAAACAGGAGTCTGGAAAATAAGAGAGTTTGTATGGTCTTGTAGTTAAATAATCGACTATGAGTCAGATAATGAGTATTTAGGATCCCACACAAACTTCCTGTGTGATTTTTCTTAAAGCTGTTTCAAACCAAACTATGATACTTAGTCTAACAATAGTGAGTTAGAGCATGTTCCTACATGATTTGATTAGAATTGTTGACCTGTTCACCTCTTTGTGAATGCAGCAGAAATCTGACTTTCATCCTCCTCTCTGCTGGTCTTAAATTCAGCAGAAACGTTAATACAAATACTAACCTGCCCTAAAAGAGNGCATAGCTAGATCCTTCTTCACCTTCAGATACACTTATAACTATGACTCAGACCCTGAAAAGAAAATCTTTCAGCTATGTTCTACTGCTTGATCGATGAGTGGATTTAATCAAGTTGTCAACATGCAATATCTCATCAGGATGGGTAGTTGCTGTAACTGGTTATATTGAGTAACTACCAGTATAGACAAGTAGCCAACTACTTTCCCTTTAGCTAGCATATTTACTATTGGTGAGGAATGGTTTAAGTAACTTCTTGTGATTCAGGTGCTCCAATATGATTCTGGCATTAGGATCACTAGTTAAGTCACAAACCATGCTCTTGTATAGTTTTACTTCTAATAAAAGAAAGAATGTGCAGATATTAAGGGCTCGACCACAGTTACTAAAAAAAAAAAAAGTATTCCTAAATTACTCCATCAAAGTTCTGCCAGACAAGATAGTGAGATTTTAATTAAACTCATGTTTATTTAGGAAAAATATACATGTCTATCAATTTCGATTGATAATCTCATAAGCAATACTTAGAACATATTTTATGAATTTGCCTTTTTAAAATCTGTGCAATCTGCTTTGGTGTCTAATTCACCTGCCCATGTACAAATATTAGTTTAATAAAACACTATTTATGAATAAAATATAAGGCAATACTTCTGAAGTTTGCTAACAGACTAAGAAACATTCAATCTTAAAAGCCTAAGCCATTACTATACTGGAATTAATGCATTAGTATTTTCTTCTCCCTGCTCAATATAATCATTGAAATTCATTCCGTGAGGGAAGAAAAAAAATAGCAACCTTTTGAAACAGGAGTCTGGAAAATAAGAGAGTTTGTATGGTCTTGTAGTTAAATAATCGACTATGAGTCAGATAATGAGTATTTAGGATCCCACACAAACTTCCTGTGTGATTTTTCTTAAAGCTGTTTCAAACCAAACTATGATACTTAGTCTAACAATAGTGAGTTAGAGCATGTTCCTACATGATTTGATTAGAATTGTTGACCTGTTCACCTCTTTGTGAATGCAGCAGAAATCTGACTTTCATCCTCCTCTCTGCTGGTCTTAAATTCAGCAGAAACGTTAATACAAATACTAACCTGCCCTAAAAGAGTTCTTCTATTTACTGCCTCACTTACACTGCTCAGATATTTCAGTGATGGTGTTAATAGTCTTGGTCCAGAAAAGTATATAAACATGTTTCTGGCCTTAAACACGGACACTACCATTAAAATTTATGGCTTACTGAAGAATAAAACCATTAAACCATGGACAAGCCTATGTGAAACCTGATTGCTACATTTAGCGCCTCTGAACTATGGAGCTCTGGAAACACCTACAGCAATGCAAGAAAAGTAACAGTCTTGGCCCCACTTCTAGTGAAAATACTTCCAATATAAGATCATTTAGATTGAATCTCCCTCAAATATTATTCACAACACAGAAAGTTTTACCTGAACAGCTTCTAAATAAGAAATAATGGATATGTATGCTGTTAAAAGACTACCATCTGTTTAATGTTTAAAGTATTCTAATGTCATGATCTTGTTTTACAGCTGTATTTTTGTGCACTGATTATGAAATGCATAATGCAGAAATTGCACAGTACCTCATATATTTAACCCATGATTGTTTTCTCACTGTTCAGAGCTACTGCATATTACTCAAGAATTGTAATGAATATCCTTCACAAGCAGGTTTTTAAAATATTGTTTACTAAACTAGCATTAGATTTCTACTCACTTTATTCCACTCGCTGCTATTCAAAATCTGTATCTGAACCTTGATATTTAAATTTATTAATTTGCCCATTCCTTTGGCCAACTTCCTAGTTAACAGGTTTTATTTTTAAAAGAATTCTGATTGCGTGAAACTAAAATATGACAGGTAACTCACAGGATGTTTCTTGTTGTATCATTTTATTTTGTATTTAAATTTCTTCTTGCATGAAAAAGAATGAATATTCTGGATATGAAATGAGTCAGTTTTCCAGAGTCATATTACCAGCAGTACACATGGATTTATAGAGTTTTGAACTTCAGTAAAGTATTCTGCCAGTCAAAATACAATTTCGTGCATAATTTATGTGCTATAATATGACATAGCCACAGGCAGCTTCACACTAGAGTTCAAAAACAATTTGCTTGTTAAATTAGCTAATAATGTTTGCAGCAGTACTTGATTAATTAGCCCTCCAATTTATTAGTGATACTTACAAGGAAAGTCAGGAGTAAAGACTGCTGAATATAAAAAGTATACCTTCAAATTAACTTCCAGTTAATTAAGTAGAGATATTATATATCTATCAGTATTCAATATCACCAAATCACCACACTGCTGATAGTGCAGAACTCATGACTTCGTTATTCCACCATCCTGATTAGCACCTGAAATTTCTCCTTCTCCTACTTCATTTCATTTCTTATCATTTCATTTTTAGATTTATTACAGTTAAAGTAAGTGAAAAGGACCTGTCTGACAACACACTTCAAGCAGCTCCAAGTTCCTTCCTGCTATTAATAAAAGAGAGAAGAGCACTTGAAGAGCAGTAGGATGTTCATTTTGGTACAAATGTCACTGAAACTATAAATCTGGATAATTTTTTAGACATGACACTCCTTAATTTTCCAATAGGATACGGTGCTTCACATACTGATTTACCTGAAAACACAAAGGATAAAAAAGGTGACTACAGTTTCATGGACTTCACTGTTCATTTTTGACAAATCAAAGGGATGATTACCTATGTATTCTATTATAAAAGAAACTACTACCTGATATATCTAACAATCTGTGTATTAAATATTTTCCAAAGCCTTATTCAAACATATAATACTATAAGTGCTGTCTAGTATACAGTAATCCTCACAGACGCCATCTTAGGCTAAACCCACAGGAGGCCTGGGACAAATTGTAATTTTGTTTTAATCATGCCTAATGGAAGATTAACACCCTGGGACAGTAATGAACCACACCAATGATACAAATTTCCTTAAAATATCACTGCCATAATACTGCTGATGGCTTTTTTAATGAATTAAAACTCCGTCAATCTGTTTCAACACATTATTTCATAGTATTTTCTCTTTGTCTTGGAGATTTGGAGGGTGAATGGCAGCCTGTTTGCAAGATGGGGTCTTATATCCTTTCTGAAGAATTGTTCCCAGGAAAAGAGTGGAAACTGCAGTGAATTATAGGTGAATCTCATTTCCATAACTGTTAGTACAGCTGCTGTTTTTCCTTTGGTCTTTCACAGATTCTGTGCTCTTAAATCTGAACTCCATGCTAGCAAGTTCTAGACTAGGCAGTTTACTTAGGGGTCTCATGAAGACTACTAAATGGAAACTCATCTTTTGATTGACTTGGGTATAACCAAGAGACACGCCTAACCACAGAAAGCAGCTGCTTTGATGATACTGTTGAATAAGAATTTCTTTCTAAACCTCATGTAAACAACCTCAGACAAAGAGAAAGATCATGGTCCATTAACTCTAGACCATCTAGAGTTATAATAAATCATAACTGATAAAAGCATTTGCAGCTGAAACTGAGGAGAAAAAGAAAAAAGAAAAAAGAAAAAGAAAAAAAAAAACACATAGGTCTGTTGTGAAGACAGTAAGCGGATGTGTTTATACTCCACTGTTTATTTCCCTTGATCTGCTGCTATTTAAAAATAATAATAAAAAAAACCCTTCACTCTGCAGTAATTCAGCACTGACATTTCTCTTCTACTCATTTTTAATATGTTTTGCCTGATGCTGTCTTGGAGAATTACAGGCTGATTTGAATGAATACATGAATTTGCTACTGTTTTTCATAGCAAAACTTGAAATGTTCTATTTGTCTTCAAGAATGTTATTTCTGCAGTGAGCTGAAAAAAAATTAGCATTTAAATGAAGATGTTGTTAAATTCTGTCAGAGAGAAAATAATGAGAACTATTAGTAAAAAATATGCACAATTTTTTACTCTGTTGAGACATGATATAGATCTAACAGTCCGTGTAAGTGGGAAGCTGAAACTATTATGTCACAACCCAAACTCAAGGAAACTGAGCAGCTTCCGGCTGCTGTATATTCTGACTGACCATCATTCAGAAAGCAATTACTTTATTTTGTGCATTTAGCACATGCATTTTGAAATAAACAGTAAAATTTTCTTCCCTCACCGCATCGTTCCCTCTAAATTGGAGAGGTATGGATTTGAAAGACAGACTGTTTGACAGATTAAGAACTGGCTGGCTGGTTGCAGCCAAAGGGTTGTGATCAACAGTTGTATGTCTGGGTGGAGGCCGGTCACGAGTGGTGTTCCCCTAGGCTCAGTCATGGGACCAGCGCTCTTCAACATCTTCATCAATGACATAGACAATGGAATCAAGTGCACCCTCAGCAAGTTTTCAGATTACACCAAGCTGAGCAGTGCAGTCAATATGCTTGAGGGAAGGGAAGCCATCCAAAGGGCCCTGCACAGGCTGGGGAAGTGGGCCCATGTGAACCTAATGGCGTTCAACAAGGTCAAGTGCAAGGTGCTGCACTTGGGCTGGGGCAACCCCAGATATTTATACAGACTGAGGGAAAAACTCCTGGAGAGCAGCCCTGCAGGGAATGACCTGGGAGTCTTGGTGGACAAGAAGCTGGACATGAGTCAGCAGAGTGTGCCTGCAGTCTGGAACACCAACTGTATCCTAGGCTGTGTTAAAATAGAGGTGGCCAGCAGGGAGAGGGAGGTGACTGTCCCCCTCTACTCAGCTCTTGTGAGGCCCCACTGGAATACTGCATCCAAACCTGGGATGGGTACCTGGTCAGTATAGCTTTAGGTTAGATAATAGGAGGAAGTTTTTCATTCAGAGGGTAGTGATGCACTGGAACATACTGCACAACCCAGAGAGGTTGTGGATGCCCCACCCCTGGAGGCATTCAAGAAAAGGCTAGATTTGGCTTTTGGCAGCCTGGTTTAGTTTCAACCCCCCTGCTCACAGCAGAGGGGTTGAAACTAATGATCTTTAAGATCCTTTGCAACCGAAGCCATTCTATGATTCTATAATTTTCTGCAACATCATTCCATACCCTCTAATAAAAGAAGTATCCTATTGATAACATTCCCACCTTTAAAAGTGGGAATGAACCTTTCCATTTTGCTACTGGAAAATTTAATTCATGCCTTAAATTTATTACCTCTACTAACAGACATTCTTCAGGATCTCACAAAATGGAGACAGAGGAACTGGGGAAGAAGGAAAATAAAGCAACAGCCTATTAAGGTTAATTCACAAGTATAATAAAAATAACTGTTGACAAAAGGATCTCACATTTACATTTTCTGAAACATTTTCTGAATCCACTGCTTCTGAAAATATTCAATCAGTGAAAAAAAATACCATTAACAATATAAAGGTACCTTAACTTTTATTTTTTAAATATACATTATTTTTAATGTCCTTGTTAAATGGTTACATATCAACAGCATTTCTAAGTAATTTGATTTCTAGAAAAATGAAAATGTACTGTGGAACAATGTTTCATCTTACAAATAAACCAACATAATTTGAATGCCCGGCTAAAAACCTAATTAAGTCTAATATGCTATGACAGGTTTAAACAAGTGGATAAAAACATTAAAATGCAATCATCACTAGATGAAAGTATTTGTCTATACTTTTCAAATTCACTAATATTAGAAATGTAACTTGTAAATCGGAAGATTCTGAAAATAGATTTTATAGAGGAAGATCAAGAGATGAATGAAATGTGTGTTTCTTCTGAAAGATGAATAGTTCAGTACCTCCTGAGGTTTTGTCAGTACTATTTAAACCAATAGTTATAAATTATTGATTTTCTAAGGCAATTACACTATTTTTAACAAGATTTCAGAAGCCATCTGCACCATTTCCATTAATTTGCATTGAAGAAAATCAGATCTTGAAACTCTCTTTAATTTTGCAGTGCTTTAGAGAACCACTACCAAGTATTACTACATCATAATTCAAAAACAAAAGATGCAGGCCCTAGAAGTTAAGTGCTTGGTATCAAGTTTAGACTTCCTCTAAAAAGATTTCCTTTGAAAAAGGAAATTATTTCCTCTAAAAAAAATTTCCTCTGAAGAAGTTAATTTCCTACACTTGCACAGCTTTGGCAATATCTTACATTTCTTGTGAAAGATTGTCATGGTTTTATTAAACTGGCAACCATGTGTTAAAAAACGCATTTTTAACAAGAAAATACACAAGTGCTTCAGACTCCTGTGTGGACTTAGTAGAAACTGATACTACTTAAAGACAAGTAATTCTGCTTGGAGAAGATGTTCTCCACCTATCTGTCCATATTACTCAAGCCAAAAATTGGTTTGAGGTTTTCTCTTGGAAAGGTTCAGTTTTTTGAGTTTGGTTTGGTTTTGGAGGGTTTTTTGTTGTTGTTTTGTTGTTGTTGTTTTCATTTGTTTTGTTGTTTTGTTTTTGCCAGCTTCTACTCAATAATTATAGGCTACTAATTTGTCAGTTAAAGAAACAATATAATTTCCTTTTCCATCTGTCTTCTAGTCACTCAGGGAGCAATTTCTGGACTTATTTTTATTATTATTGTGGATTTATTTTTCCTTGATTATACATATGATATCTTTAATCACACACTCAAACTTCTTAGCAAGGTAGTCTTTACTTATTTACTTATTATAATGGCACAGTCAGGATGATCTCTTTGGCTATTTTGTGGATTGTATGAGTGACAAAATTTAACTGATGATAGAATACATAGATGACCTAAATATATCCTCTGTCAAGAGTGTTAAACCGAGCGGAAGCCCAAGGAAAATAATAAAACAACAGAAAGAGATTACCTTGGTGAAAGAAAAATGCATGATACTAACCGTTTATCTGAAAACCTATCCTACAAGTCTTATACACAAATCTGTCTGATTTCCAATGTTTTTCCTATGGTGAGAGAATAGAATCTATTTTTCGTAAAACAGAATTTCTGAAACAAATTGTGGAAATGTATCTACTCCTTTCAGGTTTTATACACCTAGACAAAAGCAATGTTACAGGAAGCCAAAGTATTACAGAGATTTCTGCAACAGCTGATTGAATATTTTGAGGCAAGATTGCAAGTTCATATTTGTGGTGTTTCTTTTTATGCCTTGGGAGAAAAAATGAAAACTTTTGTATTGGGGATAAATTTGACTCTCCCACAGTCACATGAGAACATATTTTTATGCATTCTCCACGGTTTAAAATAGTTTCAATCCTCAGTGTTCAAATGTTTTTGCCTTCTTCCCTTTATTGTTGAATTACTCCCCAATTTCCACCCTTCTTTCTAATATAGTAAGCCATTTAAGCCAAGTGCTCTGTAGTATTTTCAGTCAAAGGAATGCTGGTTTTCCAACTGGCCAACTTCATTTAAGGTAATCAAGAACCATAAATAATGAAGCACTGTAATTTACATGTACGATTTTTTGCTTTCTTTATATTAAAAGCAGACCTGCCATCCTGAACATTCTATAAATAAGGGGCTCCCACCTGTTCTCCCTGCACCCTTCAAAAGGTAAAAATTATTATGAAAGCAATAATTCTTCCCATGTATGCTAAACTGACAAATGAAAGGCAAAGATCTGTCTGCATTATCTATGAGTATCATTTTCTCTTGCCTGAGAGTAGGGGCTGAAACCCCAAAGAAATCTTAGGACTGAAAGCTGCAGGAAAACTGTCCCCACAATTACACTATAAGAACAGGAAATAAGAAGGCAGAGTCTAATACAAATTTTGCTGTATACAACATGTGATCATATAATGGCCTGCACCTCATAAAACTGGATATTAACATCCTTTTGCCTCATGATTTTCAAAGAAAGGTGCCCAGTTTATTTCCTCATCACTCTTCCAAACAGCATGTGAAATTGAGGAAAGAAGGGTCAAAGGAAAACGTTTCCCAGAGTTCCTACTTCTTTGATAAATTATATGGCTTCAGCTCATTGTAGCACATCCCAAAGTATTTAAAGTCAGAGGTTGCAGACTCTGTTTGTATTCTTCTGTGGGACAGTAGCTCACCTTTCCCCAGCAGTAGAGGATGAGCGACAGACTACAGCATGCTTTCTCCTGTCCCTAGTTTGACTGCCCGGCACTTGGGAGCTACACTGTATTTCTAATATAAAAGTCAGCATGATGTATAGAAAATGAACAAGCATTATTGCTGATGAATTAGCTAACAAGTCATATATTATTTACTAAACACTCATGCCTCAGCTTGTAACAGTCACCTTCAAAGAATCTACACGAATAAAATGTTGCTGAGTTACAGGAACTGTGACACTGGTCATTATGAGTAGAAAAAAAAATATGTATAGGATGTATGAACCAAATTAGTCTTGTTTCATTTCTTCACATTATCTAGATAAAACATTAAGAAGTGTACCAAACAGAATAAACCCATGTTGATAGAAAGAGGTCTTGTACTGCAGCTGGAGTTTCTGCAGTCAAATATGTGAAGATTTTGAGAGAGAGAGATCTCTAGCAGTGGTCTTTGAAAGATGAAGAGGTAACATTTGTGTTTGAAAGACAAAGGGATAATATTATTTATCTCTCTTTTTCCATTTAATTGAGTAATTTCTTTTTTTTAATGGAAATGTACAAAATAGTTAAGGGTAAATTCTTTATTATGTGTTATTGTAGTTTTATGCTTTAAATATTAAGAAAAAACATCCTTTCTCCCACAGTATTTTACTGGTTTTAAATCATTTTGCACAGAGGAAAAATAAAGATTCAGAGAACATTTCAATGTTAATATAGCAGGAAGAAAAAAAAAAAGAGAGAGAAAAAAATCCATACCTGTTCTTTAAACAAAGCCATTACATCTGCATACCTGGCTTCACTCTACAAATAAATCAAGTCTATGTGTTAGCAACTCTCCTCTTAGCAATTTTCAATTCTGAATTGTTAGCACACATACTGCACCATACCAAAGTTCCAAGAACAGAAACAGAAGGACAGTCCTTTAGAAATAAATGCTAAATTTTAAATGACAACCATAAATCACCACATTACTCTGCACCCAGAGTCAGTTCAGCTCAAGTGCACCTGAACAAACCACAGACCCTGGTTTCCTCTAAGTCTGTATTTCATATCATCCTGCTTGCACAGTGCCATTGAAAATTCCATTGTTTAATTAGTCATCTAAATCAACCCTTTTGGCTCATTGTTACTTTTTCAACACTTTCCAGTCCTGTTAATGATCTTTGGTGCACTTAACATACACACCACTGTTCTATGGGTAGTAAATATACACACTGTAAGCAGTTATTTTTGAAAGGTTATGTTACCACAGCATTATAGGAAAACTGAAGTATACTAGCATCATTTTAGAACTAGTCTGATCATATAGAAAAAAACATCCCTGGAGAGAACACACATTTGATAGACGGAAACTCATTGCTGATTTAGTACAGTATGGATGTCTGCTCAGAAAATAACTGTATCTTCCCCACGTAATGCTCACTGAAGAAATGGTTTTAAAGCTCTGCCTACTAACAAATCCCATGGAAGAATTTCTGAGATGGCAATGATACTCTTAAAATATGAGATTTGTCAGCAGAAAATTGTTGCTGTGAATAAAAATCGAAAACCGCAGGGCAACAACCAGAAACTAGGAAATGCCCGCTGGCAAATCTATGATGTACATATATGAATTACAGAACTTTGGATCTGCATACTAGTTACATGTCTATCCAGAAAAATGCCTTTTTGTAAATACCTAAGGCACGCGTATCCTTTGTCTTTTACACGAGTTATTTATCAAAGGCAGAAATAAATACATGTATACAGATATATATATATATTCATATGTGAAAAAATGTATATGTCATTCTGTTTGGATGTTTTCTTTCCTATGTACAATTCCTTGTCAGCTTTGAGACTTGGTCTTTCTTTTATTAAATTGTTTTCCAAATTAAAATAGTCACATAGAACTGGTATTACAAAAAATAAAAAATTAAAAAAAAACTTTCTATATTGCTTGTTTTAAAGAAAGCATTATCTGATTTTTTTAAGTCTACACCACTATGTGAAGTTAACCTAGCACCTTTAATGTCAATAGGCATTCTTATTCAGTTGATGGAGACGGCACATGTAAATGTATGAACACTGAAATTCAGCACCCTAGTAAAGATCAGTATGCACACATTTAACTCTGAAGACCTGTTTAGGTTAACCAAATCAAGCTGACATGCCAAGTATTAGAAGTCTTGTTTGCTGATGACACTAAATTGGCTTATGAGGTAGAAATGACAAAATTGAAAGCCATAGTACAGAGACCTGAGTAGGCTTGAAGAGTGGGCAACCAAGAACCATATGAAGTTTAACAAAGACAAGTTTAAGGTCCTGAGAGCCCAGTACAGGCTAGGATGCATGTAACTAGAGAGCAGCCTTGGTGAAAGGGATCTGAAAGTTCTTGGTGAACAAGATGAATATGAGACAGTAGTTCATTGCTGAAGCAGTCATAGAGATGTGATCATCCTACTCCATTCAGTGCTTGTCAGGCCACACTCAGAATACCGTGTGCAGTTCTCACATCCCCACAATTCAAATAATGCACAAAAAGACTGGAGTGGACCCAAAGGAGGGCCACAAAGGGCTGGAGAACCAGCCACATGATAAAGGAGGATAGAAGCTACTGAAAGGATGACTACAAACAAGACAGAGTCTCTCCCTCTCTTTCTTTCTCTTCACAAGGAGTCATGTGGAGAACAGAAGGGGCAGCGGGTACAAGTTACACCAGGACAGGTTTTGTCTTGATTGAAGAAATTTTTTACAGAGTTTGAACCTGAAGATCTTTTGAGTTCCCTTCCAATCCAGGCTGTTCATTGATTTGATGATTTGGTGATTTATACCGTTCTGATTTCATACAAACTTGACAACAGTGATGATTGATTCTAACTCTCCCCAGCTAGTAGATCTGTAATACTACTCACAAACCTAACTAAATTTTTGCTAAAATACTAAATCACTTGTTAGTGATTCTGACTCAATATCAGAAATCTACTGCCTTATAGGGTGCTTTTGGCCCCACTGTTCTGATAAATGTCAACTGAACGATTTTAACAACTCAGCATGCATCCTAGCAATAAATGCAGGAAGCCTGAAGAATAAAGATGAACTACATATGATAACCTCATTCATTTTCCACACAAATCAATGGAAATCTTTTCGCATTCTATTATGAGCTAAGCATAATGACAACTTTTTTTTTTCCTTTACACATGACACGAAAAACATAATAATTTGGGTTCATATCCAGATTTCAATTCAATTATATCAAATCCCAGATGGAATCTTGCAGTTACCCAAAAGTTTCTAAAATTCTGTTTATCTTTGCAAAAATATTGACATTTCCAATCTTAATATTTAATCATAACATTTAATATTACTTTTGATCTTGCAAATATATAGAATAAAGAGAAAGAATCATTATTGCAGAATAATTTCAAAGATTTTAAGAAGTAGAAAGATAGTAGCATTTCCAGAACTTGCGCGGCAGTATTGTTTTTTAAAATTGATCTTTTTTTTTTTCTGAATTTTACCTGCAGTCTAGAAATCAGTTTTTTTCTTTTAAACTCTACATGGGTCTTATTATCTTTTGTATTTCATAGTAGAGACGATATTCATAAATACCTTCTTAATTAGACAAGCAGCCTCCTGGCAAAATTATTGGATCTGGTTGAGGAAGTCTAGCAAAAAAAAAACCATGGAGCTACATTATCCTGAGAAAATCAGAAGAACCACAGGAATTTACTGAAAGAAGGAAAGAGTTTTAATTGGAGTAACAGCATACGATGAAAGAAAGATATGTATGCTTGAATATTATTCCTACTTCCATGCGTGATTTTGTGGGTGTGTGTGTGGGAGGGTCTGTGGATGGGCAGGTTCATCTGGAAGAAGTTTTGTCTGAAAATCTGATCACCGCAGTTTGAAATCAGCCAGTTTGGTACAAAAACATGCTATGTGTTATGCTTGTATGGCAGTGAGCTGTGCTCTCATGCCATAGTCTTGGCAGCTGCTGGAAAATCTCCAAAGTTTACCAGCACAGCAAGGTAGATTTTGTTACTCTGAAAAGTTCCTGGGGGAAGAAATAAAAATCTAAAATAAAATGTTGGAACACCCATATAAACTTTCATTTAAAAATACTCCATGGCTCTATTAAACCCTTTAACATACAGAATTCCTCCAACATAAAATGAATTAGCTTTGTTTTTGTCAAGGAAAGCATTTGGTTTCAAGGTGATTAAAATTTTAGAGATTTCATGCAGCAATTTTTTCAGCTATTAAAGAACCAGTTACAATTAGAAAGCAGAGAATGGGAATAAATTTCTACTGTTATTTTGGAGGGAAGTTTCCCCAGAGCGGCAATGCGATCTTGACTGTGCAACATTCTTTGGACAGGTGAGAGAAGGATGCACAATGATAAAAGGAGAGAAGAAAATTCCCCAGTGTTACCTGTGGATTACTGCTGAAACAACACTGACTGACTAGCTAACAGAATGTCTAGTGAAACATAATGTAAATAAACATAAAGTAATGCACACAGGTTAAAACAGCATCAGCTGTAAATACACAGTGCTGTGGTAAGACCTGTAGAGAAACAAAACCTTTGGGTTATAAAAGGTGATTATGACAGCATTAGGCAAAAGCAGCTGATAAAGGAAATAGAATGCCAGACATCATTAGGAAAGCAATAGAAAACTAACTGCAGTGCAATTAGAGAATAACAAGAATAAAACTGGGGAAAAAAAAAAAAAAAAAAGAGAGAAAAACAAGGATAATTTGAAGTTGAGAAAGAACTCTATGCAAAAATTAATAGAAAATCAGGATTGTTCAGCCTTGGAAAGGCACAACAAGAATGAGAGATATGAATATTGCTAATCTGAAGTGAAATAAATACTAATTTGCATTCCACTCAGAAACTTTAAAGCTACCTTACTAGAACTACTTTTGTGCAAAGTGTTTATCATATGTTGTATAGACAGAAAAATGTAGATTTATGTTTATATGAGATTAAACATCCACTAGCTGTCTATTTACATTTGTTGCAAAAGCGAGAGTCTCTAGTGTCAACTCAGGGAATACAAAAATAAACAAAGAATGTTGCCCAATGTAATTCTCTGCTTATGAAGTCTGTAATTGAAAAAACAAGCCCTTTAAAGCCAGGTAAAGTAGGAAATATAATTAGTGGCACGGCTGTACTTTACTCATCTATCTTCCTGATTATATATCCACATAAAATGAGGAACTCAGAATTTCTAAGATGAAGTGCAGGAGGAGAAACAGTCAGATGCAAGCACTGAGCTTTCTTACTGTGAAAGAAATGAAGTAGTCATAATGAACTTGGTTTTTCATCAAGTTCTTCAAAATTTTATTTTATCTTTAAAGATGCAAAATTCCTAGGTTAATTATGCATTCATAGGGAATGTATATGCTGCCATTACCTTTACATTTCAAAGAAAAAAGGATGTACTAGGGAATAAAAGGACTTGTTTCCAAAATGTTTAGAATAGGTTGACAATGCAGGGCTATGACAAAGCCTTTGATGACTGTTGTTAGTCTGTCTTAAGACGTTGGTTTTTTTTTATTCTTTCTCTCAGATAAATGCAAGATATGCAGGAGAAATATCAAAGTTATGAGACTAGTTGTGAGAAAATCGTTTCAATTGATTCTCACCTTTGGTGCTGAATTGGGTACATTATCTGAATTCTTTACTTCTGTGTAACAGAAGGAATTCTGGTACTGTATTGAAAACATCACTGTCTATCTGGTACTACTCTGTCTAAGGAAAACTTTCACCTTTTGCAAAGGTCATGAGGGTAGAGTTCAACTGCTGAGCTGCCATTCCTCCAACTCTTTTCATGTATTCAAAGAACAGTATTAACCTTTGTACTGCTTCTCTATTGCTTGCCCTGCTTCCAAATTCTGAAAAGAAGGCTGCATACAAAATATCCTTAGACCTCTGATATATCTATACTAAAAATATAGATAAAGAAAGCTTTTCACTGTTCCGTGTTTCTTGCTATAAAATACAAACTCACCCTTCATCAATTCATTCAGCCAGATGGAATTCTACATAGAAGGTGATCAAGAATAGTAAATTCTTGTTGACATTAGCCACTGCTGAGCACATGCAATAATGTTGGAGGAGAAACACGTCCACAATCTGACCAATGTGCCACGCTTGAAGAGGTTCCTTGCTGCATCATGAGATCTTTATGATTTTCTTCCAAAGAAGACAGATTTGTAAAATCCCGTTTAACTCAGGAATCATTTTGCCGTGCTAATGGCCAAAACACAAAGTCTAAAACAAATCATAATGACTGCATTTCAGAAATACGATAAAATAAGTTCTCTGCTAGTCTAACCTGTAAGCAGGCTACTTGTGAACACCTGTTTACTATATTTCTAATACAGGTACAGAAAGTCTTTTCCTCAATTATTATGAAGTCTAGACAATTAGCTTAGGTTAGACATCTATACTCTGTTGGTCAGAGGGCTTCTTTGATGCTGCATTAAAAGTCTCTATCACAAGCCTTTTGACTTGCATGTGCGGGCTCAGTTATCCTTGCAGTTCAGCTTTCAAAAGAAGTGATAAAAAAGTTCTGTTTGATTATAAGAGCAGAAACTGTTTTTAAATGATACATCTAACATCATTGCACCCATTATTCAGAGCTTCAAAGTAGCAACCATGTGCCCTACGCTTCACAGACCATAGACAGCAAAGAATAAAACTACAGTACTACCCAGAAACTTGGCATGTAACATTTTATGATCCAAGATTTCCAGTTCAACTGCCTTCCAGCTGAAAAAAAAATCAGTGCTAGAACATATTCTTGTTGCTCTAATATACATACATGCTCATATATTCCTGAATTTTCAAAAGGAAATTATTATACTTATATGTAAGAAAGAACATTATTAACTTGTTTGTTTCATGAATGTACACATTTCTCATAGCCTCCCATCCTCACTGTTCTCTGAGCTGTGACATATTCAGCAAATTCTGTTCAACACAGAATCTGTTGGTTGCTATTCCACATGCTATTTACCACTTTCTTACACATTTTTACTGTATCATAACCTTCTAAGAAATTTAAACTCGAAACCAAGGTACTTTGATAGAAAATAAATAGCTTTTCTATAGAAATTATATTTCTTCATTAGATAAAATATCTAGTGACATTTCAGCTTTTTTAGTATCAGTACACTTTTTCTAGTCGTTCATCTTCACAGTATTAATATCTATAGAGAGTCATTTTGCATTATATACATTACAGGATATAGTTATATTATGTCATTAACATTTAATACTTACTCTTTGTTAATATTGATATTTTCAATTGCTCTGCTCTCTGGCCAAGAACTCCTGAGAGGCCTTACGACCATATCAGAACCTATTCCATGCATTACCAAATGTTTCAATACTTTCAGGTGTTATTAGCAGAAACTCTTCAAGAGTATCATATACCAGAAGTTAGACAGTGAATTCTGTTTGAGTTCTGCACGCAACCCAGAAAACCAAAACAGGATGGAACAATAAAAGACACCCAAGACTGCCAAACTGTTTGCAACCCATACTAAGACCATTTCAGCATTCAGAAGCAACTGTATGAAGCAAAGAACATGCTGCTACATTTAAGGGGTTATTAGATCTGCTTTGGTTAAAACTTAGTAGGAAAGGATACCAAATTACAATTCCCTATACTTTAAAAGGATTATGATATTATAAGTAAAAAGGATGTATGATATTATAAGTAAAAGGGATATAATCATTACAACACAGTACAACTCCTGTATGCCATCTTTGCTTTTCATCCTTTGTTTTGAACCACTTGGTATCATTGTTGTCTAAGACAATGCAATACATCTTAATCATGAAAAAACAACCTTATATGTCTGCAATGTGTACTTCTAGTAAATACAGGGGAACTGACAAAAAAAATATTTTCTGTTGCAGTTATTAATGTGAATGTTAGAGTAGAAAACTCCTATACAGGCATATATGTGTACAGTTTATATACACAAATATTTTATCCATGCATTTCGGAAACATGCCCCATGAAATGAGTGCTCTGCAGTACTTTTAGCAGTCATTTATGGAAAGATTATTGATATCCACCTGATCCTCATCTTTCACATCACAGAAAGGGGATAATGCCGTCCAATGAAAGATAGGGTACTGGGCTCTTCAGGGTCGTATGGAAAATCATAGCTAGCCACCTGCTGCAGAAGAGTAGTATCATTAACAAGGAATACAGGATCTATTTGATTAATGCTTTAGAACACATTGTCTGAGTGACCTCGTAATATATACTACCGAATAAAAATTATGATGAACCGTTAGTCATGCATTCTTATGACAAGACTTTCAGGTATATTATAGTGATTAACTATCATAAAGCTTTGGATGTAGTGTTGAAAATAACCCTGTCAAGGAATAGATGGGCAATTTGCATGATGTGCTTGACAAACTGACTCACTGGTAGATACACAGTAGATGTAGATGTGTGAAGCAATTCCACAAACATTTTTTTGTTTCCATTCATATAGAGAAAGTGAAAGGAACATCCCTGTTTGTGTCAATGCCCCTTTTTTTTTTTTTTTTTCCAGTTTAACTTAATGACATATTCAGTTCATTACAGGATTCTGTATCTAGACAATTCTAAAATGCATACTATTTATAAGATAGAATATAATAGGTATCCATTCCACCATGGGATTTATTTTATAGTTCTTTCACATTGATTTATTAGACTATTCTATTTCATGCAGAGTGCAACAGTGCTAAATAAAGCAAGTTTTTCATAATGTTCTCTGTTCAGGGACAACTTCACAGGAATTCATAGATATATCCATCAATAGCAGACTTTTAATATTTGTAGTTATTAGTGTCCATTTAAATAATGGATTAAATAAAATAATAAATAACAAAAACATTCACCAATGAGTAAATTCAGGAACAGCATAGATTTGGTCACAAAATGCCTCAGCTGAGATATTAAGCCCTGTGACTAAGAAGATACAGCTTAGCTGTCTGAGTTGCCAACATGGGTAACTCTGAAATTGCTACTGTGTCTGCTGGGTTAAATCTGGGGCTCTTCAGATTCCAGAGGCTTAGAAAAAGGAGAAAAATATTCTCTATTTGTTGTTCTGAAAAAAGTTCTGCCCTTTTTTATCATGATGTGCTCCCACTGACACATTGAGGACAAGGCTCAGAACTATTCTTGTTAGCAAAATATCAAATGTGGAGCTCATTACTGCAACTCAACTAAAATATACCATTTAAACCGAGAGAAGAAAATACAGCTATGGAAATGTGTTCTTTTAAAACAATTTGTTTCAAGTTGAGACTTCATCTGGCAAGTTTTAGCCTAGAGCTCATTATTACAGTGTGGTTAAAAATCTTTGGAAATGGAAGTGCTGTGGCTATAACAGCTCTAACAGGGGCTACTACAATAGCCTGTGAAATCAACTATTCTAACTAAAGTCATTAAAGTCCCTGTTTATTCATTTATGATATAAGCTGTGACTGCTATTTATGGTAGAAACATCTCAAGTATACTACACTGATGAGGTGAAGTAGGTGATCTTCAAAGTATTATTCACACAATATTTATACACTCGATATCTTAAGTACTCTCAAGTCTATTCAATTTTTTAAACATAGATGTGTCTGCTCTTCCTTTTAGTAAAACTTTCTCATGAAGCCTGTTGATTTTTCTGCTGTTATTTTACCAGATTGCACTGAGTTTGTAAACTCTGAAGAGCATATTTACATGTGTAGATTAAGAAGATCCAGTCCAGATGATATACTCACACATTCATGACACACATGTTGCGTAAATTATTAAAATACACTTCAGTGTTTTGCTGAACTGTATCTTGCGTGGTGGTAAAAAACAAGGAGAAGAAAGCAGGAAGAAGAACAGTGGTTTAATGGAGATGGTTATTCTATGTGAGAGACAAAGACATACATGTAATTTCAGTAAGGGTCTGTTTCAAATTGTAAAAATACAGAAAAAAAAGATGCAAGGGGGAGGGGAAAGGCACCATTGAAACTATCTTCAGGAATTCAAGGTCTTGAAAAGCATTACACATAACCTTTCTTAGTATTTTCTATTTTATTTATTTAAGTTTTATTGTATGAAATAATTGTGATAAAGGTCTATATGATTTTAATTTTAAAACGTGTGATACGTTGAAGTTCATCGTATGTCTAAACACACTTAATAAAACTGGGATCTGAAAATACTTAGTCCAATTCAGAACAGTAACATCAATGAAGTGATTAATTTGCTTAACAAAACACAGAAGTATATACACCAGTTAAAAGATCTCCCTAACTCACGAACAATGCCTCCTCACTATGGAATGGCAGTCACCTTTTCTCTCTTCAGGATTTTCTCTTGCAAGGATGGCAGGCTACTTATTAGGCAGCTGCTGAATTTGAAAGAGCCAGAATCCTGGAAAAGGGATTCAGTGCTGTTATCTTTTAATAAATTGCCTTTTTGCATGAGCTCCAGTATTAATTGCACACATTTTTTAGTACAAATGCGGTGAACTATAAACTTAGAATTAGAGAAGCATTAAAACTTGCGCGTTTGGCGGAGACCAGTATTGTGACATTGACAGCACTCTGAAAGACCCTCTTGGATGCAAAGAGTTTTCTCTCCTATGCAGGGAAAAACCTGCTTTTGAAGAGCTACACTCCTTCAGCCCAAGCAGTTAGCACTCCGAACTTTTCTGAGCCAGGACCTCCCTTTCTGTTAGAAGGACACCATGACGCTGAAAGTTGTTTTCTCTGTGATACAGTGCAGTTTTCTTACCAGGATCATAAATAAAGTTATTCTGGGATCCCACCAGGATTAAAAAAAAGTTTTCTAGCTCTCATATGCACTAATTAGCAAACAATTTCTTAACCATCAGGTCAGTTACAATGCTAGTTGAGCCTCTTATACTTCCCAATGTAATTCATGCCTATGATTTGGGATAGTTTCTACAATTGAAATAGGCCTTCTCATCCAGCCTGGTTATAATTAGGATATATGTGCAGTTTTATAATGATAAAATTCCTACTTAATTGAAATGATAAAAATACTTATAGACATAAAACCTTTCCTTAATTTCAGTAATTGTATCAATTTTAGAGCAAATTTTAACTTAGGATGTCTATATTTGTCTTCTTTTAAGTTAAGAATAAGCAAGAAAACCAACAGTTATCTGATCAAATGTTAGAATCTATACTTACTAATCTATACTATCCAGAAAAGGATAAATAGAATAAGGGTTTCATCTAAATATGAACTTCTGCATCTGGTTCAGCCACAGAAATAAAATCTCACAAATTTATTCATATATTCAGACAGAGGGCTTATACCAAATGCACTTACTGAACAACTCAAGGATTCATACATATTTTCCAGTTATAGGATTCCAAATCTATGTCTGACTTGAAATGTGTTTTTATGAGGTCAAAGACTTACTAAAATGATTTTCAAATTTGAAATTACTTATGGTTAATTATTTTAATTTCATCACTAAGATAGATGCTTCCTATTTATAGTGATCGAAAACACAGAATATGTTTCCCTTCCCGTGAAGCAGAGATAGAAAAGAGTCCAGTATAGGAGATGACTGACAGGCAAATAAGTTCTGATTCAACCACAGAATCTATAAATACTTCAATGAAAGCTTTCCCTAAGAAAGTCCAGAACCAAAATGAGGAATTGGTACTAGATATATTTTCTCCACAAATTCCTTAGTGTCTCAAAAGAACACAAAGTGAGGCCACAGACTGGTACCTAGTCCAGCTCAGAAGGCAAATTTGAAATAGAAGGCTTACATTCAAGATTTTGGACTATATTCTACTGAGAACATATTGAAAGCCTTTCATATTGATATTTGTGGGTCCTCATCCCCATTAGTCACAGAACTGGGCTGAACCGGTCTGTAAACCATTTACAGTATTTTGTACACTCCAAACTTTGAACAGTAAGTACTAGTCTTATTTTTACTTTAGACACTTCAAAAAAAAACCTGACTAAATGTCATTTAATCAAATGTCATCCCTGATCAAGGTGTAGTTAGTATTGTTATTTAGTGTAGTTTTATCATTCATTTTAATGGGGTGAGAATTGAAATGCATGTCATACTGCATAGTGCAAATGTATTTTATCATTTGAAGATATGGGACAAGCTCCCCACATTGTATAAATCAGAGCAGCTCCTCTGCTATCATAGGACTCATGTTGGTTTACACTATCTAGTATTCTGGCCCCAAATATTTCGAAGCTAAGGCAATTTACAATGGTTTTCTTTATAAGTGTTCAAAAAAGGAAATATTGTCTCATTGAAAGAAAAATTCCTTATAACTGTCCCAGTCAAGATTACATATAACAAGCATCAGAAAGTTCAGGGAATTCATGCTGCCACAAAATACAAAAAGCCTCTCAGTTCAAATTACAAAATACATATATATCTATATTTGACAATTTCTTTTAAGAACTCAATTACAAAGTAACTTTATACATACATTTTTTTCTCTTGTTTTGCCATCTTATTTTTCTGTACTAATGCATACATTTATGATATATATGTACAGAAAGGGAGAACTGCACTACAGTGTAAGAGCTTGCTTGGAAGACCAGCTCATTCCCAAAGTCACAAGATATGAAGAAGAAAATGAGAATCCAAAGAAGAAAAATGAGCTGTAGAAGAACAATCCCAGAGATCTGCTCTCCAAAGTTCAAAAAGAAAATGAAATACAAAGAAACATAACAAGGATTCTCAGTTTTAGTCTATGTTCTGATCTATTTTTCACCTTATCAAGAGAAAGCATTTCAGAATCCCATGCAAACTCTGTCTGCATCTGCTGGATGCCAGATGCTGGCTGTGTTCAGAAAAATGTGGTACGGATGGCTCACAAAGGTTTTGTGCCAAGGAAGAGTAGACTTTAGAAACTGCTCTATAGGACAACCGAGGTCACTGATAATTGGCAGTGGAACCCAGTGTCCCATTTCTACAATGTAAAAGGAAGCCTATGCCTAAGCGCTTTCCAAAGAGCCTTAAGAAAGGAAAAATAATCTGTCTCAGCAAAACATGGGGGATTTGCTATCCATGGATTCAGTAGTCTAGGATCCAGAAAACAGATCAGGATGCACCCAAACATGGAGTGGTCAGCCTCTACCAGTCAGTCAAGTACCTACTCTCTACAACATTCAAATTTCTTACACTTGTTCAGTCAGTCACTTACTGCACATTCATTCTCCTGAATTTAGCAGTGCTCCACTGAGAGGGAGGTAGGAGTGGCTCTTCAAAGCAAGTCCAGTGAAAAGTTGTTTTGCATTTCAGTTTATTTCTTTTGACTATCACCAAGTTATTTCAAAATGCATTTTCTCCTTCATGAAATTAATGTAATAGAAAGAGAGTAGCTGAGCAGAGTCTTATGGTTCACATAGGAGAAATTCAGGTTATGATAGAAAAAACAAAAGACTGTATGTGTCACTTGGATCAAAAATATCTAACATATCAGAGTGAGCAAAATAGGCCAGTGCAGACAGAATATACTATGTGTTTCCTGACAGGTGGAAATTGGTTTTGTTTATCACCTGCTGCCCAGAGATATCTGAAATAATGATCTCAAAATATAAACCACATACTTGAGTTTTCAAAACTGTACTCTAACATCACAGTTAAGCTGGACACATCAAATTCATCACAGGTTTAATCAATAACAATGAAGCACTGTCACAGTAAAGTCAATATTACTACTGTAGTTGTGAGGCTTGGGTTGATAGTAACTTTCTGTTCAGTCATATTATTCAATGATAGGAACACTTCAATGCTAGAGCTGTTCTGCCTCCAAGGAGAGGCTACCAGAGACAAACACTAGCTGACTGATGAATAAAAAAGTTTACAAAGACAGCACTTTCTTGCCACATGGATGTGGATTTTACTCTCTGTATAACCTCAGCACTTACCTATTTTTACAGTGTTGATACATGGCCAACCACAGTCATTTAAAATTTGTTGAGTATGATAGAACCAGTGAAACTTAGACAGAGTTGTGGAAGGCAACACAAAAGAGCAAGTAGGTACCTTATAATTGATTTCTTCTTTAAATCTTTTGCTCCACATTAAAGAAAAATGTAGGAAATGTGAGGAAAATTAATAACTCATATGATTTTAATATGGGCTTTGAGACTGATATTGGAAATCAACAAATACAGGAAATATTTCCTGAAGCAACATGGACATCAGGTGCTGCATCTTGGGCTCATCTTGTTTAAATATTATTTTTCTGATTTCCCATCTCTGCAAAGATAAGTAACAATAATACTCCTCCTAACATCAGTGTTACTGAACTTTATAAAAGGGAGCTTTGTTCACAATGGCTGTTTCATTTATTTGAGAATACATCAATCCTGTAGCTAATGAGAAATTACAAGACCAGATAGGCCTAATGAACAGTAAGAGATGATAACCACATAATGAAAGATTGGATTTATCTTAGGATCTGGCACTCAGTTAAAATTATTCTACAGTCAAAAATTGATCATTGATTCCTAGATTGTCAGAAATGAGCATGTCATAAGGAAAGGAAAAAGTGAGGAATGGGTTTGTATCCCTCTGAGGTCCTTAAATGATAGTTGACAGGCTACTGAAAACTTGTGATCAGAGGAGCAACCCAAATTCATGAAGTTGTTTACACACATCTGGACAATAAAACAATGTATCTGAAGGATCTAAGTTTCAGCAATAAATATTTGCTTTCCTTCAGTCCACCTTAGTGAAACTAGAAGCAATGTTTAATGTGCAGTTCTTCTATTTGGCCTTACTCTGATTGCTCAAGGAGTCAGAAAAAAGCAGCCACTCATTCTCTTGGATATTATTAAAAAGAATAAAAACCAACTTTGTTATTTATTGATTAATACATCCTTTCACTTCAGGGTTAGTTTTCTAATTGAAAAAAAAAATGTTGCATAGGCTATGCAAAATTGTTTAAATGCAGCTATTCCAAATACGGTTAACGGGAATGGGAATTTGGGAATAGAAAATGCTATTCAACTCAAAACAGCATAATGCTGTTCATAAAACAACATAAACATCAACTTTTTGTTTCTATTTAATGTATTCAGTTGAAATATTATCCAGTCAAGTAAGCTGGACAAATATTCCCAAAGAAATTTGTACAGAGATAGATATTTCTGATAATATTTTTACATGTAATTACAATATTAATAGCAGAAGGTGGAGTAGGTTCTGCTATACATTATTATATTTTCAGTGTAATTCCTATAACTTTGTAGACAACTAGGATTATTTTTTTCTCCATTCTATTTGTAACTACTGAGATTCGCAGAAAAGCCAAAATATTTGTGACTGTGTCATCAGTGTGATTTTACATTCTTTATTTGGGAAAATTATAAATTTACAGTTTTTATCCGTCTATTTATAAAATGTCATGATTTATGGGAAGAAATGTGTTGTTTTTAAATGACATAAGGTAAGATTCAGTCTGGAGAGCAGAAGGCTCATGGGAGACCTTATTGCTCCCTTATAACTATCTGGAGGGAGGTTGTAGTGAGCTGGGGGGTCAGTCTTTTCTCTCATGTAACTAGTGATAGGATGAGAGAAAATGGCTTTAAGTTGAGCCAGGGGAAATTCAGACTGGATATTAGGAAGTACTTCTACAAAACAGTGGTCAGGTGATAGAATGGGCTGCCCAGGGACCATAACTCCAACAACCCTGGAGCTATTCAAGGAACATTTAGACACTGTATTGAGGAACATGGTTTAGTGAGAACAATTGGTGATAGGTGGATGGTTAAACTGGATGATCTTCGAGGTCTTTTCCAACCTATGACTCTATAAAGATTTTACCTAATGTAAGGCAAGATGGCAACTTAACAGTGCTACTTTTCTGAAGTAAAAATGTCTACTGATTTCATATTGTTAGAAAACTAAAATGATGGTAGTTGATAACTAACATGACATTTGGTTTAGATTCTTCTGTGAATCCCAAGACTTCTCCTAAACCATAAATAGGAAATAGGTAAGACCTTGTGATGTAAAAATATATTTCTGAAATGAAAACTCTCAATTTGAAAAAGTCTGAATTAAATCACTTGGAATTTCTGAAATTATTCCTTTTTTCTTAAAAATAAGTAGCTTTTCAATTCAGAATTTTCCCTGTATTTTTAAAGTTGATTTAATTAAAACATTTTTGTTGTTGTTGTTGTTGTTAATCTGGAATTATTTTCTGCAGGCAGTGCATTTTTAAAAAAATCATCTGTAGTTTTGACTCAGGTTTCCATGGTGCAGCATGTTTCAGTTGTATGTTTCAACAAACCTAAGAACAAAATTAACAATCTGGAGCAGGGTGGAGGGGCTGCAGGGATATAAAGACTTCTCTATTTATTGCACTGAGATCAGTTTTAAGTTGACACGCTGAAAGAACAGCACTTTTTATTGAGCAAAGATGCTCAAGCTAACAGATCCAGTTCAATATTAGTCATTATGAAACATCCGTGCACCCAAATTTCTCAATTAAAGATCTTAGTAAGTGTTGTATCACACTGTTTAAAAAACAATTTCTGGATGAACATAACTGTGTTACAGTTAGACAAACTAGAACTAACATTATACATAATTTATGCTTCAATTTCAAATTACTTTAGTTGTATAACACTTATAACCCCAGGATTTTGATACATCTATCACATCAGAAGCATTCTCAAAAGTATGCTGGCAGAATGTACATATAACTATGACAGAATCATCAGAATTAGATTTAAGATATACTTATTTACTCTTTTTAATAATCCTCCTACAAAGGAGAAATAGCCTATATGAACCATTTTGAGCTGATTCAAATAGCTGCTACATTCCTATTTCTGTATAATTAAACAGTGTGGAAATAAGACTTTATGACTACCACTGTATGTCCAGCAATTAATTTCATCTAGCAGAAAAGATTTAGTATTTGATCACTGATACAACAAGAGAAACTGAAAGATTCTGTTCTAAATCAGTGTGATTATTACAAGGTGGAGATGGCCACGGAAAATGACTGTCCTATTTAGACAACCCCAGAAATAGAATAGATCAATAATTTTGTGAGTGTGCACTCAGTACTCACTTTTCAGAACAAGAAAATAGATTGCTAGTTTTCTGTAGACACAACTGAAAGAAGAGAAGGAAGATGATGATGTGATTTTAGGCTAGATAGACATCATTTCAATCACATAAGCAAATCAAACACACTGTCTTTGAAAATTTGTTTCCTTGAATACTGCTACCCTGAGTTGGTGCACTCATGAGGTACTGAAAGTAAATTCACTGAGGTACTGAAGGCGCATGCTCATAATGCCAAAATAATAATGCCACAGATATTTAGGAATTTGCTTTATTCATTTCTAGATAATATGTCTTGAAATTAGTTCATACCAGCTCTTCAACTATTGCAGTTCCTCTGGCATATTAATTTAAACCAAAAGACTTGCATTCAGTCATGTGCTGAGGTGGTTGCAATCAGTGCACTTCTGACAGTATCAAGGAACCAATTTCAAAAAGGGTAGGTGAGATCAGATGGTGCTAACACCATGTGAAATCTCTGTGTGACTACATGCACTAGCTTGCCTCTCTGCACTTCTTTTCTGCCCGTAGGTAGACACTTTTTAAATGGCTGTTTAAAACAGGACAATGATCTGAAACAAATGTTACCATTTGTATTTAGATTTCTAAACAAATGTGTGATATTCATGAATTCATCCTCTGTATATTTGCTTTTCCAAGTCAATAATACTTTCCACTTCAGAAATATCAGTGTATGACCATATTTATTTATAAGTATCAGAATTACTCAGAAACTTATTCCCTTTTTTTTTACTTTTACAAGTAAATTTAGATTCCCCTTTCTCTTACTTAATGTTTATTCGAAGCTAGAAAAATTTCATACACAAAAGCAACTCCACCTCCAAAAATACGAAGCAAACTTCCTTACTATCCTAAATTTAGCCAAATATGAATTATATCTTGGAAAATACATCTGGCTGGTAAAATACAGTGATTTATTGGGTTGAGAGTCAGCAGAAAAAAAAATCGAGCTAATCATTACTGCCATCATAAACTTCCTCTCAACTGATTTACTACTGAATATCTACTTTTATATTCTGCAGTACATCAATTACTAATTCATGATTCTGATTGCAATCAGAGTACACCATTGCTCTGTATCTGCTGGTCTTCATTAATGTTCACAGCAGTTTTTGAGCTGAAAGGCTTAGATTCCAACAAAGCAGACACAATGCCTGAACTTATTTTACAGTCGAAGTCAGGGAAACTCTCTTAATGAATGAAAACTAGATCATCTGAGCCTACTGCTGTAGCTTTATTTTTATCCAGGATCTTATAATATTAATCCTAACAAACCTACAAGGACTAAAGCACAAACAAATAATTTGTCTTCTCCATCTAAATCCATTGATTGCCCTAAGAAACATTCTAGTCTAAAAGATTCATTGATTATTCTATTTCTCAGTGACAAATACAGTCCAAATGTCCCTTAAAATATTTCAGATTTTCCTTGTTAAATAAAAGACGTGGTATGCTTTTAGGTTTTTAATCAAAACCTCAGTCATTCTAAACCTGCTGAAGGTTTTTAAAATACCCTTACCTCCCTACTTGCAATTCTAAATCTAAACATAGATTTATCATTATCTGATAAAGGTAAATGAAATAAAACATATTAATATGCCCCAGGATTTAGTGTCTTGTTGTGACTTGTTTACTAAGAGTCAGCACTGAGTCACATAACTTCTGATTTGATTAACTAAAGAGATTGCTCAAGACAAGATGCATGTATTAACAGTAACTAATATATCCTTATTAACTGTTCATTGCTATACAATCAGCCATAAATACTGCATGTCTGCAATTGAATCCTTTTTCATTATGCAGATGAAAAGACATAGAATCTGATTTGGATTTGGGATATAAACAGGCTAACACCAGTGCACAAAGGAGAGGAAGCAACATTTTTTTCTGCTTATAGTAAGAACTCCCATGAGCAGTTTGCACAGGATGAATAAATGTATCTCTATGGAGCATAGCAAAATCATGCTTCCTAAGAGGCTCACAGAGGCTGCAAGCTACAAAAATGCAATCCTTACTGAAGACCTCTGGAAAGCATGCATTTACTGAAAGATATCTCTCCCTTCCACATTCCTCAGAAAACATCAGTTAGTGAAACAACCCTGAGGATATGAGCTTCAGCCCATGGTATGTCACCAGACTTCACAGCACATTATCGCTCTGTCTTCTTGATTTTGCTTCATGAAAAGCACCACACCATCTCAGTATGTTGCAATTATGCAGATAATGAATATAGCATAATACAGAATAATTTTAATGTCATTGTGGTTAGAATTATTTTTCTATGTCTTCATTGTTGCTTGAAAGCAAATATTGACTCATACAGAATGTATCTCTATAATGAATGCTGAATTCTGTCTTCAGAATGCTAGGAGTGAATTTGCTAATGATATTACTAAGCTCTATAAGGTAACATTTTGTTAGGCTTAATGACTTCTAAAACTACCTGCAGCTTTTTCAAATTATTTCCTGTTCTTGAAGCAGGATTTTTTCATGTACTCTTGACTATATTTTTTATTATTTTCCTCTGTAGTTATGTGTATTTTGAAGTGTTCACTATTTCAAGGCTTCTCTGCTATGAAACTATACAAAATGTGACAGAAAAGTTCAAATCCCAACTGAAATCACAGTCAGTGCAGCACAACTCACAACTTTTTCATCAGATACTTAGATTGTCTTGATTTCAGCTACTAACATATAAACTACTACTGATCAATACCACATAAATTAAACATCTGTATTTTTTCAGATACTATGGAGTCTGAAATAATACTGCTCTCTGGATGGGTGAAACTACTGTTAAACCACAACATAATACAGGTTAAGAGTACACAGAAGAGCTGAAGCTGCTGCTAAACATCACTTTGTTATGGTGGACATACCATAAAATTTGAAACTATAAGCAGGAAGTGAATGGTTGAAAGCCAGTGTATAAGTGGAGTCAGCAAGGAAGGTCACAAGGTTATAGAAGAGAAGTTATTTTTCATTGCCCACTGGTCAGATTCAAAAAGAGGTTATGGTGGACAGCTGGAGCTCTGTATTTAAAGGAACGGAAGTAAAAAGCTTCAGGTAAGATTTAGTTTCGGTTAGCCTAGACCAGAATCCCTGGATAGCAATGATGTAGCTGAGCTGTGAGAAATGGTTCTGGATCAAGAGGACTTCAGTTTGTTCTGATACTGACAGTACAAAAGGTATTTCATATCTCTGAGGTCTGTTTCTATAGGTGTTATTGCTGTTTGCTGCTTAAACCATGTTTTACATACCAGAAGGATCTTATGAAGCTGCTTTGAGAAAGCTATCCTATGAGATCAAGGCAGTCGCTACACTCATTTTAAAATCATAAAGACTTTATACATTTTATGTGCTTGATACAGGAAGGGTCAGGAGTTTTAGGGGTAGGGACAACAGAAAAAATGAGATGGAGAAACGGTGCTGTCAGTACTGATATAGAGAATTTGTCAAAGTCAGCAGCAGTAGGAAAAGCAACAGTTCAAAACAAGAGAGATGAGAAAAAAAATTGTTAAAATGTTATAAAAGCAGGACCTTGGACAGAGCAGGGAAGGAATCAAAAGCTATCAGCAGATCACCTGATGTATGTATCTCAGATTCAAGGAAAGTGTTTAACAAACTTACTAAACCACTACCAATATATTTGAAGAGTAATGAATACCTTTGAGGAGATACCCTGAATAGCTACAAAGAGACTTGGTATAGAGAGAGGAAGAAAGGGAAACAACTTAGGGGTGACGTGCTGTTGGTCTTGAGCAATATGGTTCACTCTGTAACCCTATTAAAAACCAGAATCAGAACTGTGAGTTAAAAATAGGCAAACATCTGGCGAATAATAATAAAAAAAAATAATCTAAAGGCTGAAGAAGTGTTCAAATACAAATAATCATGACAGAGAAACATTACTGCCTTTTGATGTTACAAGAGAAAATGTAATAGCTAGAGGGGAAACAGTAGACAAACTACGTCAATTTCTTAAGTAGGTTTACAAAAGGTATCTAAGCAAAACATTACATTAACTCAGGGAGCATTGCCATGTGAATATTTCAAATGGACTACAGACAAAGGATGTTGATAAGAAGTAATGTACATAAACTCAGAGATCAGTAAGCAAGACATCTCAGAGGAAGTTTTTAGGTATTTTCTTGCTTCAAAACTCTAGAAATTATGAACTAAGACATCATGTGTAAGAAGACAATGAGTTAAAAATGTAACTTGCCCAAAGTATACAAAAATAGAATTATTATACCAGTTTTGCTTTGCTAATTAGCTGAATAGATGTCAAGAATCATTTGCAAGCAATTGAGTATAGCCTGCTGTTAACCTAGAAAGAAACATTAAGAGGCAAACCCTGACTTAAATCCAGAGGTACAGTAATTCTGTGCACAGGGACATACAGTGTACAAAAGGAATTATAATGAGGGGGGGATAGCAGCAGTATTTTTGTGTCACCTTTTTCTGTATATAGTTAAGTTAGGCATAAGGCAGACAATGTAAAAAGAACAAATTATGAGTCATCCTGAAAAGCTTCATAGAATCAGATCATAGAATGGTGTGGATTGAAAGGATCTTATGAGTCATCTAGATCTAAACTCTCTGCATGGGTAGGGTTGCTACCCACGACACAAGACTGCACAGGGTCCAATTCAGTGTGGCCTTGAACAACTCCTGAGATGGTACATTCTTAACTTCTCTGAGCAACCTGTGTCAATGTCTCACCACCATATGAGTAAAAGACTTTCCTCCTAACATCTAAACTAAACCTACTATATTTTAGTTTAAAGTCATTCCCCCTTGCTCTGTCACTATCAAATCATATAATCAGTCAGTCTTCCTTTTGTTTATAAGCTCCCTTCAACTACTGGAAGGCCACAATGAGGTCTTGCTGGAGCCTTCTCTTCTCCAAGCTGAACAAGCCTACAATTTTTCCTCACAGATGAGGTGCTCCAGATCTCTCACCAACCTTATGATCCTCCTCTGGGCCTACTCAATTAAAGTAGTTGAGTCTTTCTTGAGTTGGGAGATCCAGACCTGACAAGATTGGGCCTGACAAGAGCAGAGTACCGAAGGACAATCACCTCCCTCTCCCTGACCGCCACCCTTCTTTTGATGCAGTTGGCCTTTTGAGCTGGAATCTTGCACTGCTGCCTATCATCAAGCTTCTCTCACTATTCTGTTAAGATTTCCCATTAAAAACAAAAAACGTAAAACCGAATTTGTTGAAAAGAACCAAATAAGAATAAAAAAACTAGTCAACATTTCAAAAGAAGAACAAGAGAGAAAAAATATGTTACAGTGCTGTAAAGAGTTATAATACACTAGTACTTAAAACTAGGAAGGAATATCATTGCCAATATACCTTTATTTTTTGTCTGGTCTAGTTTTCTAAACTGAGAAGGAAATGACATGTGAAATACTGTTCAGTGCCCAGTACAGCTGGACAAAGACTTAGAAGCCATACTACAGACACATAATAAGTACTGTCAGGGAGATAAGCTAGAATATGTAAACTTTTCCTCTTCACTAATTCCTATGCTTTTAATAAAGGCATTTCAATATCCAAAGGCCATTATTCAATACAATGCAGGGAAATTAAACAAGAACCTCCACTGAAGAGCAGGTTTCAGCTAAAGTAATCAGACAGGCTTCATCCAAATCACTGAAGGAATTTTATTTCCAACAGCAGAGGAACCAGCTCTCCATTTCTTGATATATTAACTGCTCTTCCTTCTCTATTTTCTTTTGTGCTCTTTACACTGTGCTCTTTTAATACTGGTAAATAAATTATTTTGCTTTCTTCCACCCATCACACATAATTTTGGAATGACTGAGTTTGCCAAAACAGAGCATTCTCAATTTTCTGTCGAAGTGGAAATGCAACTTGACAAATTATACAAGCAGCTCTTGTTTCATTGTCATTCTCACTCAAATTGGTCTGGAAAAGCTAAAACATGACTTTAGTATTTGTATTCCATGTTTTTCTATTAGAGAACATCCGAGCTTCCAGAAAGATCTATTTCTTCACCAGACGGGAATGATACGGAGTTAGGCAGTCACAATGGTGAGAATGTGGTCTGATGACATTATTCATTCAGCCAGTGCATCCACTCAGGCATGACACAGAAATGAATTGTATTTAATGTGGTATGGGTTGTCACAGGATTATCAGAGGAAATACAAGTGGGTGACAACATGCAGTTCGATTAAAGACCTTAGAGCTGAAAACCTGAGTCCATTGGTGCTGTGCACCAGGAGCAGAAGAAGACCACAAGAAACCAGAAAAGCACTAGTGGCATCTGGCACAGCCTGCATCAATTATAGTACAAAATCCCACTGATGCAAATCTCTTGTGGCAAAAGCGTTAGTGTTCTGGCCTTATGACAAATTCTGAGTCCAACTTCAAAGTTTTCCTCGTTGAATATTTTCCATAGCTGGAGATTTTAGGACTCTTTTACTAATAGTGGGTTTTCTTTTTTATGAGAGTAGGAAACTTAAAATTTTGGTCCCAGTGTCTTTTAATTTGAAATTAATCAAATGTCATAGCTATTTATATTGCATTGAAGGTAGATTCTTCCACAGAAGCATTTCAGTCATCCCACAGAATAAGCAGCTATGTTTTGTAGTGGGGTGTCTGCTTAGGCACAATGGCTACTTTGTTTTCAAAGAACATTTAAAAAGACTTTAAAAGAAACTTTGTCTTGAAATTCCTCAATAACAAACAAATATATTTAACTCTTTTACTAACTATACTAGATCAGAGAATATGCTATAATAAACTACTACTTTTTTGATGGCATGATAATACTACATGCTCTTGATGTTAGAACACTACTTTAGTAGGCTGAGAAACAAAACTCATTTAAATGTCTGCTTCATCCTCTGCTGTACCATAAGTTGGTGACTGGGTGAAAAGTAAAATAGACAGGGGAAGAGAAAGAAACAGAGAGGGAGAGAGTAGACCAGATTTGTTTGTTTTGTGTTGCTTAGTTGTTTTTCTCTCAAAATCCAAGGGCCTTTTTTTCAGGCAATATTAAGCAGCACTTCCCTAAATTTTTACTGAAAATCCTCATCATTAAAAATAGATAAATAAATAAATAAATAAATAAAATTGTTGAGACATAGCATTCTGACAAATGAAATTTGCAAGTTCAGAAGGCACTATTTTTTCATGATTTTATCACAAATCTCACAATACACATTTGCTAAACACACATCATGTAAACGTCTGTTTAGTGGATTGGTAAAGGGAAGTGTCAATCTAAGTGTCTGTTTTCAACACAGCTTTTCAGCCAGGTTTGCTAAGATACACTTGAAAAATTGGCCAAAAATACAGTAAGGAAAAATTTATGTAAATAATAATAATTTCAAATGAAATTATTTGGCATGGAAGTTGAGAGTCCTTTAATGTCAAACTGATTAACTTAGATTAGTGGTTGTGAAGGATAGGCTCTACATCTAAGATCTGTGTACTTCCCATATGATTTAAGGGGCTGCAAGCACATGGTGATGCCCTCTGGGTCACATTTTACTCATACAGCAGATGGCACAAGGAAATAAAAGTGATGCTTCCAGACAAGAGCTGGAGCTTGCTTAAAGGAGGTAGGCTCTGAGGGACTTGCAGAGGTACTGCAGAAAGGAGATCACAGAATGAAGACACTTTATGACTGCTAAAGAAAAGCCAAGATGTCTACCAGCATAAGAGAAAAAAAGAAAAATCTCCTTAAGTGTTTCACACTCAATTCGTGTGTAGACAGAGTAAGTTAGAAGTAATCACTGTGTATAATATAAATGCAGTGAAGAGAAAAGATAAATACTTTCATTTTATTTTCCTGGCATATTCTGAGGAAAAAGGGAAGGTTTGATAAGTGCTTGAATTGTACAATATCTACTTAATTGAAATTACACTTTGTACTCATAACTATTCTAAACCTAAAGTTACAATATACAGTATATCAAGCAGGAACTGTGAAGGAGATAGTAATTAACTTTACAGACATGTTTCTATATTTTTAAGGGAGACAAACTGTAAGAAGTGTATGTTTTATTAATTATAGAAAGATTGGTCTGTAAGTGTATAAATTGAAACAGTGATTTGCAATACGTGTGTTTTGAGTTCCATGCCTGGTTACATTCACTTTCCTCTTTGTCAATATCTGCTCATTATTTTATCTATAAATAAATTCAATAAAATCTACCTAATATACTGCGCTGCTGTGTATCATTGAGTACTGGTTGTAATCATGTCTAATTTAGGGGAGATTTAGATTAGACAGAAGGGAATTTTTTACTCAAAGGGTGGTGAGGCAACACCCGAAGGAATTAAAGATCAGGCTGGATAGGACCCTGGGCAGCCCGATCTGCTGGGTGGCAACACTGTTCACAGCAGGGGGAAGGAACTAGATCATCTTTAAGGTTCCTTACAACTTAAGTTATTCTACCATTCTATGAATTACTTCAGAGCTCTGAAATCATGAGAACATGTAGAAAAGTTTCCAATATTCTCATTCAGACTACTAACTTAAAGATAACTTTTAAAAACACAGAACATAAATCACTACCACAATTTTATTTTATACTGCTATCATTAAGCAGCCCTTGTAGTATGCAGCCCTTGACTGGAATAAACTGGTTTTCTTTAAGCAAAAATTCACATATAGTTAACACTGGAAACTATCCAGAGCCCTGACGGAATTACCTGATGTAGTTGCCAAACCACTCCCAATGATATTTGAAAAGTCAGAGCAGTCAGGGGAAGTCCCTGGAGACTGAAAAAAGGCAATGTTTCACTCATTTTTAAGAAGGGTGAAAAGAATGACCCCAGGAACTAATGACCTGTCAGTCTCAGCTCTTTGCTGGGGAAGATCATGGAACAGATCCTAATGGAAGCTATGTCAAGGCACATGGAAGACAGGGAGGTGATATGGAACAGGTTCCCAAAGATGTGGTGGATGTCCTGTCCCTGGAGACTTTCAAGGCAAGGCTGGATAAGGCCCTGGGCAACCTGATCTTGCTATGCGTGTCTCTGTTCATTTCAGGGTAGCTGGACTAAATGACCTCTAATGGTACCTTCCAACTCCTAGGATTTTATAATTCTATGGAGCTACAAGCTACTTTTTCAAATAAAAGAGAGCAAAGCATCATGTGGTTACTGCATCAGCTTAAGTCTCCTGAGAAGTTAGCTTTATTTCTTTTAGCTGTGGATCTCTGTGTGGTAGTCAAATTTAGAGAGACCTCCAAACATCTAAAAAATAACAAACACCTAAAAAATTATTCTGTAAAGAAGAAAGTGAAGTACATACTAAACATTTCTGCTCAATCAAGATCTTTGTTTCCTTAGGTCACGTCAGCATAGGCCTAGAAGTATTGCGAATGAAGTTCCCTACTTTGCATCACATATCTAATCTTTCTTTATCAGGCCTTGGAAGAGTGTACCATTAATAGGATTTTAAATAGTTTAAATTTTTAAACGTAGGTGGTTTTAAGTTAAAATTTTATTCATGAAACTGTGCAGAAGGAAGATTTGAGTGCATCAGAGTACCTGTTGAAGTCCAGTGCTCATAAAGGTAGACCACTAGGTATAGAAAGTTCTGCTTCTTTTTTTCTCTTCCTTATGTATCATCATAAAACATTTTATAATGAAAATTATTGTTATGCGTAAATCACATGACAGTAACTCTTCTACTTTTACCTTTGTAATTTATATTCACTCACATTAGGTAAAGCTATCAGGCAACACAGATTTATATGACATATTAATCATGTACATAAATATACAATTTAAGTAGTATATCCAAGTGTTTACAGACAGAAAAAAAAAACAAAAAACTTTCACTCGTCAGATAATAACACTAACTATATAAACACTAAACAATTAGTAGCACATTCTTTCCGTTAAACAGTTCCTAATATACTGAAAAAAATTACAGGGGAAAAAGTCACATGGAAAGGTTCAGAAATAAATAAATAATTTCATGGCCTCATAGTGGGAATAACTTTCTGATTTCTTGAAAATTGTGAATGGTCAGGAAGAAATTCATGAAATTTACTATCTATGTAGCTTTCACTAGGTTCAACATAAAGAAAAAGAATTCAAATTTAAATCAAGGAGTTGACTAAACTGGAGCTGGAAATCTTCTGGTACAACATTTTGTTCAAAGTAGAACTTTGAATAATATCCAGGACTCTTTTAAGGCAAGACTTGAATATTTCCAGCAAGAGATATTCCACGAGTTCTCCAGGCAACCCCTTCACATGTTCAAGTGTTATGATGGAATTTTCCCCAGTATCTGGATGAAGAAATCTATTATCTTGCACCCATTTATCTTGACAAGGTACAAAAAACTCCTAAGTTGCTTGTGCACCATTGTGTTGATTTTGAGCAAGTTTCAGGACAGTTACCCCCTAAAGAATCAGTGTCACATACCTGAGCATTTTTCAAATATTCAATAATCGCTACCTAGCTCTGAAGAGTCAGTAGAGTTTTCATCCTGACTAAAATAAATATTGTTAAGAAAATCTGTCTGGAAATGTGCGGTAGCATTGAGCTGTGTTTTGCACTGGCATAATACAAAATCTGTAGAATATAAAGTCAGTCTCAAGGGTGGAGAAAAATATCCATCTTCCTATTCTTTCTATATCTGAAGTGGGATAGATACACAGAGGACTTAGCTACACTATTATCTATGTTTTCGTTGTACAAGGCCTATTTTGAAGACCGCACCTGAGCACATTCTTTTTTTAAATCTCAGTAGCATCAAAGCCTCACCCTCAGTAAATATCTCAGCATTTCTGTTTAATACAGAAACAAGAGAGGTACAACTCTGAATAACCTTTTTTTTTTTAAGCAATACAATATTACTGATGCTGCATATCCCTAGGAGCAAGAAGATTTGTAACCAGTTTCCATGGAGTCTTATAGCTCAACTTTTGAGTGATGAGCCTTGCACTAACTTCCATTGAATCAACAGCAACACACTCGCTGTAAATGCTTGGACTATTAACAGAAAAACTTCATTTCCTACCATTTGGAGTAAGAATACAAGTGTTAACATCTAATGACTGGAACTATTCTTGGCTTGGGAAGGTCAAAAATTATTCATGCCAAAAAATATGGCTACTTTTCCAGAAAGTTTAAATTAAGATTTAACAGTTTGAGTTTTTTCTAAACTTCTCTCAAAAATAATATCATATTCCAGTTACACTTTCTTCTCTTACTTTCCTCTCCCTTATCCCCTTTCTCTCTGTATAACTGAATCCCTACTTTGGCAATATTCCCATAACATTTTCTCTAGTCAAATAGAATTGCTTTCTAAGCCATGTAGTTTCTGCTTACAAATCTCCCGAGTAATGCATAATAGGAGATTACCTCTCATAGCCAACACAGGATGACCAAAATATTGCTGGAAAAACTTAGAATTCTTATTTTCATATGTTTCTCAACAGAGGGCCAATTAGTTTTGGAAGCCTTAAGGATCTCATAATATGTATAGAAGATTATTTATGATTTATTTATAGATGCAGAAGGTTTCAATTAGATGGTCAAGGTGAAAGAGTCACAGTTAGAGGAGGTGGTTGTTTCCGTTCTACTTGCAGTCCTAGTGTTATATGATTAGTCACCAGAGTAGAAAACTTACTATTTTACTCTCTTGTCAGACCTTTAATCTTCTGTGATGGAAGATTTTGCACTAAAAGAGTATGCCAATGTCATTACTTGTTTTGCTCATATAAAGCAAGTCATTTCCTATTCATTTGAATGACACAACTAGTTCTAGAAAATATTTCTATGCTATAAAACATTTAGATTTCCCATTTATATGCTATTTTTTTATGCCTTCAGACAATTCATGCCAGAGTTCTAAGAATGATATAGTCTAGAAGTGGCTCCCACTCTAGGGTGTTAACAATTTTTTTTGCAAAAAAAGTCAACCATTATAGAATATGAAGCAGTCATTTGAATTGCTTCTCCTGAAGCTTTTTCCAGCTGCTTCTAAGAATTAATCTAAGAATTATACTGAATTTTTAGATCTAATATTTCTGTTTTTCCATCTTCTGACCTCAAAATTTGTACAGGATATGTATTCATATCTCTCCTTGTCACAGAGACATTCAATGCTCGTACAAAGTAGAGAAAAGACAACAGAAATGGCTGAACAAGGTCAGTTGTCTAACCGTTCTCACTTTATCTGTGGCGTTAGTCAGATGAAACACAATTTTCCTCTCTTAAACCACTTGTTAGAGACACCTTCTTAAGCAAGAAGCACTTTTCTAATGTTCTTCTGGGGTACGTATTGCAAATAACCAAAATGCAAAGACATTTTCAGTGCTGCAATACGTTTGAAGAAATATTTGTCATGTAGGAACCACAACAAAAAAAAAAACAATCAGCATCAAGAAGCTAGTTGAAATGTAACCTCTGAATAGAAATCAGTATTATCAGTAATACAGTAATGCAAACTTGCATGATCAATTTGCTCAGTTTAGTAAGTTACTATCTATTCAGCTGAGATAAAGAACACGACTGAGTATCACAAGGTAAACCCTACCCAAAAGCTCTGCTTCTTAACTACACTACCCAGTTATAACTACTTATATAGCTGTAATATGTAGTATATTTAAAGAATTTGAAGTAGTTTCTGAAATTACAACTATAATTAAATATTATTTTTGCTGTTTAACTACTGAAAATACAAGCAGAGACACCAGATGCACAGAAAACAGTTCTAGTATGAACACTGCATTTATCAGATCAGACATGAAATAAGTGCTGCAAAGTAGATCTTCCTAAATTGAACAGAATCACTGGAGACAATTATCAGTGTACCTATACCTATTTAAAATGGGTTTGAGAATGACATCCCTAATTTGTACAGGTGGCCTAGATAGCTGATAGTAGCCGGATGTGTAACTGCCTTAGATTTCATTATATCTAATTGTTGTTAAAAAATAAAAATCAGGAAAATTGTTTTATTATCCCCTCTCTGAAAATTACAGACCAGATGAAACATATGTCTTGAAGACAGTGCCTTCTATGAAGGAAGCTGTTATAATTTTAAGAAGAATGGCCCAGCAGGGCACAAACTAAATTAATTCCAAAAAATTGTCTTTAGACTTTTAAATGACCATGCCAAGGTGATGATTTGTGAGGAAACATGGCCTAACTCATGTAACTTATCTGTGATACCAGTACAATTTATTTGTCAGATTTATTTAATATGGCATCTAATAAATCGCTTCATGGAGCATTGTGGATCACATAGAATCTGAAGCAGAAGAATCAACTACAGTGCACATATTTTTGTTTTCTGCATAGAAGAAATTTTGGAAAAATATGTTAACAAGAAAATTATCAAAAGGCAATGAGATACACAGATTGAAGTACCTTAGATCTAATCTGCCATCTCTGATCTTTTCTTACTATCACTGGGAATGCAATAATATCAGCATTTTAACCACTGTAGTGCATGTTTAAATTTACTTGTAGAGTTTTAAGTACTTTTTTCTTCATGACTAGCATGAGATGTAATTACAAAAATAACAAGAAACTGGAAAAAACAAAACACTCAAACATCTCTTAATTTCACCCCTCTGTGTGCTTCAACAAAAAACTTGGTCTTTCCTTCTCTCTTCCTCCCCTTATTTTCTGATAAGTCATTTATCAAGTCTTTCTGGTCCTTATAGGGGGGCACTTAGGGAAGGAGAGTCAGAGTTTCTCTTCCTGTAATAACATGTGATGCAATCTCAACAGAATCTTTCTCAAACCACTGTTTGCTTAGAAATTCTGCCTGTCTTACTATATCAGTTGATGCTGCTTTTGTAGCTTACTTGTGAGCTCTTTAGGTCTGATCCTGAGGCTACCAGTTTTTACAACAAAGTAGTTGCCATCTGACTGGCAAAAGGCAGCTAAAGCTTTCTGTGCTCTCCTGACACCGTTTGGATGATCGCAGCTGGCTGATGCAGACTTGATGGTATATAAAATGCCTAACATTTAAATCTAGTCAGCCTTGACCAGAACACATAACATCCAGTCAACATTTCTTAAAAATACAGCTTTATTGCCGAAATGAGTTATGCATCAGAATTCTCAACTCCCAAAATGAGTATTCTTCTGTAATTGAAAATTCCATCCCATCTAGTTCTGAATCTGTGTTTACTTAGTGTTAACTGAATCTCTATGTTTTCTTCTAGCATCTATGAAAAATACACTGTTGGTTTCTCTGAGATGTTTTACTTTTTTAACAGTTTTGGTCAAGTAGTTACTAGGGCAGCTTGAAAGTATATTTATTTCATAATTGCAGCTTTTCCTCTAATTCAGTCCTTCTGATGATGTGGATGATGGATTTCAGATCTTGTCCTTTGTATTCAGCACACATTCTTCTCTACCAAGCCACTAATCTGTACCTCATCTTCACTCACACTTGTTCTTCTAAAAATAAACTAACTATCATGATTTGTGATTTCCTTCCAAGACACATCTGAAAGGATTTTTTTGATGTGTTTCTTCAACTGCGGAGGCTTCTCAGCAGTTCACTGTTGAAATATTCACATTTCCTTTAGGCAATGCCTTCTACGTGTGCCTGCTGAGTGCTTTTAGGCATAGAAAGAAACAAACTTGCAAGACAAGCAGACAGCTTGTGAACTAAAACACTTGAGCTTTGAGGGTCTTGTTTGCCTGAAGGGTGAACACAGTTCACTGCAGTTCTACCAAAGTTCCATTTTGTTAATAAATGTATATCATGTAGCCAGCTAAGTGAAAAATGAAGTTCAGTAGTAATTCCTAGAGGGCTTGAAGGAGGTGCTACAATGACAGAATGCCAATTTGTATATTTAATAGGACATTATGCGAATGAAACATCAAAATCATCTTGCATAGGTACATGTCACAATATGCTAAAGCATTCTCACATCTAGAATAGTCTTTATAATGCAATCACTACAAACTCAGTTTTGCACTTGTTTGTGTGGTGTTTTTTGTAGCTTCTATGAAAATGACTCTGTATTTTATGCAACTTAAATACAGCATGACTGAAAATTTTCAATCAATGAAAACTCAACTCTCAAGCTGCTAAAAACCACTCAACTGACTCCTTCAGTAATGTTTAGAGTTGTGTGATTCAGTGGAAGAAATAGCACCAGAACTTAAACATGGGTTACCTCCTGAAGGGGTGTGTGGCTTTGGTAGGCTTTTGTACTATTTTAATGTATTTTCTTCAGCTGCTTTGTGCATTTGGCAGGTTTTGAGTGACATTTTGCCCAGTGTTTAAGTAATTTTCCTACACAAGTTGACAGAGCTAATCCTGTCTCTTAAACTGGGTACTGACACTACAAGCCAAGGTTCATCTCTGCAGATAACTTATCTCTACACATTATAAATTATCCTGACTCAGAATTCAATTTTTGGTTACTGGTTGATATCCTTAAAAGGAAAGTAAAAATAAAAAAAAGCTAGTTAGTACTGTACAAAATTCGAACTAACTTAACCCACTAAGATTGTTGTTTGTTTTTTTCTTTCTTCTCTTCTTGGATAGAGAAAGCAGGAGACACAATAACTAATTGAAGGTCATAGTATTCCCTATTTGAAAACAGTGTCATTCTTTTAGAATTAATCAAGGAAAGTTCATCTGGAACACCTACATTATTCCACTAGCATTCTGACATCCTATTACTGAAAATACAACTTGAGCTGCAGTTTCCACAGATTTGCATTTAGTGTTGACAGTTAGGAACTCTTACACACACAGAATTTCTGTTAGATGTAAAAAACTCTGACATTTCTCTCTTATTTTATTTTATTCATTTAATAATGAAAGATTCTTGCTTGTTTTCTCTTGAACAGGGAAAAGGAAATTATGGGAAATATAACTCTTGGTGACTGTAAGTGAATTGCTAAGTTTTTGCTCATAGTTTTTACAATCTTGCTTCAGTATATAACTTGCAGGAAGGGGAAAATGATCCCACTACAAGGTTTCATTTGAATTCAGCCTAGATAACATGCAAAATCCATCTCTTTCTAACAGCTACTGAATAACAACTGAAAGTAGTTATTTTCCTAGCAGGTACCTGTCCTTGCAATTAACTGGTACCCATTCTGAAAGTCTCAGGTGAGTATATATGGAATAGTAACAGGCTATTCCATTGTCCTAAGGGCCCATATGTACTCAGATTACACAGCCCCTTCTGAATGCAATGCAATTCAAATTCAAAGTGCAGCTTGCTCTCTGTTTTATAGCTAGTATGGAAAATTTAAGTTTAAGGCCGTGTTGGATAGGGATCTGTGCACCCTGATCTACTGGTTGACAGCCCTGCCTAGAGCATGTGGATCTAGATGGTCTTAAAGGTTCCACCCAACCTAAGCCATTCTATGTTTTTATCAAGTATGACATCATATTCATTACAATAGAGATTAAACCTAAAAAAAAAAATACATTTTGCCAGATAGCAGTATCAACTCACAGACCCACAAAATGTTTGAGATTGGAAGAGCCTTCTGGAGTTCAACCAAGGTCAAATTCCCAGCCATTGTCTTTAGCAAGAGTAATATTATTGCAAGAGAAAAGACCACTGACACTTCTACTATTCAGAAGACAATACTTCTGAATTTATCACAAACAGCTGAAGAAAAGTGCAAAAGAGCCAGAAAAAAAGAGATTTAAAATGAGAAAATAGTTTAAACATTTCTCTTTATTCTACTGAAAGTACTGCAACTACAACTACTCTGGTATTACTACTCAGGCACCAGTCAAATGAACCAACAAACAAATATTATAAAGTGCTTGTAACTCTGATACTGAAAAAAAAAATCATAAAAAAATAATAATAATAATAATAAAAGATATCTTTACCCAAACCACTACTAAAATGTTCTGGTGTAAGGAGAAGTCAAGGGAAAATGAGGAAAAAGAAGAAGAAAACACTAAAAAGGTCTGGTGAAACTACTGTGAGCTGGTAGTAAAGGAGTTTATACATGAAAACAGACTATAGAAGCTGACAGCCTGGAAGCCTCAACTGAAATTTTTGCCTGAAGGGTCTTTCTGAAGGATTTTAATAACAAAGAGCTAGATTAAGGATTGTGGAAAAATCACTTGCACCAATAAGGGAGTAGGTAAGCAATAACACAGTGATCTTTAAAAGATTTCTAAACTACTTTTCCACAGTTTAATGCAGAAGTCAATTAAGCCAGCAATGATTAATGAGGTACTGTTGCTTCTCTAAGGAAACATGCTTTATAGATACACAAATTTCCAATGACAACTATTGCGATTCATACAGCAAACATGCAGTGAACAGGGAATTATCACTATTGCTCCAAACTGAATAATGTTTATCTAGCCATTGCATTATTCTAGGTTAGTGGCAACTGAGAAGATGAAATTCCAACTTCAAATACTATTTTCTGCTACTATTTTTATAAGAAGTGGTAGCTTGAATGGAAGGATAAGTATTACCTGATCTTTCTCAAGTACAGTATCATATCATAGGGCTATTTTCTTTTTGACAGGTCTGTCACAGTCTAGTTTATTCTGCATACGCATAGATGCTGCATATACTCAGCATCTACAAGTTACAATCCATTGTCTCTCTATATCTCAACTGATAGGATGTATTAATCAGAGAACACAGAAGAAAATATGAAGATAGTAATGCTAAAATAAAAATTTATCAATATAGATATTGCTCAGTGACGATGTGTAATATTCTACAGAAGTCAATTCAACATAAATGAAGGTCAGTGAAAAATAGCCTATGGAATCATAGACAAGTTGGAAGGGACCATTAGTAGTCATTTAGTCCAGCTACCCTGAAATGAACAGAGACACACATAGCAAGATCAGGTTGCCCAGAGCCTTATCCACCCTTGCCTTGAAAGTCTCCTGGGATAGGGCATCCACCACATTTTTAGGAACCTGTTCTAGTGCCTCACCACCCTTACTGTAGAAGGCTTTTTCCTTCTATTCAACCTAAATCTCCCCTCTTTAAGCTTGAAACCATTTCCCCTTGTTCTATCACCACAGACCATGCTAAAGAGTATGTCCCCTTCTTTCCTGTAGCTACCCTTTAGATACTGAAAGGTAGTTATCAGGTAATCTTGGAGCCTTCTCTTCTTCAGGCTGAACAGCCCCAGCTCTCTCAGCCTGTCCTCATAGGACAGATGTTCTATTCTGTGGATCATTTTTGTGTCCTTCCTCTGGATATGCTACTAGTGGTCTACTCCTCCCCTGTACTGAGGAAGCCGCAATTGAACACAGTAATCCAGGTGAGGTCTCACCAGTGCAGAGTAGAGAGGCAGGATCAAATCTCTCAACCTACTTACTACACTTCTTTTGATGAAGCCAGGATACAGTTGACTTTCTAGGCTGCGAGGGCACATTGCTGGCTCATGTCCAGCTTGCTATCTACCAGTACCTCCAGGTCTTTTTCTGCAGGGCTATGCAAGATTCAAAATTATCACAGCACAGAGCTCTATATTTTATACCCAAAAATCTGTATTAGAATTTGGTAGCCTCCCCCAAATATTTGTTTGATGCCACATTGGCTTTAAAATTACAGATGTATTCTAAGGCAGTATAAAAGAATCACATTTTAGTAATGCTCTAAATACTGTCTGTTCACTTGTTACTAAACATTACATTAAGCCATTATAGGAACAGAATAGTAATGTATCTTTCAAAAATAAATAATGGTACTACCATTCAGTGCTATCTAAAATATTTTAAAGGATGGATATGAAATAGAGTTATTAGGCATTATTATTTATGAGACAGACAAAGCTGTCTTATAGACACTATTACACACTATTATTATTATTATTATTATTATTACACACTATTCTACAGCAAACTTGTTAGGTATTCAGGTCATGGTCTAGTGCATTAATAGCAGTAAAATCAGGTTTCAATTAATTTTAATTTAAATCAGATTTCAATTGTTTTTAAAACTCTTCTAAGCCTTATCTTTTTTTATTTTTTTTAAAGGAAGATCATGATAAGAGGCAAGATTTTTTGTGATTTGCCTTTCAGCCAAAAAAATGTCATTAAAAGTTCCTATACAATATTTCAGAAGTACCAAAGTAGAAGGCTCAATTTGAACTCTGCTGAGTAATTCTGGATCTAATAAAAATTCCATTATTGTTTAATTAGTAAAGATAATTAAACACATTCTGTTCCACATGCTAAACACAGAAACTGCTTATTATTATTAATCATTTAGCTTCTCAAACTAGAAATCACCTTCCTACAGACGTCAAATCTTAAGATCCATGCAACAAGACTGTTTATTCCAAGCACAGGCTACTCTATAGCCTGAATGTTGCAATTTTTCACTGGTAGGTGCGAAACATGTTTAAACCTAATTACAGGAAAAACCTCAGTATCCCCTTCGCCCCTGATCTCTTTCCTTCACCACAGAAAAATTCCTCAGAAGCAATCTGCTATAAAAAAGGAAACCTTTCAGGTTAAATAGCATTTTGTGAGAAAGGGATGACTAAGATAACTAATTCCACAATAATTTTATGGATGTGAACCTCCATGAATTACAAACTGTATATCAAGAAAATATTTAAATTCATTCTTCAGAACTTTCTCCTGGCCACTTGCACTATTTTACACTTAGATACAGATACAGCTTCATAACTTTTTGGTATGTACCAGTGTCCAAGCTGAGAACAAAGTTAATCACTACACTTGTTCTAGTAAGCACAGAGAGAGTTAAAGTAATTTATGAGTGATCCCAGCAGAACACACTATTCACTGACTACACAGGGAGCCTACCAAGAAGAAATTCCTATTTTATATGCTTCATTTAAGCTTCTAGAATACACTGACTATGGATTTACAGTTGCACAGTCTCTTTTCAACACCTAACTTGCACAAAAGTGAGTCATTTACTCTATGCTAGAGCTCTAGATTTCACCATCAAATTAAGTGCTTGTCAGAACTAGCAATTATACCCCACTGGATATGGCCTGATATCAAAAATACATAAATTAGGATGAGTGAAGCATGCCAGTAAAGCCGCAAAAAAAAAAAAATTAACAAAGAAAAAATCAACTAGTTCGGATTAGCATAGTAAAGCAAAGGCTGATGAATGCTGACCAACTAGGACATAATTAAATAACAAACTATTAATAAATTTCAAGTTTATATTCTAGGTGACAAAGCCCACCATTAAGAAGAAATGGCTAATTGCGAATTTGCAACTTTGCCAAGGGAAAATCTTCTAATTAAACACTAAAATTCAGCATAATCACAGGGCAAAAAAAAAAAACAAAAAAAACACTTGGTAAGCACATTTTTGAAAAATAGGATTTTACAATGCAAGTAACTAGCAGATACATTAAAATAAAGAAATATATAACTATCTTTTTAACAAAAGATTGATATACACATTTCCACTTTGAACAGGCGTATCTTTTTGTTCTTACAGGTGCACAAATATTTTAAGTGAAAATTTAGGAATTATTATTTTTTATTTCAATAACATCTCATCACTTTCTCAAGTGATACATCTAAACATTATACATGCTGAAACAGCTTTGATTTCTTTTTCTTGCACAAAACTGCAGAGGAAAAAAAAAAAAAGAAGGAAGAAAGAGGGTATTCTGGAGATAGCCTGGATCATCCTGTTACACAAATTGCAGCCCATTTCCACAGAAAAATCACAGGGCAAAATATCAAAACAAAAGCCCAAGCAACCGCTGATTAGCAAAGAGGACATCTTCTGAGGTACTGAATGCTCAGTGTGGTTTTATCACAGTCTGGTCATTTGATTCTAAGTCAGAACTTTTTTTGCAGTTCTTCCCAGAATAAAATCATAAAAGACAATAAAATAAGTAACTCCTGGGTTAAGACTTACAGCTAGCAGCAAAAATAACAACACACACTTTTTGAAAAGATTTATAACACACACTATACAGAGATCTGCTTATTTAAAAATAAAAAATAAAAATAAAAAAAAAAAGCTTTGCTATATTTAGCAATAATTATCTTTCAAATCTTGCTTAAATCTTATACTGACTCTTGCATAAAGATATATTTCATCTTTTTAGAGGCATTTTTCCTGTTCTTCTGAGATTTTTGTCTTTTGGTAGCACTTCAGCAAGCTTTTAGCCAATTTTCCTGGAGTTCTAATGGTGTATTCACAGACCCATCTCAAAAGGGAGGGAAGCCAAGAGGGAAAATGCTGATTTACATATATACTTTTCTAATGCATATATCACCATTCTATCTACATAATGTAGTATCTGTTCTCCACATGGTGCTGTATCACAAGCTGATGGTAGATGTCACTAATGTTAGATACCTACTGTTCTTATATCATTAATAGCTTCAGTGGAAAAGAAAAAAAAAAAAAAAGCATAATTCATATCTTCCCTATGTTACTGTAAAAGTTTCCTCTTTTCCTCTACTTCATTTTTGCTTTAATTTCTTTGTAAGTGGTGAAGACTACAACTTCTTTTTATTTTCTGGGGATGAAGCCTTCAAAGAAGTATTATTAGTACGAATAGAACTAAAATAAGAAAATCAAACATAGCACTCTGTTCTAGAATTTTATTCTTGCCAGGACTGCATCTACATTTCTAGCTAAAGGTTCTGCTAGCAGCTGACCAGAATGTTGGCACCACTGCCATCTTCTTGATGTATCTCTTAACCTCTACCACTCAGAACATAATGCTTTATCCCTTCATACTGTTCAAGTAACACAAGTTACATTCATTGGGATAAAAAAAAGGTACACATTAAAAAGTGTACCTATAACAGGAATTCATGTGTCATCTTACCATAGTAGTTCTTCCCTTCCATCCTCTGACCTCAAGAATCCTAAGTAAACAAGGGAACTGACAGAGGATAGATTTGCTTGTGGATAGCATTCACTCACCTTACTCAAAACAATACCGAACAAGTACTAACTGGTTCTGTTGAGTCTTCTCTAGCTCACAGAACACTCTCAATTTAGTGAGAGAACCAGGGTTCAACAATCTGCATGTCTGATGTTTCTCCTTCCAGTATCCAATCTACACACCATGTACATGGTATACATTGGAACCTAACTGGACATTCATTACTGAGGTCATAATAAGGCGATTCTCCATGGTATGCTTTCTAGAATGAGTTTAGCAATATATATGGTTCACTACTAGCCTCCTGTTATCTAAGTAAGGAAAAAAAACTGTGGGTTTTTAAGTTGCAAAACTGCAGAAGAGTATATTACCAGAAAATGAGACCTCCTTTGTGCAAAATCTCTTGCTAAGATGCATGCAGGGAAATAGATGCCCACTTCTAATTTGTAATTCTAACTTCTAATTTGTAATTCTAACTTCTAATTTTTAATTTCTAATTAAAAAATCAGAAGCATCTAAGCAGCATAACAGCAGGTAGGTCCTGTAGTGCAGTGCAGAATTTAGACACACCTAAAAAAAAAGTGGCTAAGGTATAGATACTGTTTACTAATATTTGTTCATTAAGTTACTACATTGTAATAATATTTTCTGTCATTTAACTCAAGAAATAAACAGTGTGTTTAGCTATCTGCTAAAATTACTAAAACTTTCTGAAATTTAATTTGATGTCTAATATGGTAGAGTGGTAATGCAAATTGAAGAAAAAGTTATGTAAGAAGAAATTAATATTACCTTTAAACTTGACAGCAGATTTTTACTTTTTCTTTTAAATTCAATACTTTACGCATTCGCTAAATCTAAGAGTGATATTAACAAGTCACGTTTCCAAGCTCAATAAAACAAAGGCACGAATAAGACAAGGTTCTTTGCATCAGGACTTATCTGTAAGTATATTCAGTTTATGCAGATAAGCAGCCTTCATTCTTTATAAACTTGTGTCATTTCTAAAAGGTCTGTCTCTGAAAGGTTATGCTTCCACATTCATTCTTGACTGTGAACAAAAATACACTTCAGTGTTNACATGGTATACATTGGAACCTAACTGGACATTCACTACTGAGGTCATAATAAGGCGATTCTCCATGGTATGCTTTCTAGAATGAGTTTAGCAATATATATGGTTCACTACTAGCCTCCTGTTATCTAAGTAAGGAAAAAAAACTGTGGGTTTTTAAGTTGCAAAACTGCAGAAGAGTATATTACCAGAAAATGAGACCTCCTTTGTGCAAAATCTCTTGCTAAGATGCATGCAGGGAAATAGATGCCCACTTCTAATTTGTAATTCTAACTTCTAATTTGTAATTCTAACTTCTAATTTTTAATTTCTAATTAAAAAATCAGAAGCATCTAAGCAGCATAACAGCAGGTAGGTCCTGTAGTGCAGTGCAGAATTTAGACACACCTAAAAAAAAAGTGGCTAAGGTATAGATACTGTTTACTAATATTTGTTCATTAAGTTACTACATTGTAATAATATTTTCTGTCATTTAACTCAAGAAATAAACAGTGTGTTTAGCTATCTGCTAAAATTACTAAAACTTTCTGAAATTTAATTTGATGTCTAATATGGTAGAGTGGTAATGCAAATTGAAGAAAAAGTTATGTAAGAAGAAATTAATATTACCTTTAAACTTGACAGCAGATTTTTACTTTTTCTTTTAAATTCAATACTTTACGCATTCGCTAAATCTAAGAGTGATATTAACAAGTCACGTTTCCAAGCTCAATAAAACAAAGGCACGAATAAGACAAGGTTCTTTGCATCAGGACTTATCTGTAAGTATATTCAGTTTATGCAGATAAGCAGCCTTCATTCTTTATAAACTTGTGTCATTTCTAAAAGGTCTGTCTCTGAAAGGTTATGCTTCCACATTCATTCTTGACTGTGAACAAAAATACACTTCAGTGTTCCTCCATATGACCTTGCCTGATGTGCAAACATAAGGCACAATTCAGCTGCTCACTTCTCAACTGTGAAAGGACTTCACTGCTGTTGCTGCAGGGAAAAATAAATTAATTGCAAATTATACGGCTGTTAGTATAACAGCCATAACCAAGTGGTAAAAGACAATCTTTTGGGAAAAAGAAAAAAAAGTCCTTTGAGAGTTTTTCATTTTGGCTGAAAACATGAAGGGCTACTAAGAACATTTCAGCAAAAGACTGCAGCAGAGGACATGAGACTGACCTCTGTGTTATTATCAGCCCCTGGAGGCAGATAACTGTGGCAAAAAGAGGACGCTTAGGCTAATGAAAAGTTTGTCACTCTTGATCTGCTCTTTACTACTCCTCTATATCCAGTTTTTGCAGATAAAATATCTTATTTTCTATTAGACCCTGTATTAGCCATTGCAAGATGGTGGGACAGATTCCCTCACTGAAAGTTTTTTGTTTTAAGTCTCCTTTAATAATCTGGCCCTGTTTTTTTCTAAGCATACACACAAACGTGCTGAGAGCATTCTCGCCTAGATAAATCCCAGTGACTCTTACCCAGCTAGTAGTCACACAAAGTGAGACATGCTCCGAAGCAAACTGTGCAAATTAAAGTAAACAAATAAAAGCCTCAACCACTATCTTGAGGAAAAGAAAGAAAGAAAAAAAAAAAAGATGTGATTCAGTCATGTCCTGGCCTTCACTCAACTGGAAAACAAAATCTCAGGAATGTGACACATTATTCCACTAAAATTCACTTTGCCCTGCAAATATGTATTTGAAAAATAAACATAATTTTTTTCTCAGTTTCATATTTGTCAAGGCATAGTATGCAGCTATCTCTTTTATGTCTTTTATCAAGTCATCAGTTTCTGCCTCCTCTGCCAGCACTCCTCACTTGCCTGCAGTGCCTCAAACATTTTTTGCAGCCTCTTCCAGTTGGAAAATCTTCCAAGCAGCACAGAAGAAAACATTTATCTTTGTCCTTCAAATACTCCTTTTGGAATTCTGCTTTGTCTGTGGAATCTACATAGTCCAGACAAAAAAAAGCATCATCATGCTAACCAGTATTGGCTCCTTGGGGCCCAACTGACTGTATATACCTGTTTCTTCTCCTTAGTGAATCTTATAAACCAATCATTCTTTCATCCAAACCAGAAAAGCATCTTGTGAACAAGACATGAAGTGTTACTAGTAGATTCTGCCAAAAAGCCAAACAAGTTAATGAGAATTTAGTGTCGGTAAGAAGAAAAAAAAGAAAAAAGTAGGAGCAAATTCTGGTCAGTAAACTACCTCTACTGCAAAAGCCGTAAAGACCATCTAAGAAGGACTGTGAGAAACTCCCTGTGAGCTTCAGGTCCCCTCCTTCCGCTACAGATACAGCTGTACTTGCAGGAACCCTTAATCTCTTTTCCCAGAAGCAGGAATTTTGAGCACTTACCCAAGACAATACTGCACTGAGGACTTAACCTACCTGAGAAGAACTAGATGCATCTTTTAGAAAGTTGGTCTGAATGCAACAATGACGTCCCAAAGTACTAAAATCTACACCAAATATTTTTGAATAAAGAAACTGGAGGTTGGAAATAACTTCAACCCAGTTTTTCCCTCCCACTTTGTTACAGTTTGCAGTTGCTTCCCCCTGAAAGAAGGCATTAGTCTTGGCGCAAGAAAAAAAGCCTGTAAAAAAACATTCAGCCCAAATGTTAATTGCCAAATCCTCATTCAGACAAGTATGTGCGCATGCTGGAATAAATTCTACTACAATTAAAATTTAAGGGAAATCTTTAGGCACAGCACACAGGCTTGAAGAATCATCTTGGTTCCACTGAGATACGTCCTGCTGCCCTGCCTTGGAGGCAAAGTTTGCCCTTTGATTGGAATCAGATGGCCTGGAAGTAACTTCAGAACAACACACTCCATTACGCAAGCACACAGAACTAGACATCAGGCATCCAAACTTTCACAAACTTTTCAAAGCAGTAAAATCTTTAAGCTCCTAGTGTTAAAATCTAGAAGAATGCAATATTCATACTATTATTCATACTAAGTATGCTTTTTGAAAGCAACAGCCCAGGAATGAAGAGAGCTTGCTCCAACAAATTCTGAGTGCTGAACTTCAACCTGGCACACCTCCTGAGTTGAAGGACCTAACAATCAGGCCATTGATCATTAATAACAAAACATTCACCAGACCAGAGGAGAAAGGAAAGGTGACAGACTGACACAGACTTAGGGTGCTCTTGTGAGAAAGTCCAGTTCGAATTCCTTCTCCCTGAACGTTTAGTAACTTACACAATTGGAACCTATTGCATTCTTTGGGCATTTTTGAACCAGAGTACTTTGTCTGTTAGCACATACCTATTAGGCTTGTCTTTCAAGGGAACCAGCTCAGTTTATCTTATGCAGTTCAGTACTTATCTTTGAGCAAATGGATGTAGGCCCTGTTGCACTGTTCAGTGTTTCTTCCCGACTAATTTATGCCATTCAGCTTGTTAATTTCTGTATTTTCTTGCAACTAATTTTTTCCACACTAGGTAATGAGAAAATCACATTGCAGACAAAGGTGCTCAACTACATCCATTAACTTTTCCAACACTATAATACCTATATCCTTTTCTGAAATTAACCCTACTTTTTTTATTAGAATGGATATTATTAATCAGAGATTTGGTTCTTTATTTCAAAAACATTTAAGAATACAAAAAATAGGATTAGACTGGATTTTCAGACTGCTTGTCATGTGCTATCTGCAGTCCTGCACCATTCCTAGCAGAATTACATCACCTCAGGAATTATTCAACTAGAAAAGAAGCAGAACCACTTTTTGAATCCAACTAAATCGAGCATGCATGAGGTATTGGTCAGAATTTTCAGTTCCTGTTTACTTCAAGATCTAATGCTCTTGTGAAAAGAAAACTGAAAGAAAAACATGCCAAAACATACAGAATAACATTACATAGTGGCACTCTCTACAGTTCAAAGTAAAGACAGGAAAAAAGCTCACTTCATTCTCACAGTGTTGTGAGTTCTGTAGACTCATATACACTTCATGTAACTATTAGATTCACAAACATACATTTTATTTTTGTTTTAAAAGATCAGATCTAAATCATTATTTATTTATTTATCTGCTGCATTACTGATTTCCTTGCCACTGTTACAGTGAAGGATCAGTGCCACCTACAGACAGGGACTAGAGCATAGCCCAGAATGAAGGAAAGTAAGGGAGCACGTCACATTTTAATCCTCAGACCTTCCTGTGAGAACAGTCACTCAGTAATGAGAAATAGGCGAAAAGAGTCAAAGAAATATTCAGACTTCTTTAGCTGCTTATACTTACTGATCACAAGCACTTCCTCAACAAGTCACTAAAAAGATGAGTTCTGAATGCTGCACTCAGCTGTACCAGGTTTCTAAATGCAAACTCATACACAGCTGAATAAAAGAGAATACACTGCTGTCTGCTCTCTTTCTGTTCATCTACTTAATTTTGGTTGGCTGTTATCTGAGTCGGTTCAAAAGGGGAGAAAGCCTTCCCCCTTAGTTATAAATGCCAATTAGATTTTGGTTTAATGATCCAGATAAAATTAAAACCAGCCCTACTTCTCACCCCAAACTAACTGCATTAAACCAAACCTAAAACTTCAGAAGAGATTACAGAAAGGCTGGCAGAGCAGAACTCATTAATCAAGCTGCATTCAGTGTCAGCAGTAGCTTGGTTCCTCTTCCCTCTCGAGAAAGAGAAGGAGCAGAGGGGAACAGGTTATATTCTAGTCTAATCTCATTAAACCCTAACAAGTTTTATGCCTTTCCTGTCTCCACAAATGTACAAATGCATCCATACATATACGAGTAACTGTGATAGAATAGGATTCAAAAGGTACAACTAAATAATATTTTTTAAGAGATTAATCTCATTCCATTGTAACAGCAGAGATTTTATCCCACTCACCAAGAGACCCATGGTCACTGTACTGCAAAGGCTTTAGTTCAGACAGGCTTTGCTGCAGTATGTATAGAGAAATAAATGATGACTGCAGCCTACAAAAGACAGCATATGAAAAACTGGTGGTGCTGGCTGCAAGAAACATACTCATGAGAATAAGACTCATAAGACTCATGAGAATAAAGAAATCAAGCTTTTTATTTCTTCTTACGCTGTACACTTCCTGCATAACCCTAGTGTTAGTCTCTTGGAGACTAAGGTTTGCTATATGTTAAAGAGGGTTAGTAGTACTTACTTACCTGACAGGTACGAGATTAGGTTAAACTAGCTAAAGCCCTGAGATTCTCAAAGGGAGAGTTCATTTGGAGATCTAGTTATTAACTATTATTGCTGTAGTGCTGCAGTGCAGTCAAACTCCGAGGCTTTGGGGATTTTAACAAAGGAAAGTAGGGAAGTTATTGTTGACCTCCCCTTTTAAATCTTACTTCAAACTTTGACCTTCTGTTTCACATAATAGGACAAATATTGTTTTATGAGTTGCCAGGAATTTCTCTCAAATTATTTATTGCCAACATTCATTCTACCTGGAAACAATCTGAGCACAAAAGAGTGAAGAAAAACAGGCTCAAGGATCTCTAGTGCAGCATGGCAGTCAGTTAAAGAAGTAAAAAGATCCTCATGGAGAAAATGTACTTTATGCATTTCCATCTTTACTTTGAATCTTCTCTTTGAACAGAAATGGATGAAAAAGAAAAAATAAATGAAGTAATAGAAAATAATTTCTTAAATCTAATTTAATGTTAAGAGGATAGGATTTAAGAGATTATACACATTTGGCAGGCTCCATTTTTTGGCCAAAAACTCTGCTGGTCTCCTAATTCCTTACATTTTTAGGCAGAATTTATAATGCCTCTCAATCTTACAGAAATGGTTTAGTTGCTTAAGTGACCTTTCACATTCTGTTGTTTATTGTCAGATGCAGTTGCAAAATCTGCAAAACATACTTTGCATATCCAAACTCTCACAATTTAGTGAATTTAAAATCCAAAGATGTTCTTTAATATCTTTGCATCCATCTTAACAAAGCAAAGATAAAATAAACTAAACTGTTTTCTACTTCATAACTGAATTAAATTGATTTGAAATAGCAATTTCCTAAAGCTCTAAAGAACCGATGTAAATCAATTATTACAGATGAATGAAACTTACAAACTGTCATCTATCTTGCAGCATGTAAATGTTCTTCATTTGTTATTATCAGGATCTGATTTTGAACTATACCCTCCAATTTTTCTACAAGGTGTTTGAATGATACACTATCAGAAAAGAAGTCAAAATTAAAATCCAGGTCCTTAAACAATGTTTTGTGAAGACATCAGTAATATCAGAAAAACTGGGAATATTAGAAGAAATGAGCTACACTTAAAGCATAAAGTCATATATATCTACCTTTCCTGTCAGCACACTGTAAGTTTCCAACCAAACATTTATTCCACCTGCCAATTATTTCCTCTTTGTAGTAGAAAAAAATAGTATTTAAATCAGAGAACGATGACAGTACTTAAATCTAAGAGAAGTGATTATTTGGTTACGTTGACCAAGCGTACTCAAAATTGTGATGTTCAGTATTCAAGCCAAGCATTTCTACAGAGCTACACATATAATATTTATTCATCCTCAGTACATTTGCATTTTGTGTATAACAAAATTTGCTATGGGAATTTTGTAGCAGAGGGAGAACAGTGTACTTTTTGAAAGTGAACTAAGTCCAAACTAAATAAGCTTTATTTAAATGTTATATGTTAGAAATGCTTCTAACACCATGAACTTACTCAGCAGTTAGTTATATAAAGGCATGACTGACAAGTTTATTTTATCTGTTAAAAGGTAGCTGGCCATTTTATTTTTCCTTTCCTATGTTACATTTGCTTTCAATCTGATGTCCTCATTTTGAATGACACGTGCAGTTAAAAACTCTTTTGATGCAAGTTTTAATTATGTTAAGGTTTGGAAGCAGGAGTGCAAATCAAGCTTTTTATTTTTTAATGAGCATGTTCAGTATTTATATATACTTCTACACCTCTCACCAAAGTAGCTTCTGCATGCCAGAATTCAATCTGCAGCATAACCCCTTTCCTGTATGCCCTCCCAGATTCTACAAATAAGTTTCCTTTGGATTTTAATCTTCCATTAAGTTTGGTAGATTTTGTTCTGAAAACTGAGCTAGATAATTGTTAGCCTACTTTATTTTCTGTAATGGGGAAAACAGAAGAGAGAAACTCAACCTTGAAACAAAATTCCTTCTCCAGTAAGCACAATTTCAACAGAGATTCTCTTTGCATCTGACAAGTTTTGTAGAAGTTACTGCACTGAACCTGCTTTAGAAGGAGAGTTAGACTAGAAGATCCCCAGAGGTGCCTTCCAACCCTACAAATGTGTGCAATTCCATTACTGATAGATGTACATCAGGACCAGACCCTGCAGGCTACAGCTTTTCCTCTAAAATCCCCACAAGATGACCAGGAACCTTTGGCCAAGGCCAGTGGCAAGTCATGGACACTCATGTCTGTGTCAGCATGGGGCTGGCCCCAAAGCCCAAAACCAAACATCTCTTAATCTGTAAAATAAGATGCTGACAACATTCTCTAAATAGATACACAGACTCTTTAAAAAGCTGTAGATCTCTAACAATCTTCAAAGGTAATCACTTTTCCCATTGTGGAATGAGAAACAGAGTAGCAATTAAAATTTTTTCCCTAATGCTGAAAACCAAATGGTATTTCATGAATGATAAGTTAAATCTTCATAGGCATTTGACAAGAATGACATAGGCACAGAAGATCTTGCCCTAGGACAAGGGAAATAATAATTGAGGTGGATTCTAACCCTCTGATACTATGATAGCTGTCAGAGTTGATCTGCAATGTTTATTATGTATTTTTAGATAAGGAACAGGGAATGCCCTGACCACTTGATATTATCTGCTTCCATAAGTAAATGCAAGCACAAAACATTATGCTGAAAAGGTTAATGCTAAAGCAGCTCCTGGTATTTTGAAAATATGACAGATAGATTCTAATTTCTTTATGAAATAAAAAGCCCTTTCTTCCATTAAGCAATTTTGTGAAGTTCTTATGGTGCAAAGCAAAATTTCAAGAGATCATAAGAGCACAGCATACTGTATATATGTTTGGTAATGTGATTAGCAGTCTTCTAGATACATCGCATCTGTGCCTAGGGCACTGAAAAATTCTTTCAAAAGTCACTCATTTGATTATGAAGTATTTCTCCTTGCTGAATTCTGTGAAACTGTGCTTTCAGGATTGAATAGTGTAAGCCTAGAAAATGGCTTGTGTCCCTGGACTGATACATAATAGATCTTGATTCTTCACCAAACAGACAATAAGCACTCTGTAGCACAGTATTATAAATATAAAAGGAGCCTGATTTTTTGTTTTTAATATAGCTCAGACATATCTATTTTCTTTTTCAGATAGGAATATAATAAAAATCCTATACAGTTTGTTCAGAGGAAGACCAAGTGACCTTCAGTTGCTTATCCATAGAAATATCAGGCTGTTTTTGATGTCAGTATGTTATACCATTGCTAATGAGTTAAATATTTTTTCCAGAGTGAAAAATAATTTTCTATTGTTCCTGTCTGAATAAGAACTATTGAGCCTGCTACAGTTGCAAAAATGTCTCATCATCTACTTTAAATACAAGACAAAAACACCTGTACCTGTCACTAAGTCTCCAGCTGCACTTAAATGATTCAAGGACTTCAGGGCTTCCTTGCCCTCATTCATCACAGATCATTCTGCCTCTGATTGAGGGTTTTCAATACATATTGGAAACATATTAATATGGAATTTGTTAGATAATGCAATATTCAACTAGGGGTAAGGAACAGTCATAGAATTGTTTGGGTTGGAAGGGACCTTTAAGATCATCTCGTTCCAACCCCCCTGCTATATGCAGAGACACCTCCCACTAGATCAGGCTGCTCAAAGCCCCATCCAGACTGGTCTTGAACACCTCCAGGGAAGAGGCATCCACAACCTCTCAGGGCAACCTGTTCCAGTGTCCCACCACCCACGCAGTAAAGGATTTCTTCCTAATATCTAGTCTAAATCTACCCATTTCCCATTTAAAGCCATTTCTCCACATCCTGTCACTACAAGCCCTTCTAAAACTCTCCTACCTAGCTTTCCTGTAGGCCCCCTCAGGTACTGGAAATCCTCTACAATGTCCCCCTAGAGACTTCTCTTCTACAGGCTAACAGCCCTAACTCTCTCAGTCTGTCCCTGTAAAGGAGGTGCTCCAGCACTCTGATCCTCTTTTTATCCCTCCTCTGGACTGTCTCCAACAGTTCAACACCCTTCCTGTGATGGGATCCCAAGAATTGGATGCAGTACTCCAGGTGAGGTCACAAAAGAGCAGAATAGAGGGGCAGAATCATCTCCCTCGACCTGCAGGTCATGCTTCTCTTGACACAACCCAGGATACAATTGGCCTTCTGGGCTGCAAGCGAAGTTTTCCAGCTCATGTTGAGTCTCTGAACAACTGACACCCTCAAATCCTTTCCCTCAGGACTGCTCTCAAGCCATTCTCCACCCAGCCTGTGCTTGGGACTACCCTGACCCAGGTGCAGGACCCTTCACTTGGCCTTGCTGAACTGCATGAGATTCATTCAAGCCGAGCACCTCAGCTTTCTCCATCTCTCTTGTGACTAGGTCTCCAGATTCTTTCTAGATAGGGCCCATGTCTTCCCTATCCTTCCTTTTATCACTGAAAAACCTGTAGAATTTCTTATTCCCCGTTATGCCCCTGGCATAATTCTATCTGGGCTTTAGCTCTCCTAAACTGATCCCTGGCTACTTCAACATCTTCTCTTTAGTCCTCTCAGGTAACCAGTCACAAAAGTCATATTCCTTTATCTTGCATGAAATATATCCACTTTTAGAAGTCAAAGGTTATTTCATCATTCTAAGACTCAAGGGTTGGAGAGGAGCATTTGCAAACAAATCAGCGTAACAATGTGCTTTGAAGAGCTGTTTAAAAGCTGTTCAAATGACAAATATTCTTCACATAGTATTTGCAGCAATAAGACTTTGCAAACAAGTACAGAGGAAAAGAGGCTTTAAATTGAGCTTACTTACTCTCAGCAACTCAAGAGAGTGTTAGTAGACTTTTTTTATAAGTGAATAATAAATCTGAGATAGTTTTGCTGCTGGGATCACAGAATATTTCAGGATAGCAGATACCACTTGGATACATTTATCTGTCATTCCAATTTTGGGGTCACCCAGTGTTTGACATAGTCTTTCTTGTTTTTAATGACTTTATATCTTATTAGGGAGAAAAAAATATAGATTTATGTATTCTAGAGAATACCAGGGAAATAATGCTACAGAATATTTAAAAAACCCACTGAGATGGAAGATTTTGAAGGCAGAGACTCTTTAGGAAGAAAAATTGAGGCAGACAGAGGAAAGCATGAATGCTTCTCTTATTTATTTTCTTTTTTGGTGACAACTTCTAGATACGTAACACTGTGATAGAAAGAAACTTCCAGTGAACAGAAGCATCTCTTTCTTCTTAAATGTCAATTCAGACAATTATGATATCTCAAAGAATTATCATTATGGGAAACCTGTGTTAGGAGTAAGAAGAGTGAGAAAAGAAAAAGGATTTTCAAAAATTACATTCAATATCATCATTTTTCGTTAGCTTCTTTGGAAATTGTGACCTAAGGAAGCTTCGTCTAACTAGATAATTTAAAAAGCTGGGTCACGGCAGTGAAATTACTGCAATTTGCTATAAGGACAGACTAGGGGAAAGGAATATATCTTAGGGTGATGTTCCAAAAAGAACCTTTAATGTATTAGATGTTTGTAGATATAAATCATGGGGAACATAATAGATCAGTACTCTGCTTCTCAACAGAAGTATTATAATTCAAAAAGATTAATACACTCATTTCTCACAATGACAAGGGAAAATGTTTGTTCTGATATTCATGCCTACAGTTTCCACTGAAGACAACAGATGTTTCATGCAGTCTCTGGATGGAAAAACTACAAAACTATAAAGGCTAAAATAAGTAAGGGCTTCAAATATTTCCAGGTAAATTTTTTAAATACAGTCAAGGCTTCGTATTTGTAATATACTATTTTTTAATCAGTGCTACTTTTAACTGGGTGCATCATATAGTCTTTATTATTTATTATTATTTATATTTAACTTCTCTATAATTTGGGGGATCTAACTACTGCCATAAAGAAATGCTTTATTATTGTTTTTATCAAAATTCTTCCATAAAACAGATTTTACTTGTAATCAAAATCAGATCCATAAATATGCCAGGGAGCCTAGTAATGACTAGATTTAAAATTCTGACTGGTAAGAATTAAAGAAAGATAAAGCAAAAGAAAGAAAGGCAAAGTAAAATTTTAATTAACAACTTAAGCATGAAAGTTTTAGTCGAGATTTCTTAAGTTTAGTTGATAATACCCTATTTCCAGAGGGCTTCTCTGAAGAGTACAACAATTAAATTTAGTAAAGTGTTTATATTTCAGTATTCAGAAAGAAGATTACTAGAATCTTTAAACTCTTGTTTTCATTAAAATCTGATTAGAACTGTGTCACTGATGGAAAAATTCCAGTGTTTTTATGAACAATTTTCAGAGACTGTGGAGTAACTTGCTATGAGAATTAGAGAAAGAACACGACATGAAAACAGAAATTGTGCTCATCATTTTCTGTATGCAGGATGTATGTAGAAGTAGTTGTGAATTATCTCCAGGCAGAAGGGACTAGACACTTTAAAAACAATCAATTTTGAAATAGAAGTGAATTAGATAAGAATCAATTGTGACAATCTTACAATGATTTGAACACAAATCAATAATGTTAAAATGCACCATCTCTCTTTCAAACATCAGAATATTCCCTAATGCTTTTAATATGTCCTGAAATTATGTGTTTTGCTTCTAGTCTCTGCTTTTTTAATATTGGATAATACAAAAACATTGCAAAAACACAGCAGCTCATGGATTCATTACTCCAGTGGAATGAAGTTTTTATTACCTTAGGTTGTTCTCTATTTGTTAATTTTAACAGTTAAATTCTTTTATTCCATCTCTAACATTTCCCTTTGACAGTCTGATACAAATTTTGGAGTATGTTTAATTCAGACTGATTTCAGATAATTGAAAATCTCTTCATCGTGCTGACATGGCTAATCATCAGAGATACTATTCTATAAGTCACATAACATAGAGATGTGTATATTTGTGACATAACATGCTGGCAGGTTACACCAGTTCTATAAGAGAGAAAGTTGTTTGATCTTCATTGTTTTTGTTTTGTTTTAAAGATTTGTGTTCAGAAAAATTAAAGGCATATTATTTATTGCTTGTTTTATGGATCTATACCTGGTTAGTTGGTAAACGTTGTGTTGGTCCAAAAAATTCTTACACTGTTTATTTTAATCCACAGAAGAAACATTCAATAACCATATGAAAATCTAAGCATCCAATACCATTGAATTTGATATAGAAAAACAATTAATAGCAATTGGACAATAAGACATTATTTTGTGAAGTGCTAGAAAGTTTTTGCTTCTGTTCATTTCAATTGTAATTTGAGGCAGCAGAGTTTCAACAAGGTATATTTTCTCAAACACTTCTTACTCGGTAGGAAACTTTCTTCTAGTCAGCATAACAGAATGAAGTTCATCAACAAAAGATACAAGGCACATACCATGAAGTTTCTGATATCTTTTATATGTTCCTTTACAATAGGTTCATTTTAACCACAATGTAGTAAAGGGTGGGAGGTATAGAATGAGCAAAGAGAGATGCTATATTGTACACTTTATAAGAATCACAGAATGGCTTGGGTTGGAAGGGACCGTAAAGATCATCTAGTTCCAACCCCCCTGCCATGGGCAGGCTTGCCACCCAGTAGATCAGGTCACCCAGGGTGCTACCCAGCCTGGACTTGAATGCATCCAGGGACTGGAAATCCACAACTTCTCAGGGCAATCTGTTCCAGTGCCTCACTACCCTCTGTGCGAAAAATTTTCTCCTAACATCTGATCTAAATCTCCTTTCTTTCAGTTCAATGTCATTCCCCACGGTCCTATCACTATCTGCCCGTGTAAAAATTCAATCGCTCTGCTGTTCAGAAGCTCCCTTTACTGGAGGGCCACAATGAAATCTCCCTGGAGCTTTCTCTTCTCCAGGCTTAACAAGCCCAATTCCTTCAACCTTTCTTCATAGCAGAGGTATTCCAGCCTTCTGATCTTATTTATGACCTCTTCTGGACCTGCTCAATTAAAATAGTTGAGATTTACACAGTATAAATGATAACATCATGGTCCAGTATTATTTGAAGAACTGAGAATTCAGTATTTGGAGCTATCAATGGCTTCGTAACTATTCCTAGATAAAAAGCTCTATAGATCACGTCTTCTTGGTGTTAGGTTGCCATCAATACCACGGCCGAATTAAATCAACTGGTCCATTTCCCAGGTATCAACACTATACAGATACAAAATCCAGAGAATGTTATAAGTCCAGAAGTTGGAACTCATAAGAAAGGGAGAGCTATTTAAAAAAAAAAAAAAAACTCACTCAATTCATATTTTCCTGACAAGAAAATAATCCAGACTGACAATTTGAATCTTCTCTAAGTGCTCAGGGATACTTAGAGCACTAAGGCAGTTTGTCCATCTCCTGTTCCCATCTCCCCGAGATTCTGTACATTTTAAATATGAATGATTCTGTGCAGATGTGCAGTTTTCTTCAGGTTTCCTGGCTGTCTCCCATCTGATCATAGACTATCAGCCTTATGCTCTCCTAATTTACTCATCACTTGTTCCAGGGAATCATTATGTTCTACAGAATTACTTACACTTCTCATGAGGTTATATGCATTATTGGCATCTTCCCTAGAATTATAACTTTTAGTTATACGTCCCTCTGGTGTTAATAAATTTTCCTTTCCTTTTTAGAAGTTCTATTTTCTACTTCAGTGATTTCTTGTTTCTTTCTGATTCAGAAGGCTGTATCTTTTTAATACCTTTTACAATTTTTCTTTCATCTCTAACCTTTGGTTTTCTCATCAATTTAGCAAAGATGGCCTAATAGCTTCTGTCCCTCCTCCCAAGAAAGTGAAATATCATAGTATAAATTTTAGGATTGCTATCTACACTGCTGAACTTCTTCCTACTGTCCTGCAATCTTTACAGCGGAGGATAATATCAAGAGAATAATAAGCCCAGTTTCTTATCCTGTTGTAGAAATGGTTAGAATAGGTTTAGGTGAAGAAAGAAANATTTAACTTCTCTATAATTTGGGGGATCTAACTACTGCCATAAAGAAATGCTTTATTATTGTTTTTATCAAAATTCTTCCATAAAACAGATTTTACTTGTAATCAAAATCAGATCCATAAATATGCCAGGGAGCCTAGTAATGACTAGATTTAAAATTCTGACTGGTAAGAATTAAAGAAAGATAAAGCAAAAGAAAGAAAGGCAAAGTAAAATTTTAATTAACAACTTAAGCATGAAAGTTTTAGTCGAGATTTCTTAAGTTTAGTTGATAATACCCTATTTCCAGAGGGCTTCTCTGAAGAGTACAACAATTAAATTTAGTAAAGTGTTTATATTTCAGTATTCAGAAAGAAGATTACTAGAATCTTTAAACTCTTGTTTTCATTAAAATCTGATTAGAACTGTGTCACTGATGGAAAAATTCCAGTGTTTTTATGAACAATTTTCAGAGACTGTGGAGTAACTTGCTATGAGAATTAGAGAAAAAACACGACATGAAAACAGAAATTGTGCTCATCATTTTCTGTATGCAGGATGTATGTAGAAGTAGTTGTGAATTATCTCCAGGCAGAAGGGACTAGACACTTTAAAAACAATCAATTTTGAAATAGAAGTGAATTAGATAAGAATCAATTGTGACAATCTTACAATGATTTGAACACAAATCAATAATGTTAAAATGCACCATCTCTCTTTCAAACATCAGAATATTCCCTAATGCTTTTAATATGTCCTGAAATTATGTGTTTTGCTTCTAGTCTCTGCTTTTTTAATATTGGATAATACAAAAACATTGCAAAAACACAGCAGCTCATGGATTCATTACTCCAGTGGAATGAAGTTTTTATTACCTTAGGTTGTTCTCTATTTGTTAATTTTAACAGTTAAATTCTTTTATTCCATCTCTAACATTTCCCTTTGACAGTCTGATACAAATTTTGGAGTATGTTTAATTCAGACTGATTTCAGATAATTGAAAATCTCTTCATCGTGCTGACATGGCTAATCATCAGAGATACTATTCTATAAGTCACATAACATAGAGATGTGTATATTTGTGACATAACATGCTGGCAGGTTACACCAGTTCTATAAGAGAGAAAGTTGTTTGATCTTCATTGTTTTTGTTTTGTTTTAAAGATTTGTGTTCAGAAAAATTAAAGGCATATTATTTATTGCTTGTTTTATGGATCTATACCTGGTTAGTTGGTAAACGTTGTGTTGGTCCAAAAAATTCTTACACTGTTTATTTTAATCCACAGAAGAAACATTCAATAACCATATGAAAATCTAAGCATCCAATACCATTGAATTTGATATAGAAAAACAATTAATAGCAATTGGACAATAAGACATTATTTTGTGAAGTGCTAGAAAGTTTTTGCTTCTGTTCATTTCAATTGTAATTTGAGGCAGCAGAGTTTCAACAAGGTATATTTTCTCAAACACTTCTTACTCGGTAGGAAACTTTCTTCTAGTCAGCATAACAGAATGAAGTTCATCAACAAAAGATACAAGGCACATACCATGAAGTTTCTGATATCTTTTATATGTTCCTTTACAATAGGTTCATTTTAACCACAATGTAGTAAAGGGTGGGAGGTATAGAATGAGCAAAGAGAGATGCTATATTGTACACTTTATAAGAATCACAGAATGGCTTGGGTTGGAAGGGACCTTAAAGATCATCTAGTTCCAACCCCCCTGCCATGGGCAGGCTTGCCACCCAGTAGATCAGGTCACCCAGGGTGCTACCCAGCCTGGACTTGAATGCATCCAGGGACTGGAAATCCACAACTTCTCAGGGCAATCTGTTCCAGTGCCTCACTACCCTCTGTGCGAAAAATTTTCTCCTAACATCTGATCTAAATCTCCTTTCTTTCAGTTCAATGTCATTCCCCACGGTCCTATCACTATCTGCCCGTGTAAAAATTCAATCGCTCTGCTGTTCAGAAGCTCCCTTTACTGGAGGGCCACAATGAAATCTCCCTGGAGCTTTCTCTTCTCCAGGCTTAACAAGCCCAATTCCTTCAACCTTTCTTCATAGCAGAGGTATTCCAGCCTTCTGATCTTATTTATGACCTCTTCTGGACCTGCTCAATTAAAATAGTTGAGATTTACACAGTATAAATGATAACATCATGGTCCAGTATTATTTGAAGAACTGAGAATTCAGTATTTGGAGCTATCAATGGCTTCGTAACTATTCCTAGATAAAAAGCTCTATAGATCACGTCTTCTTGGTGTTAGGTTGCCATCAATACCACGGCCGAATTAAATCAACTGGTCCATTTCCCAGGTATCAACACTATACAGATACAAAATCCAGAGAATGTTATAAGTCCAGAAGTTGGAACTCATAAGAAAGGGAGAGCTATTTAAAAAAAAAAAAAAAACTCACTCAATTCATATTTTCCTGACAAGAAAATAATCCAGACTGACAATTTGAATCTTCTCTAAGTGCTCAGGGATACTTAGAGCACTAAGGCAGTTTGTCCATCTCCTGTTCCCATCTCCCCGAGATTCTGTACATTTTAAATATGAATGATTCTGTGCAGATGTGCAGTTTTCTTCAGGTTTCCTGGCTGTCTCCCATCTGATCATAGACTATCAGCCTTATGCTCTCCTAATTTACTCATCACTTGTTCCAGGGAATCATTATGTTCTACAGAATTACTTACACTTCTCATGAGGTTATATGCATTATTGGCATCTTCCCTAGAATTATAACTTTTAGTTATACGTCCCTCTGGTGTTAATAAATTTTCCTTTCCTTTTTAGAAGTTCTATTTTCTACTTCAGTGATTTCTTGTTTCTTTCTGATTCAGAAGGCTGTATCTTTTTGATACCTTTTACAATTTTTCTTTCATCTCTAACCTTTGGTTTTCTCATCAATTTAGCAAAGATGGCCTAATAGCTTCTGTCCCTCCTCCCAAGAAAGTGAAATATCATAGTATAAATTTTAGGATTGCTATCTACACTGCTGAACTTCTTCCTACTGTCCTGCAATCTTTACAGCGGAGGATAATATCAAGAGAATAATAAGCCCAGTTTCTTATCCTGTTGTAGAAATGGTTAGAATAGGTTTAGGTGAAGAAAGAAAAACACTGGTAAATGTTTAAAAAGAAATAGATATTCTACTGTAAACAAGAAAGGAAAAGCTTAATACCAACTTCATTAAAAATATCCATGTCAGAGATTACTGTGAATCAGTAATTGCCTGATTAACCAGCCAAAATATGTTGCCACACAGACATTTAAGACCAAGCACACCAAGAAACTGCTCACCACTACTCAATATGTGCTTTACCCTATACAGAAGGCCATGTTAAGATCTACACTATTTCAGATTTCCTACTTGGAAACAGCATACCTCTCAGTGCCCTGAAAACCTTCTTAGTTGTAGAAATATAAAGGAGCATTAACAGTAATTAAATATAATCATAAGTCTCTGAACTGTACTCAGTTCTAATTGAGACAATAGCATGATGGTGAGATTCCATGATAATACTGACAACAATTTTTAGTTCCAAACAAACATGCTGCAGCTGGAGAAGCTTCTGTTTGAAGACATCCTCTTTGTCAATACAAAAAAAATCATGCAGGAAGTTAATGAAAAGTATTAAACCAAAAGACCCTGCACAAGAAAACCTTACTAAGGTTTTGTGCCTCTGACACAGAACATTGGCCTCTCAGTTGTAGGAAGGGCACACCAGCCAGAAAACTCTTAAACATTCAGAAGAGTAATCAAATAGGAACAGAAAATCTGAACAGTTGTAATTATATGGCTTATATTTTTTCTCATTGCAAGCAACTCAAAACTATATCTTAACTATTTATGGATCAAGCGTGTCCCCCCTCCCCCCAGTCAATTTTCCCACATCTATGTCTCTCAGCTGGTCAGAGAAAGTTGAATCCTTGAATTTCTCTATGTAATATTGAATTACATTAGATGGCAGGAGTCTCTTTATCAGTCAGGAAAGTGTCTAGCTGAAAGTGCAAACAAATTACAGTTCCTTAATCTCTGGAGATAGTAGACTTCCAGGAAAGTGCATCAATACAATATGCCCCCCAAACTCATCTGCCACCCCTGCAATAAAAAAAGCAAGACTCTAAACGAAAAGTTCCAAGCCAGATCTGTTAAAATGCAGCTGTAGGCATGGGATAGAGACAGAGATTGCAATTTGACTTTTCAGTTTCTGAACAAAGCAAGTCTTTAACACACATAGATTTCTTGCTTAATATATTATTTTGAGACATGCATTTGACTGGAGCATCAGTGACAAATTTTATTTAAATCCTGAAAATACATACAGGAACAAAACTGGAATTCTTAAAAATAAAAAGGACATTTGAAAAAAAAAAATAGAAGTACAGGTAGAATTCAAACATGTCTTTTAATTACATTTCTAATTGGATTTTAAATAATGTTTAAAGACACCACTTTTTAGGAGTGAATAGGGATAAATCTATACAAAGGAAGCAGTACTACCATGTTTAATTTTTAAATATCCAGGAAATTCAGCAACCATTAGCAATATTTAAAGCATTCAGCAAGCTGAGTTGCAAACCACCATTGGGAAGAAGCATTTCCAAAGTGACTCAATCATCCAGACATAATAAAGTAATTAAGTCTGTTCATAGTATTAAGCTTGAGCTCCCTCCTAGGATTAGCTTCCTCGACCTTAACATCCTTTTCTTCAGACCAAAATAAAAATTAAAAAAAAAGAAAAAAAAGATAGAGTTAGAAACGTAAGTAAGATTGAAATTAGGAAGGCACTCACATGGAGGTAAGAGGCCCTTAAAGACCTACTCAACTTGATTTGGAATTAAGCCCAAGTCCCTAGGTAGATGTTCTGACACATAAGCTACACAGCTAATCTTTGTACTCCTCTCTCCCTGTTTATCCACTGAGGAGTTTATTACTAATCCAAAATAAAACTGAAGATACTAAGACACATTCATAGTACAGACAAATACTCAGACTGCTATAATCTTCTTTTTGTTCTTCACCTCAACATCATGTTACACAACTGAACAGCTATTTTGAAGATGTTCTTAGCACAAAATTTGGTACCGGATGGGAAGCAAAGCATGGATCCTTTCCAAGAATTAAGTTTATAAATAAATAATTATAAATAATCAGATGGCTCAAAACCAATTCTTGGAATTTTTACAGGCCTGTAGAATAAAAATTGCAAAACAGGATAATAGTGTTCAGGGTGAAAATGTGTATGGTATTTTTCCAGTGGAAGTAAAGCAAACTGTTTCTGTTGCACACCATACCAGGTCTGAAATAAAATCAGCACAATTTTGGAAACTAACTAATTGTTCATTGAATAATAAAACATTCCTCCTTTTTTTCTCCCCAAATTAAATAAAAAAGCACAATTTAATGCTACACTTTTTGGATTAGAAGTAATGTGGAAAATGCTGTTTCACAAATTCTCTCTGAATGTTTTAAATTCAGAAATGGATAGAAGCGTGTCATGATAGTATCAAAGGACTGGATCCTGGTATGTTTTAAAATAGCTATTTCAAACCTTAATTCAGATTCATGGAATATTCATTATACAAATCTATGGATTTTCTTTGTATTATTTTTTATACATATAAAAATGTATGCATACATTTATTGGACCATATACATCTATGCCTACACTAGAAAAAAATTCCAAAGCCGTACCATTTACATAACTTTTTACAAAGTCCTCTAGAGTACCTTTGTTTATTGGTCTAGGAATACTACCATCAGATGACGTGGCTTTCAAAATATTTGTTGAATTTAATAAATAACTACTAAATAGAATTAAAGTAATTATCCATATATATTTATTAATGCTTTGCATAAAAACCACAAACACATTTCCACACCTTTCTAACTCACTTAGTATTTTCAACAAGCAAGTTAAATCATCTTAATTCCTCAAGTTATAGTGATATACATTGCCAGTCATCACAGAAGCGTGACTATTTCACATTTAGAGAAGTTCTGTCCTTTCAGCTTCAATAAGGTTTCTTTTCAATATTACATAATTTAGAGTGCCACCAGGCCAGGTTTTGGGGCATCAGGTAGTCCATAATACCTGATAATTTGCATTAAAGACGTGATAATCCTCCAGTTCACACAGAAAAAAAATGGGCTTCAGACGCAAGTCTGGATGGTAGCTTTGATTCAACTGAGTGAAGAATCACTGTAATTTATTAATGGGACCAAGGAAACAGCTTAATGACAATCCAAGTGATAGCCATATTCTTTATGATTTTATAGGATGGTACATGTCCCAGAAATGAACTGTTCGGACTGTGCAGCCCCTGAATGTTCCTTTCTTGTTTGTATTTCAATTCAAAATGTGTGAGGCTATTTTCAAGCATGAATTAACATGTGTAAGAAATTAAAAGGGCAACTGTTTCCCTCAGAGAGATTCTTGAATTTCACTGAGTCACTGTTGCTTCAGTGGTTGTGTGAAAAGAACACTCCATTTCTGATTTATGAGCCTTATGAGTTATAGTTGGGCTTTGTTCTGTATAAGCCTCTCTCATGTCATTTCCTAGGAAATGCTTGCACAGCCATGGCTTTGGCAGCAATCTGATAAGTATTATTACCATAAAAATAGCAATTATCTGTAGGACAAATTATCTGACCAGTGAAATGAACATGAAGGCAAAACATTCCCACAGTAAAGATTAGAATTTTAGCCTCACACTTTACAAAAACAACATGCATAGAACTTATTTTTATTACTAGTTACTTCAAATTTCTAAACAATTTCCTTAGACAAGAGTAACAAATAGTTTGTACTACTTACAATTTGAAGACTCAAATTTCTTTTTTTCCAGATCTGAAAATTAATGGAAAAATGTGAATTACATATTGCAAAAAGTGTTCTATCAAATAGAAGTACCTTTTTTAGTAATGTCACTACATACTTCTCTATACATATCTAAACAACCTGTACTTTTAACTCCTACCTTTAGTACTTATTAACTTTTTCTGCGCACTGTCATCCACTCATCAGTGTTTCATAAATTCCCACCATCTTGGTTTCTAAAGAGTATAATTTTCATTTTAATTCGTATTCATACACATACACACAGTTGTTTGCCTCACTCTATACTCAAAGGCATGAAATTCATAATGCAACATTTGAGGAAGACCAAAATCAAAGACGTACAAATAATACACATACAAACCAACTAGCTCTCAAGAAATACTGATTAAATACTTTTCTTTCCTTGTAAACAGATATATGTGTATATATATTCTCCTTTAATTCTGTAAGTCCTTATCTTCTAATATACATAATGAAGACTTGAAACCAAAATTTGTGAGAAACAGAATAAACAAAGCTAGCCTGAATCACAGACCTCAGATTAAGCATTTATAAAAACTAGAATAGTGGTCCAAATGTTTCAGTAAAGACAAGAAGTGCTGTTTATGGCACCTCTTGAAAAAACCTACAGATACGCTGTTTTTTTCAGTTAATTAGATTCAGCCCTATCTTACCAGGCTGTCATCTAGTTCTGTGAACTACAGACATTTAGAAAACATAAAGAACACAGGGAACAACTCTTTCTTGCAGTTAAGAACGGGGTTTTTTGAAGAGATTTCAACTTCCAGCACTGTAGAGCAGAAGATGCAAATTTTAACCCAATGCTTTAAAAATACGGAGGAAACCCTAGCCCTGAACCTGTATTAAAGACTCCACGTCTTTACCTATTAACTGCAGAATACAAACGTAGCCTCTGGAATAGGAATCCCAACATTACGTTTCCCATTCCACGCAACTACTTCTACTTACTGAGATTTTGCCGTATACATTCTCTTTCTCACTCAAACCTAGTAAATAAGGAAAACTTACACAGATTAGAACAGCTGTAAAGACGCTAATGCAAACAGTTGCCAGCTAATTGTGAAGTCCATTGGAAGATGTGTTAAGTACCTAGTTAGTGAGTGCTGTAGTTAGTAAGAATTAGCTATTGCGTCCTTAAAATGACTAACTTCCACATTACTTTCAGAGAAACAACCATCGAACACAATTTCAGAAGAATCCGTTGTGGTATTATAGGAGTCCCACAGAAAATGAGATGTAGGCCTGTAGAAATAGTTGATGCTGAACTAAATAATTCCCTCAGCTGTAAATCTTTACCAGGGTCTCATTAAAAACAAAAACAACAACTAAAACAACAACAACAAAAAAAAAACAAAACAAACAAACAAACAAAAGGGTTGAACTAATCTCTTAGCAGTGTCCTCTAACTAGCACATAGTTTCTTCATCGTTCTCCCTGAGGCTTTTCTACCTCCTGAAAGAGACTAAATGGTGAATGTCAGGTAGTAAAAAAAAGGCTGCTAGTGCGGATGGGGAAGTGGCAGGTTCTTTTTCCTGCCGTAGAACTCTCCGTATCTGAAAGCTGAGCACACATTTCTTACACAGTAGAGATACTTTCTAGCCCAAGTTTTTAGCAGCTTGATTATTGTAGTGGATAACATAAAAAGTAAAGGACTTGTCAAGTTTTTAATTATGCTTTGCATATTTATGTATATGAAGTTATTTATCGACAGTTGCCTGGCAGGAACTGCCTATTTCATACAGTGAAATCTTCATCTAGACCAGATAAAAACAAACAAAAAAAATGAAAACAAGCAAACAGAAAAAAAAAAAAAAAAAA
>VXAB01006996.1:219386-293769 GCA_013399175.1 Odontophorus gujanensis
TAAAGTCATTTTGATTCAGTTCATCAGTACAGTTACCATGCTTTTGATGAAGAAGAATAGTTAGAACTAAGTCCAGCCTTATCCTGACCAGCTGAACTAGTAAAACATCATTAATCAGAAACATCTAATCAACTTCTTTTTCTTCATTGGTCTGTTACCTTTTGCTGGGTGCACACTTGAACACTGGGTGTTAGCAGTGACTTTTAGTATGTACACCAGTATGATTTTGAAGGATGTTAGTGTGCTATCTGAATCTTATGTCTACTTTTTTCATAATTACTTGATATCTAGTACATTGTACAGCATTATCTAATTTAGTCATTTTGCTCATTTGTCACTCAACTCATGAAAGGTCTGACATGGTCCAGTAAAGGGAGCAGAGGATTTCCCCTTGGAGGCAGCTGTTATTAACAGGACTTATGCCCCTTCTAAGCCATACACACTTCAAACACCAGCGTTTAGGGAATAATAAAAAGCTTTGAATCCCTTTTTACATAATGCACAAAGCCTGGTGGAAGAAGAGGAAAGAGAGCTCTAGACATTTGTATCAAATGAAATTCTGACACTCTTGATGCAAACAGAAATTTATGGGTAAATACTAGTGGGGTTTTTTGAGGGTCTACAAGCTTTCTCTTTCCCTGCCTGACTGGCATCCCTGATTTGGTATCATACAATCATGAAAGCCAAGACATGGAATCCACCCCACTCACTCTTATGGAGGCTAAAAGAGAATGAAGCTCTTATATTAAAGAAACTTTCTGCCTTCCATAATCAAGTAGAATTGCAGCTAACGTTGGGTGTCTTGTTATAAGGACACAAAGCAGGAACAGATAATAAAAAATTGAGCTTCCAAAGAATAGCTTTCAATGTGTTTGTTCTATTTTTCAACTACATTGCATTCTTCCACTTTCAGAAATAAAAACATCCTTACTTCCATTCTCCCAATTAGATAAGTTAACAAGTATTAAAATTTCAGCTAAACAAGTAATGAAAATACTATTAGAAAACAGAGGAACAAGCTTTGTGTTACATGAATAGTTTTTATATCAATATTCATTGGCTCCCAAATTGCAAATTCAAGCTGATTCCCACTGCCAGTCTAAAACATACAAGCTGCATAAATCAGTCAAGCTTTACTGCATCTGCTTTTGTTGTGGTTGAATTATATATCTTATTAAAATAGGCAATAGGAATATGCAGTGGAAGTATACAGCACAAATACAAACTAAAATAGCTAGTAAAACACAGCTATTGATACATTGATTATATAAGATAGCATGAACATAGCAAAAAAACAACACTGCTGAGAATATTCTAGCATGATATTGCCATGCTCTCAATAGTATGTAGTATATTGTTACCTCTCAGGAATTTATTTTTCCTTAACTTTTCAGGGTCTCCTTTTTAACTGTGCTAATGCAAAAAATAAATAAATAAATAAATAAATAAATAAATAAATAAATAAATAAACAAAAGGAGCTTTTTCTGCCTCTCAGCAAATAACCAATTCAAATTTGTATTTCCAGGATATCTATTCTGATGTCAGAACTGCTTTAAATTCTCTTCTCCTACAGAAAATAAAATGCTTTTATTTTCATTCCCCTGCTATTACTGAGATGCTTCTTGTAACTGTAAGCCTGTGCTTTTATGTCACAGATGAATGATAACAAAGACTAGAGGGTAGAAGAAGAGTATCTTTCTTTTTTCATTAAGCAGCCACGATACACAGTTTTTTATTTTACTTCAGTTTCTGTCTTTGATCCTCTAACCTCAAAAGCTGATGTACACCCTGCCCCTACCTTCTTTTCTTTGAATATGAACAGCAGGTATGATCCTCAAACTTTCTTTCCCAAAATTCCTGCTGAAACTACTGCGCCCCGTTTTTTTTTAACAGGCGTTTGTAGCAAAAGTTAGCAAGAAGATGCCTACTCTATTCAGATTTTCCCTCAACTAATTCTGGATACATTACCTAACAAAGAAAGGTAAGACTAGAGCATTTTAATCATCGTATATAAATGTTAAGCAGGGAAGATTTAATCTGGAGTCTGGTCTCTCTGTTTTCTCACAAAGTCATCAGCTCAACAAGGCTCCTCTTTAGAACTAAGCTTGGGTAAGCCTTACCAAAGAAAACACAGCTTACTTTAGCCCCAGTACATACTGATCTAAACCATTTATGCAAACAAAGCATTTAAGCTCTCACAAGCACCTTTCCAGATGGGTGTACTTCTTGTGGCTTCTCTAGAGCTACTGATACTTTACAAGAGCTCCAAACCCACTTACTTGCAGCTGCCAGGATGACCTTCATTTTGCTTAAAACTAAAGCAAACATCACAGTTAAACTGCCTATTCCTGCACCAAATCACACTTCTCTGAAATGAGCCATGTTGCACTTTTCTACCTTTTAAATGTGTTGTGCCTGTCTGTCCTATCTGGGTGTGCAAGTATACACATACACTACTGATATTTGTGCATTTTCTTTCCTCTGCTATAGTGATTGTGTTGTTAGTTGTTCCAACATTTGACCCATACTACAGTTCCTAGCAATGTCAGTAAACTGCTGATATCGAATCAGACGCTATATGCTATAAGCAAACTCAACAGGAAAGTGAGTCACCAGACAATATTTCTTGTTAAATCCTTTCACTGCCAGAAACTAGAAAAATCACTATGTGGGTGAAATAATGAACTGCCTGGTGTACGCATTGCCTGTAAGATGTAATCAGGCATTGATTTTTCCACTATTCTAGTAAACTTTAAAAGTATTTTCAAGATACTACTCATCCTTTTTATCATTTTCTTCTCTTTCTTCTAGTAACTAGAAGGAATAATAGATAGCAGAGTTTAAAATAAGATGGAAACACTTTCAACTTTTCCCATTGAATTTTACATCAAAGCATCCCTAGAGCAAGGGGTATAAACTGAAGCTACTACATTCAACTTTGCCTATTTGGAGCATTTTGGACAAAGAATCTGTTTTGCCCACTAAGGAAATTAGATTAGTGTTTGAATTAGGAGTCAAACCTAGTAACAAGGCTTATCCTTTTAACTCTTACAGCTCATTTTTTTTCAGTGCCACGTGAATATTTATTCAGGTGCAGCCAGCCATGCACACCTGCTGCCTGCCCTTCACCCAGACAAGCCAATTCAAGCACTCCAGCCACAGCTGTACGCTTGAGCTGCTTCATTCCACCTCCTCACAGCAATACAGACTCACACGCAGTGCTGGCCAAGACAACTAGTTCCAAGTAAAAGTTATTCTTGTTTGAGTCAGAGATTTGAACAGCCTACACCTCACTGTATAGACATGTTCTGCTGTTGAAGTAATTTCTTTTTCCTAAGACAACACTGGAAAAATCATGTAAGCAACAGTTTTAAGTAAACAGCTTTAAACTAGTTTTGTTAGAAATCTATCAGCCATAGTAGCTTGCATAAGAGGCTATATGTTCTACAGATGACTCTGAAGTAGGCTTAGACTGCAGCTGTAGAAGATGAGAAACTGGAATTCAGGTGATGGTGTAAGTTCTTGGCTGCTTGACAGATTTTTCAACTAACTTGTGTAAATAACTTAGTAATTCAGGCTGAGATTCATCTGCCCTGTTAAGCATATGAGTCCATGCTGATATCTAAGCTTCATTTGTTTCTTCTTTTCTCCTTCCCCACATATTCAAACATTCCTGTCAATCATTTGATATTTGTATTGCACTGACATCTATGTTTAGACATCAAAAGCTTCTCACATTTCCCAGGTGTCCCTTCACACATGATCAGCACACAGCTTCTGTCAATTTTGACATCTCAGATTTGCATCTAAAGCCTATCATGATGTTTCACCTACTTCCAAGACAGTTACATTTCTCTGTTGTAGCTTATAAATTCCATACCTGAATTATTATTACTTCATTTTAGCAGATTATATCTGACATTCCTGAAGCAGAAAGAGGCTCAAACTCCTGATGAAAGCACTGATTACTTAAGGGCCTGTCTTGGCTTGCAGATTAGTAAACAGTAGTAAAATAGTAAAAGACATAGCAAGTGCAGGATGTTTTCCAGAAGAGATTAGGATGGAATGGCTGTTAGGAGTGCACTGTTAGGGGATATATCCGTTAAGGGTGATCGGCAGAAACTTCACTGAAACATTAGGCTTTATCTGAGAGGTAGATGATGGATAGTTTAGGTAGTTAGGATACAATAGGGATTTCTAAGCTCAATGAGCGCAGAATTAGAAGAAAGACTTTAATAATACTGTGGATTTCTACCCACAGGAGTAAGAGACTGGTCCATGAGGCAAGCCAGTATGCTACTGACATGTGCCATCTACCAAGCCATGGAAACCAATGTGAAAATGAGTCTGCCTGATGCTGCACATTAAACCTATCAACTCCAGCTTGCGTATCTTCACAAACATGGATATTTTTTTATGGGATGTATTCCTTGCTGAATATGTAAAAAGCTCCATGTGCCTCAAGTTATGGTGAAAATCATCTAAATATTCTCTTGGTCTCCACCCAGGATCGGCCCACAAATCATTCTGGACTAGAGATGATATCTGGCCTCTCCTCCTTGCCAATCACAGAATGTCAGGGATTAGAAGGGACCTTGAAAGATCATCTAGTCTAATCTCCCGGGTGGAATAGGAACACCTAGTTTAGGTCACAAAGGAAAGTGTTCGGGCAGGTTTTGAATCTCTCCAGAGAAGGAGACCCCACAACTTCTCTGGGCAGCCTGTTCCAGTGTTCTGTTACCCTCACTTTGAAGAAGTTTTTTCTCATATTCATGTGGAACCTCCCAATTTTCCAGCTTGCACCCGCTGCCCCTTGTCTTATTATTGGACGTCACTGAGAAGAGTCTGGCTCCATCCTCCTGACACACTTTACACATCTGTAAACATTATTGAGGTCACTCCTTAATCTCCTCCTTAAGTCTCCTTAAGAGACTCAGCTCCCTCAGTGTTTCCTCATAAGGGAGTTGATCCCTCTTACTATATGGATACACTATCTTCATCTGAGAGATTAGATGAATGCAAGGCTAGTAAGAAAGACACAGCAAGAGCATCCAGCCAGTTGGGCAGGTACCTGCAGTACTTGATTTCTTGCACATGTAACAGAGCTGGCTATCCACTGCTATATTTTCTCCATTCCTCTCTCCTGATGCATCATTTATCTGATGTCTCTGAGCCAGCTTCCACTCATTCTCAACATCATCTGGAGTCTAAACTCTGGCACTGATCAGCTACAGAGTGCAAGATCAGGAATGTGTGACAGGAGTGAAAAGCTTGGGAAGACTTAGTTATGTCACTACTACATAAGCACTGTTTTGTATTTGACTTTGAACTAGTTTTACATTCTAACACCCTCCTAGTGGTGCGGACATGTTTCTGATTCTCACCACTGGCCATCACAGAGGGTAGAATTTACTATCTAGGCTTATTACAGATATCTGGTCTACCCATTTTCTCCACTGTCAGTTCTGAAATAACAAAGAATAATCAGGAAAGGAGTTTCCCAGGCTGCGTAGTTATTGTGTCACACTCTGAATGAACGGTCACTTCCACACTGTGATGTTTGGTAAGTCAGAAAGCAGTGTCTCCCTCTGCTAGACCCTGTTCTTTTTTTTCTGTAGTTGTCAGTGTGCCCTGCAATTTTTCTTCAGAAATGGGGGGTGGCGCGGCAATGCTGTGGTCTTTTTACAAAAGAAAGGTTTGACAGCTATGATGAAGGAGTGCATCTATATGCAGAAATGGGAAAAAGGTGGAGGGTGAGAGGAGAATGATGATTTGTAGATATTCTGTGAATACCCTGTAGGCAGAACGATGCCTAAATGACAGGTCAACCTAAAAGGATTGATAGATCTCCACAGTGGTTGGGCTCTTTTTCTGTGTTGTGTTGATTTTTTTCCACTGTAAAATTAGGATAATATTTTCTTCCTTTCACTTCTTCTTGTGTTTTCTTTATAATCAGAACTGACCTTCTTCTTGCTTACCCCTTCCCAACATTTCCATAGCAACACAGAACTCATATAAGTGCCTGTAACAATTTCTAGAAAGGCTTGAGAAGCACACTGGGAAGAAAACTGGTATTTCTGTGAAAACATTAATATTTGGATTTATATTTTATAGATTATATACACATGTGCATGCATATGTATATGATAAATTTTTATTCCTATTTCCAGGACTGAATTTCTTCTGGTTCAAACTACTACACTTTAAAATTAACTTGTCTTAAAAACCAAAACCTAAAAGAACTGCTGTCTTCCCTTATCCTAAAGATCAGGTAGGTTTTCTGTTCAATATCTCAGTCCATTTTCCCTTCTCAGCCAGCTGCCCATGAATGATTTTAAGATTACTTAATGTTTTGTTGGGCAGGTATGTTAAACAGTTCAGTTACTTGTAACAGTCATAGTGCATGTTCCACAGGCAGCGCTACAAAGTGGAGGCAATGGCATTGAAATCAGCGAAGTTCAGTTTGTGCTGTGCAAGTATTAAAAACCTGAATCAGGCCCAGGCATTTAGAGAACTTTGTCTATGCTGTTCTCTAATTACAGAGATAAGTGATCAACACTTTGGTTTGAAAGCACAGATATATTGATATGTCGCATAGCAATCACCAGCTTGAATCTCAATGACTTTATTCATCAGAATTGTAGAAAATGTTCCCTTATTCAGTTCCCCATTCTGTGAGTTGATATCCATACAAAATGTAGCAATGTAAAAGTTTGCCTAGGCACATAATTGAGAGTGTTCCTGGCACCTAATAGTGAAATCAGATAATTTCTGTTTGTTTAAATTACTTTTTATTTTGTATGTCAGCTCAAATACCAACTTATATTATGTGAAACTTGAGATCAAAGTTCTGGTCGTAATAAATAAAGGTGGATTTTATTCTCCCAGAAAGAGCTCCTAATGCAGCAAAGCCTGAATACATCTGATGAACCTTAATTTGCTAGGTTGGGTACTACAAGTATTCTTAGTGAATCACAGAATCACAGAATTGTAGGGATTGGAAGGGGCCTCCAGAGATCATCTAGTCCAACCCCTCTGCTAAAGCAGCTCCCTAGCCCAGGTTGCACAGGTAGGTGTCCAAGCAAGTCTAGAACGTCTCCAGAGAAGGAGACTCCACAACCTCTCTGGCCAGCCTGTTCCAGTGCTCCATCACCCTTACTGTGAAGAAGTTCCCATGTACATTTGTGTGGAATTTCATAATTGCAGCTGAAAAACGGTTTTAAAAAGTTGACAGACACTACAGGGATTGATAACTACTAAAAATGAAAGCTTAAAATTGTGATGTGAGGTCACTGCCAAGTTTTTGTTGTACAATTAAGCGACAAGCAAACTTTAAAGGGATTTAGAGTTGGGCTGTAGGTTGAAAACCAGGCTCATGTCTGGATTTAGATTTGATTTCAATTGAATGCTTTTCTTTTTTCCTCTCTTTAAGTTTTGTCTCCTCCAGCAACAGACATTGAAAATAAGTTATAAAATTGAAGTATTTTCTTGTGACTTTCACAAGGTTCTGGAATTCTCCTTGTTATCCTTCTTTTTATCCTATATGGATTTCTCATATTTTTCACTTTCTGTTATCTCTTCCTGTCCAACATTTTATAAGGAGTCCTTTAGTTCCCTTCAGAGAGCTTCAAGGTTTATTAGCTTCTAGTTATGTTTCTTGTATATACAATTCTTCTTTTCCCTTCTCATTTTTTATTTTCCTTCATAACTCTTTCTGTAAAATTTAAGTCATGTGCTAGCTAAACTACTTTTCACACTGCTTTTTTTCCTTACCAGTTATGTTAGCTAACCTTGAGCTCTGCATACCTTTCCAGGACTGTTTACAGTACCTATGCTAACTATTCTAAGCCGGCTTAGCTATCTCTACAGCAGTGCATTCTATTACATAGATGCTATGTCTTCAACCTACTTAGCTCAATATCAAATATAGTGTGATGGCTCCAACAGATGAGTGGCCATGTATCTGTTTTTGGAAGGTCCCTAAAGCCCATATTTTCATTGTAATTGGTACATGAGCTGGCTATATCATTTTGAATACAGCCCATACGTTAGATGAGCTTAGACATAGTAATGAATGCAGCACATCTAAAGTTTTCATTCCAAACATGCATCAGTGTGCTCTTACCACGTTTGCCTTTTTTCTGTGGCCTATTTAGTCTCATGTCTCACTATCAATGTGTGGGACCAAGGAAAGTACCCAGAATGAAGCTTTTTTCAATGAGACTTTTAGCACAGGTAAGAGGATTTTTTATTGGCAAGTACCCAGGTATCTTATAGACTCCAGTCCTCCCATTTTTTGTTTCTTTCCACTGTATATAATATGTATACAAGTATTTATTATTAAAAGATTTAACATTTTTAACAAACTGACCAGCCAGTCTGTACAACCCAAAGCTCATCATTCCAGTGAGCTTAAAATCTCCACAAAGCTTTGCAAGAAAATATGGGGCATTCTAATCAGGCTACTGAGTAACAGCTGTGAAATTGGTATCTGAAGAAAACTGCAAAACTCTCATTAACACCAGTACAGCCCAAAGTTTACCTAAAGAAAACTGAGGCTATTCTAGGGAAAGTCTGACTTCTCATATGATGAAGGAGAAAGGAAACAAAAGTCCTTCAGGGAAGATTAGAACCCAATAAGTTGAAAACTCAGCACCTGCTCCCCTCAAATGCAAAATACTGAGCATAAATGTGCCTACTTACAGAAATGTCCCTGAAGCAGATGCCAACTGTTTTGTTATGATAAGAGTAACTGAGACTTTTTTCACAGATCAAGTCCACCTTTTAGTCTTAGATACTCTCCCTTCAACAGGCATAGCTTAAAAAGATTTGGCTTTAAGTCAAGCAAGCTAATTCCTCATTTAAGTACTCATTACTGCTAGGTATATAAGTAAACAGGAAAACAGAACTCATTTGTTATAAAAGCAAGTTTAGCTTCCAGTAGTAGATGTATTTTGCAGCTGGTGGTGTTCTCAAAGTTGGAAAAAGCAGCCCTTCTTCTAAGGAAATGGATTGTGTGATTTATATTGCAACATGAAACTTACTGAATGATGAAAAATACATCAAGTGCTCTGAATGTCACTAATAAACTAAGCAGTGTGAAGTTCACATGGGATTCAGCAGAGGGACTGATGCAGCGCCTACTGAACTTTGGGTAAGAGTACTGCGGATGTGCTTCAAAGAAACATTCATGCTCAGCACATAATGTGAATCTGTTCCTCTAGCTTTTTAACCAGCTTCAAGAGCTAAGTTTTGTCAGAGTTACAACTGTAGTTGATTCAGGGAACTGAAGTCCAACCTGCCTGTCCCCATATGCAATTACAATATTGTTCAAAACTTGTCTGGGTAATGAGAGTTAACTCATTAACCCATAGTGTGTCCTGGATATGGGGCCATGGCTCAGCTCTAGTTGTTGTAAGGCTCCTAAGCCATGCTGTAACTACATCTTGGAAATGGGGTTTTGGAATCTTTTGTAACTGTATTGTGGGACCAGCAGAAATCAAGCTAAAATAACTTTATCCATAACTGCTATTTCTTTTCCTCCCAGTAAGAGTTCCAAGAATCTCAAACATTCTATCTACTTAGTGTTTACTTCAGCCTGCTTTGAACTGCTCTTTCATACCTTCTATGTCACTACAAAATACGCATACTTTCTACTTCCCCTATATAGTAAAGTAATCAGAGAATGGAGGAGCTTCATCCTTATTAATTAGGCTTTTCTGATGTAAAGTGATTGTGAGTTCCATCACACATCTGGCAGCTGAAAACCTACCAAGGAGATCAGGAGGTTCAATAGCACAAGCAGCCTGATGCTGTTCCTTTCAGCACATCTGTCAGATGGCAGATGTGGAAGATGACCAGTGTGAGGCTGCTGGCAGACTGCTGGAAAATCTCCTGCCAAGCTCTAGCTGCAGAGCCCTGCCATGTGTTTATGGGCTATTTGCTTGTGTTCCCTGAGGTGGTGATTAGGGCTTTGCATTGGGAATATGAGGGCAGTAATTGTGCTGTAAAAAAAACTTCACACCTTCATGAAGAAGATTGATTTGTGCTTTATAGGATCATAGCTGTGAGAGGCTGACAGGCCTTCCTCAAAGAAGAACCATCAGGAGACAAAAACATGTCTCCTCATGTACTTCAAGGATGGGAGTTTACACACTTACAGGCCATCAGCCTAAAGACTCAGTTGTCAATGTTAAACTTCCTCCCAGTGTATTTTTTCCTTCTTTTACAATAAACCAGTGCTACACTTCCTGAAATGAAAAAGTCTGTAACAAAGGGAGTGCTTTTGTGTGCTTGTTGGCCTATTATGTAACCTAATAAAACTTTGTATACAGAGGAAGAAAAAAAGGAAAACAAAACTTAAGAACATTTCTCACAAATTAGAACTGCTTATGTCATACAGAAGAGAGTTTCATTATTAAAGAACTAAGCTGATTTTAAGAAAATACTAGACAGCCTCCCTGAGAATAGCCTCTGGCTGCAGCTTCATGAGAAGGATGGGGTGTAGTAGCATTCTCTACTCATTTTGAAATGTTGTGCGTTGAAAAGGCAGGTGGCTGTCCTGAGACCAAATTTCTGTTCTATGCAAAGTGTATTTTCTCCTTTCTCCATAGGAGGGGTAAAAACACAATGCCAGGCATTTGATTTCTACCTTGAAGATTTCAGGGAAAAATCCTTACAGTAGCAATCAAGAGAGCATGCCTTGAATTCAAATTATTTCAAAGAGAATTTAATACTCTTTTACAATGCAATTAATTCTTTTTTGTTTGTTTGTTTGTTTTTTGGATGACATCTATGTGGGCTTCTGTGGAGCAGCAAAATTTTAGACTCTAACTGCTCTTCTTCTGCTGCTGAGCAAATACTTCTTTCTCATCTCATTTATTCACTCTAAGCAATGATCTTCCAATGTAAGAAAATAGGAAAGGTGCATGTGAAGTATATCCAGCAGACTTTTTGCCACATTTGAGGTCCAGCTTTCTCACCAGTATAGTATACTAGTTTTATCCATACAATCTTTTTATCAGAAAGCATGAGGTTTAATGTAAATTTTCTTACTTGAAGGTAAGAAACTTAGCACTGATACCCATGACAAAATAGACCTATGGAAAAGCTCGTGAGTATAGCTGTCTTTGCAAAAGGAGATTCACCTAGATGTCCTAATGGTGATTGTAACCACGACTATGTTGAACTCCAAGGGGAAATGATTTTAGGTGACAACCTGTATTGAAAAGCATGCCACTCTCAATTTCTTGTGTACTAAGTCATTTCACCTTCTTCTAGTGGGAGACACTTCAAAATCTGGAAATGCATAAAAAATGACAAGAAATTTAATCTTGCTGTTCTCAGGATAAAATTCTGTAAAACGTGCAGAGAGACTAAACTTGTCACGGTCTGGATCCAGTCATCCCTCTCAGAATGTTCATGTTCTCTGGTTCTGCTCCTGGAATGCTCTAACAATTGTCATGACAATTGATACTAAATGTTGTGTGGCATGCCTTACATCCTCCCCCATTCTACAGTGTTTGGAGTTGAAATCTTGGTTCAGGTACATGAGAGTTTACCTAAAGATGCTAGCACATGGTTTTCAATTCAAGATATTATCACAGATTCAGATAAAAGGGGAACTATGCTCACCCCTGTTGGATATGGTTCCAGTACTATATACTACACTGATGACCCCCACCCATAGAGGCAGCAATGAGTGTTGTCAATGGCATCCCATAACACTACTGCAGTCTAAAAATAAAAGTGTATACAATCTGAGTAATATAAAAGAACAACCACCCTATTGCAGTAGGGAAAGTTCAAGTGCTGTCTCATCTTCCTGCTGTCCTCTTAATATTAAATTTATTCAGTTTTCTTTGAACCTGGTTGCTGGAGGTTTACAACTAATTGGGCCTGAAATTATTTTTTTTTCTACAATTGATTGAGAGTGCAGATCTGTGAACACAATCTTGAAAGCCAGATTGAAGGCCATTAAAAACTGTGGCCTCATGGTGTTAGCTGTTCTGTTGGCTGCCTTTCAGAGTAATTTAAAACTGATCAGCTCTTACTTCAGCAGTACAATGGAGCAATTTTCTACCCAGTTATCATAAACAGAACAAGTAAACAACAGTGTCTAAGAGGAGTTACAAAGTCTTGTATACTCAAGGTCACAGTTTGGGTGGCATAGTTCATCTCCGACAGATGTGTAAGAACTCATAGCACAGAAGCAGATGAACTTTTGTGTAATGATGACAGGGGGATGAGCAGCACAGATGAGCAGGCTCATGCCTCCACTGCGTCATTCAACTGGGCATGTCTGCTGCTCAGGGGATGCTTTTGCAGCCACCTCCCTTTGAGCCTTCCTGACAAATGACTCCTATCCTTCAGCAGAGGATAAAGCAAACCCTCAGTCTATACTGCAGGTTTTAAAGAATGTTTACATCCCTCATAATAACAGGAGTTATGTACATCTGAGACGTTATCTTCTCCAACTCCTCAAGTACTCAAAGGAATGAGATATTTGTGGTTCACACACTGACATTGCCTCTGGTGTTTGATTCTAACACAGGAAGCAAATTTTAGGCCATCACCTCTCAATATGAACAGCAAACACAAACTTTACTAGCAGAGTATGATAGAAGTATTCATAGGCAGAAAACACGAATAAAAACTGAATGAAGAAATCTCCTAGGAATAGCAGTTATAACAGAGGAAGTTTTAAAGAATTTCTTACTACACTTTTAAAAACTGAATTATTTCTGAGATACAGTTCTTCAAATGCAAATAATGTTCTCTCTCTCTCAAAGTTCAAATGTTTTGGTTTTTTGTTTTTTTGTTTTTGTTTTTTTTCTGAAGGAATGACAAAGAAGAGTTCTAATATTAGAAGGGAACAGAAATTTTACATTAATTTCTGGAATGTTTATCCTAAGGCACACACCAAATCAAAAAGGTAAATAAATCAAATGATGAAAAGACAATGAATCAATCACAAAGGAAAATGAAATATGTACTGGTTATTTTGATATTCAAAGTTGTTATTAAACAGGATATAGAAAATCTTACAAATTACTGCTGGACACATGTAGTAAAGCACTCCCTTTGCTACACTTTTTCACTGCAGGAAGTGTAGCACTGGTTTATTGTAAAACAAGGAAAAAATACACAGGAAGGGAATTTTACCATTGACAACTGAGTCTTTATGCTGATGGCCCATAAGCATGTAAGCTCCACGTAATGCATGATTATACTGACTATATGCGAATATATATATATATGAAAAAATTCCCACTACAAGAAAATAAAAGCCTTTACCTTCCTGATGTAGTGAAAATGAAAGCTAAAACATAACAAAAACATAAGCAAGGTCACTGAACAAAATCAATAAGTAGAAAAATTTCTTTCATTACATTTAGGCTTCAAAGAAAGTCCACAACACAGAAAAAAAAAAATCTTTTCTATCTAAAATGTATAGGGAAGGAAATAATTGTAAAAACAATGAATGTTTACTTCTTCTTATCAATTTCTAGATGCTGAAATGAAAATTCTGTGATTCTATGAAGACATTATCAAAGCAATCGCACAAAACTGTTCCAAAAAATTCATGTAGCATATGAGGATGTTATCACTGTATTCATCTAGATGACCTGGATTATTTGAGAGACATTTTATCTACTTCTGCTTATGTGACAAGTTGCAGGGAAGTCAGGAAACATTCCATTCTTAATTGCTGAAGTCATTAGCCTGGTTTGCAAAATACATTCATTTCCTTTTAAGTCAAGTCTCTCTGTAGACATTTTGATGGCATTTATTTCAGTCACCATGTAATTGGGAATGGAAGGAGAGATAAAGTCTACCATCACTTAAAGTATACAGCAGCTATAGGTGCTGTGTACGTTGCTGGAGCACATGAATCACAAAGATGTTACATGGAATTATGGGCTGCTGATTTTGGTGAGCTATTTTATATGAGACTTCACATAAAGCCTATGAAGACCCTGACTAACAAAACAAATTATTTCATGTAGCAATATTGCCCAAAAATACTGCAGTCATAATATTTATTGTGGAAATTCTTCTATAGTCTTGGAGTGGAAATTTTTCATCCTTCCATTCCATCAGAAGACAGAGAAAATCAGTAACTCTGAAGATTTCTCATAATCTTTGTGGCTAGTGAGATCTGTAAGGGATATCCATAGCTTCCTTACCCCCACAGCCAAGCTGTGATATGCACTCCTAACCATGTATCTCCTACGTTGATTTCAAATCCTTAGAAATTGAACATATATTTACACAAGGAAAAACCAGGGACTTATATTGGAAGTAGTCTCCATATGCAGTTTGCTGATTTTACTCCCACGGGCAACCAAAAAGTGCATATTTAAATAAATTCATTTGTATGGATATTTACAGAATCTTTAGTTCAATTGACAATTTTTCCCAAGATGCCTCTCAGAAACTGAAATAAAAATACACATCTTGAATCCAGAGCATGGGATCATGCATGAAAATGCAACAGATTTTAAATAGCACGGAAGCAGTTGGTGAAAAAAGCCAATATACTATAAAGGCATCTGCTATAAAGCCTCCTGAATCCGGGGGCTGCAGGCTTATTGGGAAGCCAGACATCGTAAGCCAACAGGAAATTTTAAACGGAAGGAAAAGTTATAAAACAAGTTTTCAAGTATCACCTTCTTGCATATCAGTACCCTCTGAGCCTGAGTCCTATCCCTTTATTAATATATATTTAAAAAAAAAAATAAATTCCTTTACTAAGGACTGCAGAGAGCTCCCAAAGAGTGAAATGAGTATCTGCTGTTCATGTGGAATTGCAGGCTTTTTATTACTGAAGGCAATTTAAAAAAAGACACAAAAAGCAGCTTAATTATGAGATCCCAAGAGCAGTTGTGAATGCATGCAACAACAAAAAACATTTTCTGGCTTGTAAACTACAAAAATTTGATAAGAAAGTTATTCAAAATGAATAACACTGTCGCCTTTATGACAGCGATATAAGGTCATTCAGAAGCAGACTTTAAGGTCAAAAAGTATTTTGTCTTTTCCTACAGTAGAGGCAAAATAACATGTTTCAGGAAATCTGGTACAATTTCCATTATTCTAAAGATATATTGTTTCCTTTTTACTTTCTAGGAAGTATTTCTTTTTCATGGGTCAGTGACAACTTGTTCCTATGTTTGTGTCATTTGTAGTGCTCTTCCATTCTATCACTATGGTATGGAATCTAATCCATACATACACAATATGTGTATACATGTGTCATTTATTCCACTTTCTTTTCACTCTTATTTTCTTCTGAGCCTTTGTACTATACACCTTAATTCTAGCTTCTTCTGAGGCCTGATCTGGCAGGTACAGTGTGTCTCTAAAACCCAGGAATTTGAATGCATTTATTTATGAAGAGTGAAATTCAGTGGAGGATAGAAAGAATGAGAGAGGATCAAGATTTATCTCAACAATGATGATTTGTGCTGCAAGGAGAGCTGAATAGGTCAGGGAAACAATCTAGTGTTGTGTGCAGGCTTTTCACTAATTTGAAAATGTGCTAGGAAATATTTAGGAGAAAGAGAAAAATTCAAAGCTTCAGAGAAGGCTGAGAATTAAATGAGCTTTTAAATGTATGCTGGCTTTAAACTCCATCACCCAGGGAACAGCTGAACTCCTTTGCCACCTGATTGGTATTTTATGGGAATTGGGAAAATCTTTCATTTTCGCTCCTGTCTTCAGACAGCTGCAGGTTCTTTGGTCTTCTAAGGAAGGCAAGAAATTTGCTTTCAGTCAGAAATAATGTCGTTCAGTACCATTAACCATACCACTTTGCTCTGTTGTGACAAATCAGTTTATACTATTTTTACAAAATTCTGCAATTAATTTAGAAAAGAAACTTCATTACTAGATGGCTAAATAACAAATATTCTCATCATAACATTTCTCTTCCAGCATAAATGAATACTACCAATTAAATGTGAGCTCCCATATTTTATATAGGGTGAATCATAAAAATATGATAAAACTTCAAAAGTGGCAGAAATTAAGTAAAATTTCCCTTTTCACTTAGAAGGGGAAATAATGCCAATAGGAGTGAAAAGCACTCATAAATAATAGGAGAAAAAGAGTGGATATTGCAACATCTTCTTTGGGTCCTGGAAACACATAACATAGTCTGGGAGAAAAATGTGTCTTGAAGTAACAGTCAGAACAAGACAGTGCAAGCATAGTTCCCAGGAGTAAAATACAGCAGAAAGAGATGTAGTATTACGTGAATAAGGGCATAGCCTGTATTCTAGCACATGGCAAGATCACAAGAGAAGTATGAATGCAGAGGTTGGCTCTTGTAGAAACTACATTTTTGTTTCCTCAGCCTCAAGAATATCCTATCAATGCCACATTTCTGACCATTCCTGAGCTAGATGTGAGCCACTGTATACGGCAGACATTTAGTTCTAAGAGTTCAGTGCACTGCAAATTCATACAGTACTTCAGTGGCACGGCACTGCTAAGAATGGAAATTCTTTCATGAGAGTTCTGGTAAAAATAATTTCTTCCTAGTATATGTTTGATGGTTTTTTGTTTTTCTTTTCCCTAATTTTGGGGCCAGATATATAAAACCAGGTACACAATTAAAGATATAAAGAGACAGTTACTGGGATTTCCTGAACATGTCTAACTAGATGTGGCACTCCCAGGTATGTGCAAGGAGGAACATAATTTGAAGATATTTACCTGCAATTTTTGATTATATAATAATCTTTTAAAACCTATCTATTATGGAATAAGTATATCAGAAGCCTGAAAACAAGTCTTCAGCACCAAGATGTTCATTCATCAGAAACCTCATGCTATGCTGAGCACATTAGTCAGTGGCACTGAGCACTTCAGGACTGTTTGCGTGAGCACAACCAACCCCATTGTACTTACTGCAGAACTGGGACTCCTGCTTCATAATCAGTCTAAGAAGGCAGAAACCACCATCCTAATGGAAATGTGGTGAACTGACAACACTCTGATCTATCTCAATTTTCTGACAAAATCTATGAATACCTGTTGCCTGGACTGCATTAGGTTCATAAAAATATATATATTCAGTACCATTAAAATTTTCATGGTATGAATTCATAGCTGTGGCTTCTGCTGGAAATTAAATCTTGGCAGTGCTCTGACTCTCACATACCAGTTAGGACATCCATACCCAGTGAGAGCTATAATTATCAACTTACCTGTAGTTGAGCATTAAATTCTGAATTAGATTAGCATATCTGAACACTACATTTCTTAAAAAGAGTTTTCCATGTAGAAAATCCCAGATGCACTTATGTCCACAGGAAAACATTACACAAAATTCAACCTTGATAGCCTAAAGTCAAATGAATTCTACTTTGTTTTCCACTGGGCCAAATAATATGCCCCTTAAGACTATAGTTGGCCCTTGTACAGGTGCAGAATTGCAGGAAAAGAGAAAATTGAGATTGCTCCACTCCCATCTATCCAGTCTGGAAAGAGGCTGAGCAGAATGGGCCACCAATGAAGTTCTTTTTCCTCTTAGCAGAAACTGGTGACTAGCACAGAGGCTGGAATAATCACAGTACTGAGCCACTGGAGATGTCAGTTCCTTTCAAGGTGTGCTGAAATGTTATTGTTCTCTGCCTTTGTCCCACTGAAGCATCAGTGGGAACACATTAATAATGCCTAAAGTCTCGATCTGTCCTTGGTCATTTGCTGCTATCATTATAAGTGGGAATCACAGAAATGGACAAGTGAGGGATCCTTTGCCTCTACAGGAAAATGTTTCTAGTAGTTGTGACAGCTGCACTAAAATTTGAGCCAGATACAACATTTTTGATGAATGCCAATGTACCCAAAAATGTGTGTTCAGCTGACTTAACTAATAAAAATAATGATTTTATGCTAACTTCATTGGAAGTCTTGGTTCTGATTTTTTTCTCTGTGGTCAGATTCTCAAACTAGAGAAGAGAAGGTAAGACAAGATTTCATCCAGCTTTCAGGGTGCAGTACAGGCACTGTGCCAGGACTCAGATCACTCATTCCCAGTGTCTCCTTTGTGAAGCAGAAGTGCTGAAAGAACACTGACCATTAATTTGGCTCTCCGTACAAATGCTGAAGATTAAATGCTTCACAGATCGCTAAGTTAAACTCTCTCTTCTACATGAAACGGTGTTTTTTTGTTTTTGTTTTTTTCATTTTGAAAACAAAGGACAAAGGACTTGGATTCAGACAAGCCTCCCTTGTTTTCTTCCTTTTTTTCTGGCTTCTTGGAGTAGCAAAGCAAAAAATCAAGAAGCTGCACACTTGCTTTGAGAATATCTTAGATATGTATTTGGTGTACAACTCTGACAGTGCAATGGACAATTGCACACTGCAGCTTATCAGCATTCAGAAAGGGAACTCTGGAAGTACAACAGACTGCAACTGATCTCAGGCAAGGGAGTACAGTTCAGCTTGTTCCTGTACCTTTTTCTGAATTTTTAATACTCAGTAACTGAAGTAACCGGGGTTGCCATTCTCCAGGACCCCAAGATACTCCCTTGTTTATTATTTAGTCAGAGTATTATATGCTCACTTCAGCTTTGAAACAGAAGATAAGCAATCTCTGGTTGGTATCAGAGAATGGCTTTTTACTCAATCTAAGAATACATACACACATAAAAGAAATATTTGCACATCTTTTTTTTTGCTGCTATCAGAAAATAAATAAACTGAAAGGAAGAAAGAAAACCACAGACTGATTTTCAAAAGAATCTATGACCATAGGTCAAGTAGACAGCGTATCTACACTTTATGTACTTTTCCCAGAAACTTTCTCTGTCTCATTAGTAGCCTTCCACAGTACAAAAAAAGTGAAGACTAGCTGTGAGTCGTAACTGCAGAATCACACCAACACCAGTGCCTTCAACTTCAAAGCTTAGTTATTTTCAACAAAATTTTGGCAAGCCTGCTAAATTTGCTAGCATGTGTGTGCTGCTGCTTTCCATCTGCCTCCAGAAACCAGGCTTGGTTGGAAAAGGTGCTGAGTAAAAGCTGTACAACCAATTGAGGATAGAAACAGGGTGGCTTTAGAGATAATACTTCATTCCTTATCTTAACAAATTTTGGTATTGGATGTATGTGACTTTCTGTTTCTTTATCTTTGTCAGGTGGCTGCCTGTACTTAGAATTTAAGAAGAGAACAAAGACTGCAGACAACCTTCTCTGAAAGACTGGTGAATTTAAACTTAACTCTTTACCTCCAGACTTTTCTCACCCACTCCCCATTTTCTATTTCTATTGCTGTAACCATATACTTGTTTCTCTTTCAGGTGCTTCATGCCAACAAATAGGGTATTTAGTCAATATATTTAATCACTCTAGTCTCCTCAGAGTTATAGACTTTGTGTACGTCTTGTTCTACTGATGAGAGTCACACATAAATATGTCCAAAAGCTACAGTCTCACAAAGTATCCATAAAGAGAGCATTTCTGGCAAAGAACTCTAAAGCAGCAGAATCTGGTAGATTTTTTCTCCTTCTATCAGAGTTTATAAATAGTGATACTGTTTTATAAGATTGATTGATGAACAGATACACTTTTTAAACAAAAAATATATAGGTAAAGCTTATCAGTAAGTCTGATTTTATGATCAGTTTAAGACTCTGTATTTTGTATTCACTGGGCAGAGAGGTGACCAAAATTAAACTACATAGAGGATACCTTGTGCAAGAGTAATTTATATGTTTTCAGAAGAATGAATTCTGTAAAACACACAGGTAATTGTTTAAATAGCATCAAAATCACCCTGTAAGGAATGTGGTTTCAGCATGTTTATTTTTGTGTAGTAACACTAGCACAAACTCTGTTTCATCTATTACTTGCTATTTTCACTTGCATATAGGAATCCAGGTATACATATAGGTATTCAGCAGATGTAATTTGGTCAAGGAATCATAACTACCAAAAATGTATATGATTTTTCTTTGCATTTGTGCATTTTTATTTATCTATGTGACTAAAGGCTCTGTGCAAGCCAGGGCCAATAGCATTCCTGCTTGTATCAGACATAGAGTTGCCAGCAGGAGCAGGGAAGAACCATCCCCCTTGTACTCAACACTGGTGAGGCCACACCTCGATTACTACATTCAGTCTTGGGGTAAGAAAGACACTGAGGCCCTAGAGCGTGTCCAGAGAAGGGCAACAAAGCTGGTGATGGATCTGGAGCACAGGCCTTATAAGGAATGGCTTATTGCTCTCTATAACTACCTGAAAGGAGGTTGTAGTGAGATGAAGTCGGCCTCTTCTCTCCTGTAACTAGTGATAGGACAAGAGGAAATGGCTCCAAGTTGTGCCAGGGGAAATTCAAAATGGATGCAAGGAAATATTTCTCTGAAAGAGTGGTATGGTGCTGGAATGCGCTGCCCATAGGGGTGGTGGAGTCACCAACCCTGGAGGTATTTAAGGAACATTTAGACATTATGTAGAGGAGCATGTTTTAGAGAGAATGATTGGTGATAGGTAGATCGTTGGACTGGATGATCTTGTAAGTCTTTTCCACCTTGGTGATTCTATGATTCTCTGATTAAGAGCTGAATCATGATTTTTTTATTCATGTTTAACTCTTCAAGACAAACCCCTGAACAGCAGAACTGGCTTGAGAGGAATTTGTTATATCATATAATTTTGTAAATATTACAGGAATATCATCCTGTGCAGGTCTGAAGTGGCACAGACCCACTAATTAAACTGATTTCAACAGGTCTGTTTCATTTTGTATCAGCTGAAGTCCAGAGTATTTACCTAAGTGAATAGATCAATGCAATAAAAATCCTTGAGCTGAGATTGCAAAGCTTTCAGCTTCCAGAAGCACAGCATTGTCAAATATAGCCAAAAGATACTGATTTTGCATTCGGAATAAAAGCAAAAGTTAATAACACTACAGAGGATAAACGCATAGTCTACCTCATTTGAGGTTATGTCACAGGAAAATTTGTCTGATAGAAAGGAATGAATAACTACTTAATATCTGTATTTTCTATCAGACTGTTATTTTTCGTGAGGTCCATGATCAAGAAGAAAAACAAAAAATAGGAAAAAAAAATTAAAAACCTTGATCAGAAGTATTTGGTTCAGTACAGACACTGCGAAACTGTTTTCCTTCACTTCACACACACATGCACAGAGTGGATTACAAAAGGCATTTTCAGTGCGGTGATGTATTTTGGAACCGTGAAGAAGCAAAGGTTTTTCTCCAGTTAATAAGACCCTATTTATAAGATCTGCAGATTTTTTCCACATGCTGACACTGTATACACAATGCCACATGCAGTGGTGAACAGTAGTCTGTTATTTTTGGTTTTGCTTCATTATCATAACAGAGTATTATGCTTTTATATGTCATCTTGAAGGCAATTAATATTTCTATCAGCCATGCATGATGCTTATTTCTATTTCTTAGCATTAAAATAGGACATAATTAACTCATTTTTGTTGAAATTTGATTTTACTGCACATTAGCCACTGCTATAGGATAAACATGTAAATCATTGTGAATCATTATTTTCATTATGGAGTATATTACTCACATTGTACTCCAAAATGCCTGCTGATTTAGTCTTTCTCTTGAATACAAAAATTTAATTTAATAGTCTCAAATGTAGCTTAAGTGATCTGAATCTGCTTTGCTGGCCTTGGGGAGCCAGAGAAGGGTGCTGAGCTTGAGGACAGTTTCTAACTTTATCAGAAGAGAGGTGGGACAGGGGTTTTGCGGGCATCAATGCCAATTATCAAATGTTTCTAAAATACTTTGCAAAACTGTGCTTCTTTCCTGAACACTCACTCTGTATGTTATGTATGCTCTATTGGTCCCACAGCACTTCTGATGGCTTGACAGCAGTATTTAAAAGTATCTGTGTCACAAATAAAAAATAAATGGTAATAACTGTTTACATCTCTGATTTAAATCTAATTGTCACTAAATATCACAAAGGCATTAATCAGCACCATTGTACACGCTGTTCTAATGTAATTCACAAAAACTACTTTTTTTCCTTATTTAGCAAGGGCAATAATTAAAGTCACTATGGTGTGAACGGCATATTAGTAACACCAGCACTGAGCAAAATGTGGTATAAATTTTCAGTTAACAAAATCATGTAATCACAACCACCTTCTGTAAAGATCATTTATATTATTCAGTTCATGAATTGAACATACTAGGAATGCACACAGATTGGTTGGAATAGTTAAAATATAGTTTCAAGAAAAAGAGTAACAGTTCCTTATTTACTAGGAAATAGGAGAAAAACGTGAAGTTCCCTAGTATTGTCTCTCAAATACAGAAGACTGGAACTGGTTGACAAAATAAACTTCTTTTCCGTTAATATTTCATTGAAAATTCAAATTGTTAATTTCTGTACTGAGCTCTACCTGTATCTTCTCGAATTTCCCAGATAGCTCTTTCCTTATACTTGGCATGCAAACTCTGCATATTGTTATTCTGCTGGGAATATAGCTTTTCACTGGGTACACTTAACTACCCTATGTTATTCCTTCTACTTCATCAGATGTCTATGCAGCTTATGTATGCTTTAAATTTGTAATAAAATGCTTATTATATAACAAAAATAGTAATTTCTATAGATTTTCTTCCCGTTGGAAAACAGCTATTCTGTTCAAGACACCTAGTATACCCAAAGTACACACAATGTAGAAAAACTGCAGACTAACCTGCAACACACCTCATGTTCCATTTATATTCTCACCTTAGATATAACTGCATGCTAAAGATCAGTACATAATTATTTTTGTATAAAATTATTATATTCAAGGAAGATTGTCAGGCAATTACAGAAGGTTGAAAGGTAGCTGCATCACTTGCTGGGTCTGAACATATACCTCCATTAACTGAAGAGAACCTAGGGGAATAGATTCCACGACCTTATATTTATATCCCCAGGACTCAACTATTCGTAGTTTTAGCTTGCACATCTTGGAAAAAAAAAAAAAATTATCAACCATCTTGTAAAATTTTTCATTTACAAAAATCAATTAAAACCTTTGTTATTCATATTTTGATTTTTTTTCTTGTGCATGATAGTGCAAATTTGAATGGGTTTTGCTGTAATATTATAATCATTTCCCTAATCAGCTTTTCATATTTTTCAGACTACAGCTGATTGATCTGCAGAGCTTCTTGCCCTAATGCGCAAACTGTAGACAGATCAGTGTTCGTAGACATTTTTCTAACCCTTTCCAAAAGCCCTCCAGACTTATTGGACTTATTTATTGGAGTAAGACCTCTACTGACTGAGTAGTACATTGAAAATCTCTTTTTTTTTTTTTTATATCATAACATTTTTCTAGGTTTTCACCAGCTTCAAAGCTTCATAAATATAACAAGTTGGGGTCCTTCTACTCTTTTACCTTCTACCTTCAGCTTGCAGAAATATGCATATATTTCATGGAACTGCTGATGTAATTGCTTAAATAGAATTGAGTAGTTTTCAAGATCCCCACCGCAGCAAAATGATCAAAATAATATGATTGTTTTTATGAGCTAATAAGAAATGGCTAAATCTTCTTCAGAGCCATATATTTTCAGTTAGTAGTTCCTTAGCAACTAAAATAATATTCCCTGCAAAGGAAGAGAAAAATTTGTAAACTATATGTCTAGCTGATATTTGCTTGAGGTGGAAAATAAAAATCAAATTTTCCAGGACTTTGACATTTTTATGTATTTATGCTATTTTGAGCCAGCAGCTTAACCCCGGCTCAGGTTTGCTTCCCATTACATTTTATGCATAATGCAATATTTCTAGATACATTTGAAGAGGGAATAGTATGCAGTGTTAGCAGTGGGAATTGGCATCTTTTACTAATTTGCTCAGACAATGTATGGCTTTTTGAATGACCTGACATAGATAATTAAATACCAGTGTTTAAAGATCATCATTATCAAATATTGAAGAATATTCTTATACTTGAAGAGTTTCAGTGCATCTCAATTTAGTTCAGTTGTTAGTATTTTTCAGTATTTAAAAAATCATACCATATAAATGTAAGATATAAAGTCTCTATCTCCACAGAAGGCAGAATTAAAAGCACAAGAGTGGGAAAGAAAGTGTGTTATCTCGCAGCACCAGTTCTTGAGTTTCAATACTACCTGTCTTTTCATGGTAATCTCATTAGCACCAGAAATTAAGGATAGAGCAACAAAGTCAAAAAGTCATAGTATGCCTCCCTAATACAACTGTCCCTCCTCAAAGAGATGCAGAGGGGATAGTTCTGGATGGATCTCTGTGCATGCTGTGCACAACAGGATTCTCATGGTCTTTATTAATTTTCAGACTTTCTTTATGAAAAATATTTAATCAAAATGTTTTATGGTTAACAAAAGAATTTATACAAGCTAGAAATGCTTCAAAAGTAAAAATGGTTTAAATTCCGTTTCTAGCTAAGTTTCCACTTGATCTTTCTTTGTTTTCTTTGAACTTTCCACACTGAAAATCACATTATGTGGTCATTATCCTTACAATGTATCACTGTGAGTCAGTGCCGTTTCACTCAAGTTGAGTGCACCTTCAGAGAGACTTACTTTCTAATCTTGAAACAGTCATAATATTTGCTCTTTTATCAACTGTAAAAAAAAATATTAAAATAACTCATCTTTACTGCACAAGCATATCAGTCCTTCTGTTTGAGCACACTGGACTTGATTTCTAAGGGGAAATGAGATGGAATGAAATACTCCTTTACTCATTCTTTTTGTACTGCAAAAGCTGCTAGATGAACTGATAGCAATTTTCCTATCACTCTAAAAATGCTTTAATGTGTTATGCTGTAATTTAATTACTTGACAATGTGATTCACTTGAGTGACAAAATGGGAACTCTCCCTGCAGACAGTTCATTTATGTGAAGACATGTTTGGTGCTGAATGGGCTGATAACAGCTTGCTTGTCTTCAGTTGCTTCCAGATCACTGTTATACTCTTCACTGCGCATATTTAACTACCTTTAAACTTAATGAAAATTGAAAGGATATACAAAGAGCAATAATATAACTATCTATACACATTTGAAACAAGATTATACCAATTATGCCAAGATATTAAGGAATAAGTGAAAATATCACAAGAACTGTCAAGCAGCTTCTGTATGAATTCTGAGGTATTTCTATTCTCTGCTTTTTTCAGGTCTGGAATTCCTAGATAAGATCAACAATATGTTGGGATACATCATCCTCAACTTTGACACACTGAAGACTTCAGCACAGCAGTTCACACAGTTCCTGCCTCGGGCTCTGAAAGGTGGTTGTCATTGAAGAGCCAGAAGGTAGCTTCCTACTTCAAGCACACTAGGTTAATCACAGATTCAAAAAAAAAAAAAAAAGTTTCTCTTGATCTACTACTCTAAAATCAAAGAGAATGTTACTATTTTCAACAGCTAATATTTCTTTAGAGTGAGTAGATCTTGATCTAAGGCTATGTTTTCCTATAGCTATGTAATTAAAAAAAAAAATACCAAAGATAGAAGCAAGCAGTTTCTTACGATGAATTATGTATAAGTTGCAGGGTAAACTGCACAATTGCATACACTGTTCGGCTTCAGAGATTTGTTAGGACACACAGGATAATTGTACTAAGCTTCTAGATAATATTCTTTCGAATCTCATGATTGGGAAATAAGAGAGAAGAAGGCACACCACCTGAGACCAGTGTAAGACTGGCTAAGAGGAATGCAGGTGAATCCAGCCCAAAGCAGGTGCACTGAAGGTGCTGCCAGCACATGTACTTTGGGACTGATCAGCTAACTGTCTGCACCTGCTTTTTGGCCTCTGTGCTTTGAGGAATTTTAACAGTGCATTCATCTTCATGTTAGGAATCACACATTTCTATAGACTAGATCAGAACAGTGTGCACACAGCAAAAAGCACATTGCAAAATTAATTCCTCTTGTAATTCCCTTTTTTTAGCCCATGCTAGACCATGCTGATCTACCATGTATGCATTTAGCCATCAACAGGAAGATTAGCTGCATATACTTTATTCTGCAGTTTCGTTTTAAAATATTCTATGTTCATGCCTAAAACCAGTTTAATAGGTTTGTCCTTTTTTCTTAGTATGTATAAATTGGAATGTGATAGATATACACTGAAAGGATTATTTCACATATGACTCACAGGTATGTATACCAATGGAAACTGATCTTAAATCTGAGGTATAAATCCTCACTGCTTCCCTTCCAAGATACTTCAGTTGCTAACTGCTGGTTCCACGTTATTCCTCAAAAGTAGTTACTTCAATAGTCTTCTCAAAGACTGTGATATTAGATATTAGCAGCCCTCGTAAATCTTTTATTAAAAAGTAATATCTAAATTTTTTAAACAATTAATATTAACATGATGTTACCTCTGGTAAGGACCTTCTGCTTTGCAAAATATTCACTGATTCAGTTAGGAAAGGCAGGACTGACTTCTAAGAACAGTGAACACAAACTCTAGAGGATGAGATCTGAAATACTTTTTGGTCACAGCAGAAAGCTGAATACCAGCTGTGAAAATATTACCTGAGAAAGTATTCAGAGCACACAGCACTCACTCCACCAATGGGAGTGATGTTGAAAGCATATTCTCCGGACTACTGTAAAACCTCCTGCTCTGACCAAGAAGGCTGAGTACGTGTCTCATGCACTCAAGGAATGCAACTTAAGTGTTATCACATCTTTTTTTTTTTTTTTTTTTTTTTTTTTAAAGGTTAAGGAAAATTGCTGAGTTCAGATGTTACAAATCAGCCCTTAAAATCTAAAAGAAAGCAGGTTTGTTTTTTTTTTTTGAAGTGTGCCTTACCTGGCAAAGCATTTAACAAGCTAATATGTATCTTTAGTAGTCAGGAACTCAGTTTATTCATCCACTGAGAAAATGTTCAATTCAATGTAAATGTAATAGTCTTCTATATTTNACAGGTTAAGGCAAATTGCTGAGTTCAGATGTTACAAATCAGCCCTTAAAATCTAAAAGAAAGCAGGTTTGTTTTTTTTTTTTGAAGTGTGCCTTACCTGGCAAAGCATTTAACAAGCTAATATGTATCTTTAGTAGTCAGGAACTCAGTTTATTCATCCACTGAGAAAATGTTCAATTCAATGTAAATGTAATAGTCTTCTATATTTTGTTTTTAATCTAATTATTAAATATTCAATTTTCATTTTTGCAACAATGCTTTCTATTACATCAACATTACAGTTGATAAATGGTGGAAATGATATAATTTTCTATTTAGCTACATTTACCTTTTCTCAGAGAGGTAAGTCACATCTCGTTTTCAGTTACTTCTCTGCCTATGTTTAACATATAAGGATTCTTTGACTCTGAATTACATGGTTTCATAATGTCTCAATGACACTGGATGATAATCCAAAAAAACATTTTCAGTCAAGTATTTGCACTTTTTTGGTTTTTTGTTTTTTGCCTCATAAGTGGTAATTGGTAATAGTCATATGCAATATTTCCATTTGGATTGTAGCAGTTTCCCTAACTGCTGCAATTACTTGTTAGGTATCAATATATTTATTTTCTTTCATCTGAACCTAAATGCAAGACTTTCATAAAAAGTCTAAGAAATAATAAAACTATCAAAACTCTGTTTCTCTAACTTCTCTATTTGACTTGGCAGTAGTTGGGCATACATACCTAAAAATTAAAAAAACATGGAGTGCATCTGAGAAGCAGATAGTTTTGTGTCAAGACTGCAGGTGGATTCCTAGTTATCCATTTATTTATGCCATATCACAGGCAATTTTTTCTGGGGCAGGCTTTGGTAGAAAGAAGTGCGCCAGACATAAAGGATCAATTTCAGGAGCAATGCATAATGTAGCAGAAATTACATTCTGTAACACGCCCCATGATTCCATGCAAGACTGAAGAGCTCTTCTATCAAATTTCAGTTGCCAAAACCATGACTAGAGATCTCAGGTAATATGGAGTCAAGGAGACTGGCAACACATCCTATCAGTTTTGAGTGTGATGGGAAAGAGGCAGAAAATATATATACAGGAGTATAATCCTTTGGAGAATAATAAGTAGCTAGGAGAAGCAGCTTGGAAAAAAAAAGTTTACATCTTTCAAATAAACAGGACACTGAAAATAAAGCATAGCCACTTCTTCCTACTTCAGTTCTGAAAGTAGGCTCCAGAAATATTCTATACAATAGAGACACTGAGAGAAAGAAGGTGAAGTGTATATATACACTATATATACGAATATATCCTACATATGTGTACATACTGTATTCACTCATTTTTCAATACAATTACATATCATGAAACCAAAAAGGAGGTTATAATAGCATGTCAACAAGTAAGCTACCTGCTAGTAATTTGCTAATTTAGACTTAACCCTGACAAAACTTTTACATATAGAACAACTATTAGGAACGGGGAAGAAAAAATAAACAACTCTTACAAATATATTTATGCCAGTGAAGACCTTAAGATACATGCATACTACAAATCAATTTAATTTCTGCTATATTAGAATAAGAATTATTTATTAACAACTTGACTCTTTAGTCATTCCTATAGATATTTATTTCAATGATATAAAAACCACTTGAGGTCAAAACAAAGGACTAGTATGAATCAATAAGATGAAGAACACCTAATTCACATCCTCACTGATAATTGGTCTATGGAAGAAAATTGTTCCCCCCTTTTTAATCTAAATCTTTTAAGCCACAACAAGTGCATTAAATAGCATCTGATATACCTAAATCTCATCTTCTCCAATTGCCCAAGGTACTAGATTACTGCCCTCAAAATTAATTTCCTCATCAAAGTCTAAGATCAGTTCAATGTAAGTTAGCACAGTAATCCCATGTAAAATTACATCTGAATTTTTCATTGAAGATTCTCTTCATATTTCAGCTCATGAAACTACATCATACATAAACCAGAAGAGTGTCATAGCTATTCCATTATGACATAGCCTGAAGGACAATATGTTTCATCATCTCAGTTAAAGCTGAATCACTTTGCAACCTGCAAAAGGAGTCATTTGTCAGATGGACAGGAGGCAGCCTAGGGTTAGATACTTATCTGGGCAGAGAAACATAATGGATGTATATTCCAGAAAAACGGGTAAAACCTCATTTTTGTCCCCTGCAAACCAACAGACAAGTGCACCCTCCTTGTTCTGCTCCAGACCCCAGCTACATGTTCTGATGTCCACCTTTCTCTCATTGCCTATACCTCTGGCTATTCCAGTACCTAATTTATCTCATCTTACTAGTCACTACTGCATTTTGCTAAGACATTCTTTCTCACTGTGTCTAACCCTTTGGTTACAATACATTAATTCTGAATGTTAATAGTATAGCAGTTTCTTCATCCCAGTCATTCACAGGTAATTAAGTGGGGGTACCTGATTTTGAAGGAAGTCTGTCATCTTATACTCATTCCTCCTAGGAATTCAGCATCATTTCTAAACAAGCTTATTTTTTAGATATGGATTGCTCATATCCTGATCCCCTCCATATCTTAAAGATAATATATTCCTACTCCATGAATTAAAATTCTGTGTTTTATGGCACAACCTTTCCAATGTGTTTCTTTCTGATTTAATAACCTCTCAATTAATCTCCATTCAAGCTGTAATTAATAGGCATGTGACAATAAAATATCTAGCCAATGATGAGCTATGGCAGAAACTAAAATGGCATACCAAGTTGGGCCAATGCATACGATGTATTGAGAGGTTAAAATTTGGTCATTCGTTCCTCTTACAATTTATAGGAGGGACAAAAGCTGAATGACATGAATCTGTTCTCCTGAAAAATCTTTTTTCATGGCAAAGAGCATAATGAAAATTGAATAAGGTATTGCACTAGCTTAAATCAAGTCCGTGGCAGAGTACTTAAACCCATGGCCTTTTGAAATGCAGTAGGAAATATAACTGAACATGCAATCAATTCCCCAGTTAAAATTTTCATATATATGAAAAATATATATATATTTCTCATTTACTAGAAATATGATTAGGCAACCACAGAACCACATAATCATGTCAAATTCAGCAATGGAAAGCTTTCTGTCAGATATTTTATCTGAAATAAATATGAAATTCCCTTTAGTTTAGTTCCTGGAATAAAACCGATGTTCTCCAAATGAATGTATCATTAGCATATTTTAAGAAACACCACATTTGCATAAACAGTACATGGAATTTAATAACTTTGTTTAGGTTGAGCCAGTCACCATACTAACTGATTAGGTTCTACCTAGAATTAGAAAACAACTCTCAAGAACAAAGCAGGTTCCTCTGTTGCATGGATTTATTCTTTTTTCCTTAAATATTTCTTAGAAGCAGATCTAGAAAAAATTTCAGATATGTATTTTGCTGTGTATACATCAGAACCTCCTATTGAGTACATAAACTACTCCATATCAGCAAGTATTTACTCAATGTTCATGCATACTGCACACAGATGAAATTTTCATTCTTTCCAGTTCGTATCATCTAGCTGGAAGTCCGATGAGAATAAATTGAAAATGTTTCGTAACTCCCCACACACCACGAGAGTATGCCAAACAGTCCCAACACTCCACTGTTATTTCTGCTGTTGTAAGAATTTGTAGTATGAAATATAGTATAGTTAAAGATGATTTAGAGGCCTAACTATTGCCTCATTATTGTATACGATCTTTGAATAAAAGCGTAACAGAACATTTTTCAACATAAAATTCCAATTGACATTATTTATTCAAAATGAGACTTTAAAAGTAGTAATGAAAAAATAAATGAAATTGAATAAATAGGAATAAATGAAATTAAATAAATAGGATACTTAGGCCAGAATTCACTCTTACACCTTCTGAGCAGCTCTGAGCTGCAGTACTTTTGTCATATGTTCATGATAGAATGGCAGCTGATGACCCTTTACATCCTGATTTACAGTTTGAATTAAAGTTTTGCAAATGAGCACTGAATACACTTCTGTACATAAGGATCTGAGTCTCTTCATACACAATTTCTCTTCATCTTTCTTACCACTGTAGTCCATTTATTGCATTCTAATGAACTCTGAAGTGAGTAGACTATCTAACAAATGTACCTAAGGATGAGTAAAAATGAATAGTGCTTTCTCCACCTGCTGCATGGTGATTAATGATCCTAAGCCTTGTTCAAACGAGTACCCACTTGTAATTGGTCTTAGGGACAGCTCATCAAGCAGTGCAGAAAAAAAAAATGGAAAATCACAAAGCCGAGATGGATAGTCGAGGCTGCAATTTCAGATACCATACAGTGTAAAGATATTTTCGTTCATAAAGTAGAATATGCACTGCATTCTGTCATCAGTTTGAAACCTTGAATTGTTGGAAAGTGTATTCCCTAAGCAATTCTGGGAAGATTTGGAGAATGTCTTTTATTCTTGGGAATTTTATAAGCAGCCTGTCTCTTTGCCTTATTCTTTTATTATGTTCCAATTCATGCTTTATTGTATTTATCAAACTGTGAGGAGATACTAACATGGCTATCTGAAGGTGGAGGTTGGCTGCTTGCTTAAACAAATCAGCATCTGGAGAGACTTTGCCCTCTAAAACGGTCTTCTTTTTTCTTTTGTTATTTTACCTTCATATAGAGTTAAAATCTGACAGAATAACTGCTTGTGAGAGCAGAACAAATAAATCATTTAATAGGACAAGATCTTAAAAACCCACACAGCTAAAGGCAACTACCAAAACAAAAGAAAGCTGGGTAAAAGGGGAACACACAGATCCTAAAGCTACAGAGACACAAGCTAAGCAACACACAGTGGATCTGAGAAAGAAGGATCTGACTACTACAGTCCTTTCAAGTCACTTCACTTTCATGAACTTAGTTGCTTCAACAGCTAAACTGTACTCCAGCCCAGACTTCCCGCTGTTTGAACCTCAACACTGAAGCATAAAAAAAAAAAGAAAAAGAAAGAAAAGTAAAGAAAAACAAAAAGCAAACAGCTGTAGCAATACAGCTGAAGCAATCAGTAACTTGCTGGTGTGCATGGTCAAGAGTGATGTACCAGACTAATGAACTATCTGCATGTAGTTCATAAAAGGATTAACAGAATTCTACAGAAAACAGTTGCAGCATCGTACAATGAAGATACATTGACCCAGAAATATCCAAACACAAACAAAAGGTGAAGGAAGTGAACATAAGGTCCTGCTAATGATAAGAATTTGAGAACATGTTTGATGTATGGAAGTGATTAACTGAAAAAGAATGAAAGACACTGATAATTAATTAGAAGATGAACTCCAAAGCACATAGTAGATGAATAGCTTTGGACCTTGATTACTGAACAATTGGACTCTACAGAATACAGCTAGACCATATATAAGAAGCATCAGGTTCACTATTTCTTATATTTAAACTTGTCTGGTAAATACAGCATCAGGTCACGCTTTGAAGAAAGGCTAAGCAAGTTTGGTCCCTGCAAGAGGTGACATTCAGAACAGATATTCAAACAGTCAGCTGTGCACAGTGAGTAGTTATATCTCAGTGCCAGGAATGGGTCACAATGCTAGAAGAGCCAGTATTTCCAACATGAGGATTAACACAGTAGCTCATGTAAGAGCAAAGTGTCAGAAGGAAAAGCCAGTAGTAAGAACTGTAAAAACTTCCTTTCATAGCTTGAATCATCTGTAGCCAGACTGCAGGTTATTAGAAATGAATTCATTTACATGAAACTAATCTTATTTCTGGATGTGATTAATGACATTTGCAGAACATGGGATAGGATATTGAGGTGCATAATCAAGAAAGTAAAAGCCATCTGGGATATAGCACCTGGGAAGGAATAGTCCTGTCTGTGCCTGAAAGGAAACCAAGAACATCACAGCTACCACTGCTTAAATCATATGAGTTCTCATAAAAAAGTGCCATAAAACATTCCTTTGAAATATAACAGCTATAAAAGTCTCTAAAAAAGACAGCAGAAGCCACAGGGCAATGATCTATGTACAATATGGCTCCTTCACTAACCTATAATGATTGACAATGCATTCTATGAATTTTAAATGCTCAAGCAATTTCAGCGTTCATTAGTAACCTACTGATATATTCAAGCACGATGGCAACAGTTTGGTCTGGACTCTGTAGTCTGGGATCTTTGAAATTTTGTTGCAAATTGGAAACTTCAGGCTTTAATGATCTAAACTGATGCAGAGTGGAGAGAAAGTCAAGATTTCACGTTAACACTTACTTGGAGGTCATAATGTCACCACTTCTACAGCAATAAATCCATTGTGAAAATTAAACACGCTAAGATTTAGGAACCAGAGTTCACACCTCCAAAACAATTCAAAGGCAGGATATTATGCAGACAGCACAATGTCTCTATTTCTTGTATTCCAGCACAGAACATACTGTAAATTCTAGACCCACAGTACAACTACATCTTGAAAGAAGGAATGATAAATAATAGAATAGTAGAAAACATCTCTTTCTCTGGTGAAAACATCACATAACAACAACAAGTACTCAGTCAGCCCTTGGGCAGGTGAAAGGTTGTTATGAGATGTAGATCATGCTGACTCAGAACTACAATCCTGTGTTGTTAGCTTGAGGCACATTAAACAAGCAGGTGGTTTCATGCAGAAAGAAGTGTAATCAGATAGGATATAAAATAGCATTGAAAGTTGCCTTGGAACAAAACTAGGACCAACAGAAATCCATCAGTATATACTACTGCAGCCCACTTGAACAAGAAATCTCCTGAAATAGTGCAGCTGGAGATTTATCCCAGGAAGCCAGCATCTGATTGCAACTACATCAAGACAGCTCTCCTGAAAAACTGACAAAGTATTCAGAGTTGTACTGGCACAACTGAGATCAGAATCTAGCACACAGTATTCATCCATGTAGCTCGAGGGAAACAGGCTGAACTACTTTGATTCTGTTTTTGAAATGTCTTTAATGCAAGATTGGGCATTTTGTCCTTAGCTGAGCCACTGATAAGAAACTCTGCTTTAACTGAAACTGTCTTCTAACTTAAGAGAGCTTTTCCTTTAGGATTACACAGTAAGAAACCTGATTTGATTTTTTTTCCCGATATTACAGGCTTCATCACAAAAATGAAATTGTGCTTTCTACCTTGACTCTTAAGCCTGAAGTGACAGTGATGCACAAAGGCTAGAAGAAAGCTAAAATTACTGTCTGAAACTACTGTCTGCATTTCTTTTCTGAACTCTTCCATAAAATCTCTTTCTAGTATTATTAAGAAAGAAAGAACTAGTGACTTGGATAATTAACTTTGGATTTGATATAGTTTTTGTCAATTAAGAAATTTCAGTATTTATTCTTATTCTTACTCTTTTTCTTCTTCAACACAGTGCAGGAGATTTTATTGTTTCTTCTGTGGATAGTATACTCTGTTTTTATAGGAAAGCTTTGACCACACTTAGCAAGTGAAAAATTATCTTTCACAAGGATTCATAAAGACCTAAAGCCTGAAACTGATGGCACTCTCATCTTTGTGAACCAGAAACAATTATACTGAAGTTGGCAGAGGATCTTGAAAATCCTAATTCACTTTTACTGCCCAGCTATCTGTACAAATCCAAGGCTCCTGTAAATGTACCAGAGATATAAAAATTGCCTCAGTGTCTTTTCTTACAAACAAGATAGTAAAATAGCAGTGGCCACAGTCTGAAATGAAGGGAGAGTGCTGGGGATTGAATCCCTCACTCTGGAGTGTGTTGATCAACAACTCTACATTTCCAGGCAGGTACAAATATATAGTCAGATCATTTTGTTCCACCTCTCCCTGCTGCAGGTGCACATACTCAGAGATTGCATCTATCCAACCTGAGAAGGCTTTCAGCAGTGCTGAAGTACTGACTATGGCATCTTCTATGACAAATTTAAAACAGTTCAACAGGTTTTTGATGTACAGATCTTGGCGAAATGTTAAACAACTTTGTGAGAGCATCACCTTGCTCAAGTATTTAGGATGTCTTTTTTTCTGCACAACACTTGAAATCTCAGTGATCCTTTGCATTTCAGCCCAAAGGTACTCACACTTTGAAACCTGGGCCTTGGCAGAGATATGACAACTCTTCTGTAATTATACCAGTTTTGATGCATAGCCTCTTAATCTAGCTGGGATCAAAAATAACACATATATACTTCTATTATTAGTCACAGCTAATCAAGTGAAACTGTAAAAGCAGATGTGCTAGCAATGCAAGGTATTGACAAAGGAATATTCAAAGACGGCAAAGAAAACACAGGAGCAAACGGAGCAAACAACCAACACCATTTCCTCATAGGAGTGATTTACATTTTGGACTACTGCAGTATTTTCCAGATCATTTCTGTTTAGCAATGCTTTTATCCATCAGAGGGATAATGAAGAATTAACTGAATAGTCAAAAAAAAAGGGTATCTAGATGAAGGGTTGGTTATACAAATTCCAAGTTACATCAGAAGTAATTAGTCTGCTTATTAAAAAACATTTACTTGCAATTTTTTTCCACACCAACACTGATTCAAACTTGAATAGGTAAGGTTTGTTGAACATAAAATAATTTTTATCAGCTTTCTGGGAAAGAAAGTCTTTTGACACAAATTTACCTGGCACCTGCATAACTAATTTATGAAGAGAATTGTCAAAGTCCATTTTGCCCTGTTTATTTTCCCCCTAATTTTTGTACTTGCAGAAGACATGCCTTTTTGAAATAAAATTTGAAGGTTTTTTTAAGAATTAAGTCTTGGGCAATATTTTTGGGAGGTTTACCTCCAGATAACATGATAATGCAATAACTATCTTTATTAATAAAATGTTCCTATTTGCTGTGCTTGCAGAAAATTATTTTAAAGCATCACTCAGACAATCCTCAACTCTCAAAAGAAAAGCAAAGATTTTTGAAGACTTACCACTTCTGTTTATATTTAATTGCCTTAAGTCAATTATTAGTTGGGGTTTCTTGCTTCTACTAACAGACTCAAATTTTTTCATCCTCTAGAAACCCAGGCAAAGTAAAAATATTCTAAGAGAAAGAATGACAGTTCTTGAAATTTGTTGCAGCTGTAAAATTAGCACTGCAAACAGAATTTGCTTACCTCACTTAACACAGACTAAATGACTTCCTCTGTTAAATTCTGAGAGGAAGAAGCTGATTCTATAAAACAGTATGGTTTTCCTTTGTAAAAAAAATAACCTCTTAGCAATTTAGGTGATGTTTAGAAAGGATGTGTTTTATTGGAAAGAACATGTTTATTTTTTACACTTCTGTTTGCACATATTGAATTCTTCAAGCATATTGTGTATGCTGGCATATTGTAAAATACTGAAAATAAGGACAAAGATAAATGCAGTTTAGAAAACCATAAGAAAAATATAATTGCATGTCAATCAAATGGGAAGTTAAAAATATCTGTATTCATACATCAGATGGGATTATTTATCAATATATTTTGCATACAAAATCTGTAACTGAATTCAAGGGAGTGAGTAAAGTGTAAGAGAAGAACATACTTTAGTGCAATAATTAAATGGTAGATTGAAGACCAAATCTAGTAAATATCAAATCAAAACCGAATGAAAATTGAAATGCTACTAGAGAAAAACAGAATTTTTTGAATGAGATGAATCATAAGGAAGCATCTCCAGATGTGATTTCTTCTCTGAAAGCTGTATTCTTAACTGTGGCTCCTTGCACAGATCATGTTAGAAAAGCTGTACCAAACTTACAATCATTCATTTTGTGTTTGGTCAGGGCGCACATAAGTACTATATTTAGCCAAGCTCTGAAACAGAAATGAATTGTTGAAGTCTAATCTGCACTTTCATGAAGAAATCTCTTGAACTGATAAAGCAGAAATTATCAGTGGTTAATATATTTATCTGTACTGCAGATTTCATTTTGCCTGTGATAGGTGTGTTTTCAACTATCTGTAAATCAGATTTGAATTTTTCCATTTCAAAGCCTGCTATATTTTTCAGATTTGTTTGAAATATGCTTTGACAAGAAAAACTATTGCTCTTTATGACCCCCTGAAATGCCATACATGATTTAAAATGAAGTCTAAAATGGCCTCAAGTAAAGTCGTATCTTGATGCCTGTCATGTGGATTCTGGATTTAAATCAATGCCAAGTGAAGACTAAATACCTATGTTTTACATCTGTTCATCACAAAATTTTGGATCCTATCAAATTATACCAGTATGTGAACTAAGAAGCAGGAAAAAATACATGCTATTTCTATATTCTATATTCATACATTTACGATAACCTGTTCAAACTGACTTTTTGTACACATATTGAGGTGTATGATGTGTTTCAGTTTTTCAGTAAGGTTTTTTATTTGTTTGTTTTGTTTTTGTTTTTTGTTTTTTTTTTTTGTTGTTTTAATTAACTGTATAAGAAAAGAGGTTTTAAAGCTCCTTAGGGTTTAATCAGGGAAATTAGAAATTAGTAGGTACTTTTATGTAGCATCTTTGCAGAGTGAATATGTAAAAATAATCTTTGTATCCAGCAAAGTAGGATTTTCCCATTAGCAGTCCCAGAACACAACAGAAACACATCTCCTATATAAATTCTTTTAGAAGAGAACACTAGTTAATAAGAAAAAGAAATGATTTTTTCTACAATATGCAAGGAGAAGAAAAACAAAATGGGTGCACAACAGAAAGCTAAACACACAAAGGCAATAAAACCACAATGGGATTGTAATTATCATTGCAATGCATGACTGTGAGTAAGGAAGGAAACATCAGAGAGTGCTAGTCCATCTTCTGAATGTGTTTCAGTTTTTCCACTGAAAAGGAATGGTAGAGCTAATATGCATCAAGCTGAATTGATTTGTCTTGCAATAACTTCAAAATGAATAGTAAGAAAAATTCCATCACAGCTGAACTTGAAGTTTTCTATGATCCTCCAGCATTAGATATTTTTGTAATGGTATTAGAGAGAAGTACTGCTAGGAACTGTATTGTTTCAAGAGACATTAATCATACAGATATATGTTGCAGAAACTCCTATATCCTTAGTTCATGCTTTCAGCCTGGATTCAAAGCAGTATAATGAGTTCACCTGGTGCTGATCCCAAATCTGAGCTGTAAAGATAAAAGACAAACCTGAGTCCCAGGTGAACTTCCTGGTTCAGCTGGCTGTCAGGCTGAGGATCTCTGCACACATTTCACAATGAATGTCTAAGGAGGTACATAAATCATCTCCTTAGCTCTAACAAAGTAAAAAACAGCCAAGAAGGCTGCTAGAAATTAGCCAGCAGAGAGGGTGAAGTTGTCACACTGTACAATGTACAAAACTTTCCAAAGCTTGAAACACTCCTTGGAGCTATGAAGAGCAGCACCTGATCAAGAACCTTATCCATAGGCACCCAGAGGGTTTTTCACCAGATAATGTGGCCAGATTATTACTGTGAACAGTAATTCTACCTGAAATAAGTCTGTCCCCCTCAAGTGAAACAGCTCACTGTAATTAATATTTTTCACTGTAGCACATTTTAAGAGCTCATTTATACCCTGCAGTGTCTCTTTTTCTACGCAGTGTGCCACTTGCTTTGAATTCAACAGCTAGTAGCCTTTTATTGTCAACATTATAACTTACCACATGAATAGTTTTATTAGCCTGTCACATCATGACAGATAGAAAGGTCTCGTCAAAGGGAGTCAAAATCTTCTACCACAAAGTCAATCTCAGGCAACTTATGTGCACATAATATCTTCCAAAGGGAGCGTTAAATGCACGCAACACAAACCCAAGGTAGACAAACAACCCAGCTCACTGCAGTGAAACATTTGATTCAGAGCAAAACAATATCTGAAGATTAACAGCCTATTAAAAATGAAATCAAGCTATTAGAAGCATGGGAAAGGTTCTTTTTGTCATTCAGCTACTATCTTATTTGATGTTGCATTAAATTGCCCATTGGGCAAAGCATTGAAAAACTAATACGGGAATGTCTTGTTTATAATGTTCACTTTCATCTTGGAATTACAAAAGCAGTTCATCAATAACAAAACCAGTTTAAATGATGTATGAAGTGAACACAGCATTCTGCCACAACTGTTTCTTCCAGATAAGACCCAAGGATAAACTGCATCCACAGGGGAACAAAAACAAGCCACCACTGGGTTCCACGGGCAAAAAGCATTTTACTTAGCATGAAGGACTCTTTATCAAGTGCAGTCATTCAGATAAATTATAATCAGGCTGAAATAAGTCCTGATCTGTACTTTACAATTTTCCCATTAGCCCCAAGTAAAGCTTTAAAGTGCTGTAATTTGATAACAAGTTCTTTAAATGCCATGCAGTGCATACAATTTTCTCCATGAACAATGACATGATTCCCCTAGAAAGGTTTAATAAAACCAAATGAATCAGTGGTTTCTGTTAGTTATTTATGAAACATGCAGAACAGCTGCAAGAAATGTGCAACTTCCTAAATGGTTCTGCCTCTAGCAGTTGTGTAGACCAGATGGGAGAATGACAAGCTCCACTTAACATGTCACAGCATCAGCTCAATCATAATATGGGACCAAACAAATCTCCTTGGAACAAAAGCCACCTGCTTACTATCAATACACCTTCTATTTCTCCAATGGCAACTCTAATCTGTGATGCCACTAAAAGAAGTACACATTCAACTGTACAAAGCAGCCCTCAGTAAATTGCTTTCCTGTGGAAAAGTAATGCCTCACTCTTTATAGTCAACCTCAGGCAGTTTTAGAGCCTTTCATTTATAAAGCTTGCTCACAGATTAGTCAGTGTACCATTTTCCCAATGAGAATTTCCCAGGTCAATTATTCCAGTTTGCATTTGGTTTCTCTTCAACTTTTATTCAGTAGTTATTAGAAACAGAAATCTGCAGTGCCTTCTGTTTTACTTCAGTGCCAGAGCACTTGTCTGAAAGCCTCAGAACTGGTTTCTGCCTGTTGCCATTATTTTCCCTACACTGGATAAGAATATATGTAGGTCACTCCAGAAGTAATACCTCCTACTTATTTCCATGGAAACTACAACAGATACAAAGAGCATAGTGATACTATTTGATAGAACAAATTCTCAGCTACAAAACATTGTTTTTCAACATAGTCACCACCATTAGCCATGCATGTTTGACAGCAATGAGCAAAAGTCTGCACGCTGTGCCCATAAAAATCTGCTTCAGCAGAGGTGGTCTACTGCCAATGTTGGCACTGCTGAAATGCGTCACTCACCACCTCAGTGTGCTCAGATCCACTGTTTGGTCTCTATAAACATTCAAACAGGTTTAAAGAATGTCATTGGGTGCCATTTTTCCGCATGGAGGAATTGAATTCCACGCCTTTCCTTCATACACACTTCCATGTCAATTGTCATTTGCCCCTCTGCTGCCATCTGTTGTACGGCAGCAAAATTGACAGAATATTGGTAGGAAAGTTCATCCTCTACTGCCATGCCACCAACATCTGCTTCTGATGCTGTGGACCAACATAATAAAATAGGAGCCATTACTTTCAGCATAGCCCTTGTTTTATCTGGGAACTGATGCAGCTCACTCAGGAAGAGTTGGCGAGGTTCCCCAGATGTCTATAATGGCTTAGAAATGATAGTGTTGGACTGGAGAGAGATGCACAGTAATTTAACTAGGAATCATAACCAACATATAAAAAATTCAGATAAAGCATTTCCATAACATAACATGTGCTTCATAAAAAAGTTTATATTCATTGGGAAGACTTGCAGCAGTGTCCTACATAGAGAAGGCGCTACCACTTTCCCTCCACTTTAACAAGAACACCTTGGCATATATACATGGGGACTTGAATCTATCCTCAGGGTAATTAGAGGTATCTAGGCTGAGGTTTCCTTAACATGTGTTTTCATGCTGGAGTTGCAACTAGATCTGTTGCATTATGCTAATCTTCAGGGAGTTTACCTTGCCAAAAATGTTTGGGAGCATATCTACGATGCCAGCATACAATTACAAGTAGGTCTAGACCCAGAGTCGTCAGATGTAGGCCAAGGATCTCTGACAACTAAGAAGTTTTTATTCTTAATGATTTGCAAACAAGTCACCTCTGCAGATGTTTAACTACTAAATATATCCATCCCTGCTGATGCTTTGCTTGAATGGCATTCATTTACAAAGTGTCAGGTGATCCTCATGTCAGCATCCACTCATTCATGTGAGAACTATTCTATTAGGGGAGTAGGATTTCAGCCATTTGAAATTTTAACTGGTATGACATTGACAACAGGATTTGTTGTGATAAATGTCAGCCCACTCAAATGGGTGATGTTCTCAAAGGGAAATAGGAAGAAAACAAATCAGAGCCTAAAAGCTATTAGCTTTGCCAACATTAAAGGACAGGAATAACTAGTTTCACAGGATTTTTCCAGTATATAGGACAGATAAAATATCTTTTTGTGAAAATGATAAGGTGAAGAATGTCCTACAGCTACCCTATGTCTCAACATAGTCACTGCAATAAGCAACTGGTTTTATTTTGATCTCTGTATGTGCAGTATCTATGTTGCTGTAACGGTATCTCAGTTAAAAGATGAACTAAGAAACTCCTACAATCCTGCAGCCCTCCTTATCATCCTTCTAGGGAGGTAGGTGTGTTTGCTTCTGGCTGCTCTGCCTTTCTTTTTTCAGAAATGCCTGTGACTATGACTCCTAATTGATATGCACTGTTGCTGTCTGGCTAAGTAGAGAGCTTTTCATGCTTAGGACGTTTTGTTAAAATAGCACTGAAAAATAGCCCTTATGACATGGGTATTCTTTTTGCAGTATTTCTGCTTTATCACAATATTTCATTTAAAACGCTTAGTATTTTTTTCTAATTTTGACTGTTATAATCATACTTAAATGTGGGAAGTTCCTTTGTTTAAAAGCAAGTATTAGATTTGTTAGAACTAGTTAAAAACATAAAACATTTTTTTAATAAAGCCTAAGATGATATTGATATTTTAAATGAGATAAAGGAAATGAGTAAAATTGAAATACAATCTGTCATGTCAGCTAGAAATATCAACCAATCAAATTTAAATGTTTCACTTCGGGATATCAGTTCTCCTCAAAAAACATTGATTCCCAGTTTTCTCTTGGTTTTAGATCTTTATCTCATTTTCCCATAATGTACAGACCTTAACATGGATGGTAAACTCCCTGATATCTATAAATGATTAAATGAATGAAGGCAGAGCCTGCTCCTGTACTGGGGTTGATGGAACAGGCACTATCTCCACTCCTTGCATCCTGGCAATACCCACAAAAAATTTTAGTGACAAGAATAGCATCTGACTTACAACACAAGTAATGAAAAAGGTGACCTTACACTTTAACAATCATATCAAGACTGATTAAAAGAAATAATACAGATGCGCATATTTGCTCAGTGAAATTAGAAAAATCTCAAATGTGAAATTGCTGATAATACTTTGGTGCTGCTCCTAGGGTATGGTCCCATGACCAAATAAGGTATCAGATCAGTTTTGAACTGAATTCCCCAGAAGTTTTGCAGATTTTAGCATCAGTTGTATAAATATTTAAATTTGATCTGAATACTTTCTTTGTTACAAGTCTTATTTGGCCTGGATTAAATGGAGTAATTCATCCTGCAACAGTGTTCAGTTTCATACCAAGCTGGTAGTACTGATAATGGAACCAGCTTGTCCTGGCACAGAGCAATTCATTGCTTGTTGAGTGTTGTTAACCTTGACCCACAAGTTATGAGGAGCATTAGCCTAGTACTCTTATAGTCATTCAGGGAAACAGCCCCACAAGCATGTGCAAGTACTTAAGAAATGTCTGTTTGGTAAAGCAATAAGATAATTTGAGTTATATACTCTGGAAACAGTGAACTCATCTCAGGAGACGCTAACTGCAGCTTGCCCTGATTTTCAAACATTTTCATTATTTTTTTGCCCCTCCTCAGTACTTCATAAAACCTAACAAATAATTAACCCTGTAGCTTCATAGAGCTGCAAGTTACAAGAATGATTTAAAAACTAATGTCTTCTGATGAACCTGCTCTATGGAAGAAACTTGAACAACCTACCTACCTCACTAACAAGAAACTCTTCTGGAAACTAAGTTTATTTTAAATGGCAATGCAGCTGAATGGCATTATGCAAGTTTAAAAATCTCTGTCCACTCAATTTTTTCTGTGGTGCCAATCATTTGTTATGGCTAATCTCAAATAAATGACAGTATAGACAATCAAGCTTTTACAGAAAAGAGTAAAGGAACTAATAAAAGGCAAATGGGAAATTCTTTTAATGACGAGATGTATAAAGGCAGCAATGGAGATGAGCAGGGAAACAGAGAGAAGAAAATGTAAAGGATGCATAGCAGGAATTCAAGCTGCTGACAGGTACTCTCATCCACTGCACTGCAAAGAAGTGATTTGCTGTGAGATTAGTAACCACAACACCAGCAAATCTGAAGACATTTCAAATATTAAAAGCAACATATCACTGAAGATTTCCAGTTACTTAAGGTTTCTGTAATGTGTGTTACAATCTCACTTTAGAATCTTGAACAAAAATTAGCACAATCCTTTTATTGACTTGTACTTTATTAAGTAATAATTTCCTGATTTGTACTGTATTGTTTCAATTATATAGTTAATGTGGAAAATCTTTGACAATCTGCAATACTGCCAATAGAACAAGTTGGTTCATATGTGGTACTCTCACATCTCATGTGATAAAAAACTGTACACTAATCAAATTAACATATTTTAATAAAATGCAATTAAGACTATTTGTTGTAATTCATTTTCTTTTTTTTCCACATTGCAGAAATCAAGCTTTTTAAGAACCTGAAATGATTCCTTTCTTGATGTTTTTTTAAACTGAATAGCACAGTAAATCCCCGCAGCTTCACAGAGATCATTTTTAACAAACCAGGTAAAAATACTTGAAGGCCTCCCCTAAGAAAGAGATCCATGTTTTGACATTCTATGTTTCACATAAATTACTACTAAGCAAACTCAAACAATATTTCTTTGTTCCGCATTACCAAAAAAAGAAATCAATAAAAACTTGTCTTCTGCTCTAAAAAAATCACTGGCACAAGTGTTCAAATTTGCTCATACAGAGATGTACATCAGTACATTAGTAATATAGACTTTAATAATTGATCTACAATATAAACTGCCTAAAAGCTAGAAGGCCATCTAAATTTGACCCACACATCCTTGGTAAATTATTCAAAACTCAATCAAACAGGACAAAATATTTCTTTCACTTTTTTTATTTCCTATGAGTATCTCCACATAGAAGATATGTGTATTTCTTTAAACCTTATTTATCATGTAGACTTTTTTTTTTTGTTTGTTTTTGCATCATCTGACAGGATTTGGGAACTACTAAACTTTTTGAAAGAAAATTTAAGATACAGCCAGTGCAGTGGATTTCACTTTAATGCTTTTCCAAACAATGCTGAATAATTCATCCACCATTTTATGAGCCAAATGTTTGCATCAGTTCATCTCAGTAACCTCAATAATTACCCATTTGTCAACTAGGCTGTTATTTGCCTCATCTTCATACAAAGGCCTGTCCATATCTTGTGCTTCCAATTTTCTAACAGACTTTCTAAACTACTGACACATACTCAATCCGCTTTTGTAATCCTATCCTTCCAAATCTAAATATTGCACACAGATTGTTTTGCTATGTTAACATTTCTTTTTATTCTCCATTCCACTAAGACCTGTCAGTTTTGACCACATAAAATGCTCTAGAGAGTCCTACATTCATAATGTTCTGCTTAATGTTCTCACAGTTTCCATAGAGATGTCAAAGCGGTAAAGGTTTACTTTTGCCACAGCTCTGAAAAGTGTCTTTTAGGATAGTCCACTCCACAGCCCATGTTGGTCCATTATATAAGATAGATTTTATCTTCAATGTGCTGCAATCCCCAAACTCCACGTACAGCAATCGTAAGGCATCTGTAATTGCTCCCTGAGAGAGTGACAGCAATCCCACTCCCCATGCCCAGAAGCAGATGTCCTAGTCTGGTCTTTAAATGTCTCCATTCAGACAAATGAGCAGAGGGCACTCGGGGGCACTTACACATCATGAGCCAGAGCAGCTTCAGTTTCAGCACTGGTCTGAAAGTGGTGTGATTTGTTGCTGCATTCTGATTCCATGGCTTGCCTTCCCAGTTGATTAATATTGGTGTAAAACCAAAGCCAGCCAGCTTAAGTTCCAGCAGAGTCTCAGAAGAATGACTGACAGATATGAGACCCAGAATTTGAACTATGTTCACTTTTAAAGTCATTGATTGAACTGCCTAATTCTGTAAGGTATATTTCTCTACTTTCTCATGAAAGAGAGTTGAACAATACCAATTTTATAGCTACAAAGACTTAGGTCTTTGTCAGCCTATGTCACAGGCCTCATACACAGCAGGCATAAAAGAGTAAGCATGAGCTTCCTGACAGAGCACAGAGATGAATTTATCTATGCAACCTCCTTAATTTTAGGGAACAATGCTGAAAACCTATTTTACTTACGCCTACTCTATGTCAGGCGCGTGAACAGAACTTTAGTCTTTTTATAACTGGAATAACAGATCATTTCATTACTCCTTCAGACACTTAGACACCACTCATAAACCACATTGTACTATTGAAAGTTTCTGCATATGCTTATATTATGAATAAAAATGCATCTTAAAGCAACTTATTTCCCTTTGCAACTACTTTCCTTTCTGAAAATTGTATGGTGCTGTCTCACTCCAATTTATAGGAAGGAGAAGAGGTTCTTTTTCAAAAAATATGTATATGTATACCCTATGGCAAGATTAAGATATGATGGGTCAAATGTTAGCCCAACCAGTTTATTACAAATCCTAGTTGCTTAAGGATACAAGGAAGGGAAGAAGGGCGATGGAAAAGAGATAAGAAATAAAAAACAAGGAGTCTTGGTAGAAAGTAAGAGAGGGAGAATCACCACAGTGGGTCCAGCAAGGTTCGTAGTTCAGGCGCTGATCTCCTGTAGTAATGGGTCCTTGGAGATTGTGTTGTTTGGTTGACAATGACTTCTCTTTTCCTCTTTTTTAATCGCTCTCTTCTTTTTTCCTCTCTCTCTAATTCTTAATGAAGATATAAAATAAGTCCAAGGTGGCCGAGTCAGTTCTTTTTGGAGAGGCAGCTCCTGGCTTCTTTGGATCTGCACAGGCCCTCCTTTGTTCCCATTTTCTGGGCCTTGCCAGCAGATAAGAGAGTAGGGAAATGACAAATCGTACCTTGCCTCCACAAGATGCAATGGTATCATTCCCCAAACTCCCATACCAGTTATCCGGTCACAGGCCAGATCTTCCACCAGTAAACACACCTGAGCAAAACACCTCCAAAGAAGTGCTGTACACAAAGGGTTGCCAGCTACATAACACCCACCTAGATAATTTGCAGTTGTCAGTTAAAGTCTTATCACCAGAAAGGCCTCATGAAGCAAGCTTTGAGACAAAGAAAAACAGTTTTTGTCTTTCACAGGTGCCAATGAACTCACCAGAGAATCAACTAAAAATACTTTCTGAAAGTCCAAGTATAGGAATCATGCCAAGTTATGCTCAATTCTATTCTACCACCATTATGAAGAACTGATTTGTGCTAGCCCAGAGGGAAAAGCAGTACTAAACAATGTCAAGATTTTATTAATATTCACACAAAGATTATGTTATTGATAGCTTTGCCTTTAGGTCAGCATTAGTCAGGAACTTGAAATATATCCAAAAGTAGACACCTGTATCTCTTACATCTATTACGGCATTATTTTGGGAGTATCACCCTGAAAAACTCATTAGAATTCACATACTGGAAATTATCAGTTCTTCATTCCCCTTCAGTAAATCAGAAAGCAAGTCCCATGTACAGCATCTCATATATCCTCAATTTCCTTTCTTTCAGATTATTACTGTGTATACAATCCTGTTCTCAATCCCACTGTCTATGTCATCAATGAAGATGTTAAAGAGCACTGTTCCCAGTACAGATCCCTGAGGGACACCACTTGTCACTGATATTCATCTGGGCATTGAACCACTGACCCCTGTCTGGGTATAATCTCATATTCATCAAACAGTCCACCCACCAAATCCATATCTTTCCAGTCTGGAGAGAAGGGCGTTATGGGGGGACCATTTCAAAAGCCTTAATGAAACTCAGATAGATGAGTTGGCTCCTTTTTCAGTGGCTCTTTTGTCATCCACTGGCACAATTAATGCTATCATAAAAAGTTATAAGGTTGTTCAGACAGGACCTGTTCTTAGTGAAGCAATGCTGGTTATCTCATATCACCTCCCTCTTGTCCATTTGCCTTAGCATAGCTTCCAGGAGGATCTGCTCCATAATCTTCTCCAGCACAGAGATGAAGCTGACAGGTCAGTAGTTCCCTGGGTCATCCTTCCTACTCTCCCTAAAAATGAGGGTGGCACTGACTTTTGGAAAGTCTCTGGTGACTAGAAAAATATCATCAAGAGCAGCTTGGTGACTACACCAGTCAGTTCCCTCAGGACTCTGGGATGCATCTCCTATAGACTTGCAGTTCAGGTTCCTCAGGTAGCCACAAAGCTGATTTTCACATACAGTGAGAGGGGCAATGCTCCCCCAGTTCCCACCTTCAGAACCATCTGTTCAAGGGCTGTGTGTAGAGTAGTCAATAATGAAGAATGACAATAATGAAGAATGAGGCAAAAAGTTGTTGAATACTGTAAGAGACTACTATTTTATACCATTGCCTCAAAGTTTGCTGATGAACACGTCCGAACATGTCCAAGCAAGTCCTGGGCAAGGGTTGTGAAATCCTCTGTCTAAGGGACAAGCAGATGGGCATGTCCTGGGGCAACGAAAGAGTGATAAGCTGCAGCTCAATGGCTGCTGAACANTTGTCTCCTTTATATTGGAGCGTGACAAATACCTTAGCCTTCTCCTGTCCATTGTTAATAACCTGACTAATATTATGCACATATACTAGCCTGCATATTCATGTTAGTCACATTTTCATTGTATGAAAAGATAACACTGTCTAAAATATTCTTCCCATATTAATACCAGTCTTCATGTACTAACATTCTGAGCATAATTTTTTTGTTTTAGGACTAATTAAGGTCCATCCCAAAATTCTTGGTTGCCCTACTGTCTCTACTCTGCTAGAACTTTTTTCTGAAGCTTATCTGCACTCCTTGCTGTCATCATTTTAAACTGGCCTAACCCAGTGATCCCCATTTCATATCTCACTGGTAGCACATAGTCTGCAAGGTATCTCATGACTATTACACTGAATTTAAATATTAAAGGTAAGGTGGACAGGAAGAATGAAGTATGAAGTTATCTGAAAAATCTTAGTTGTAGAAAGTTGTTGTTTTCGCACTGCAATAATTAGACATCAAATCAATGCCATAAATGTCTTGCATTTATATGGATTCAAGCTCCCATATTGTTTTCTGCTGCACTTTTCTAGTTGTCAGGCTGAACTGTCCAATGTTACCACAAAGTCAGACTACCAAGTTCATTAACAGGAAGAATTGTGGCAAGCAGCTCTGTAAAAGCACAAAGGCTACCTGCACTCCTGACTTCACTGCTGCTTTTGTGGATGTTTCTCCTGAAAGCTGCTGAATGTCCCTCCTGCAGAGTTGGTATAGATTATCTTCTACATCTTTTTCTGTATTAAATCAGCCAAGGTCAAGTCAGAATTTGAGCAATGAGCAGTAAATTTTTCTCAAAAGGTAGTGTGTGCTTTTTAAATTGGATTTAAAGTACATCAGCTGAAGCACACTGCTCAGCAATTGTGTCTTCCAGTAACTCAGGAAAAGGTAGGTCTTACTGTACATCAGCTGTTAAGAGAGATGTTTGTTAAATCTGCTTTATCTGTTCTACATACATACCTCTTTATTCAGCACTCAAAGTATATACTTTGTTCATTTTGTTTCCCCCAGGCAGTTTAGCAGACATTTCAAGATTCACAACAGGGCTCTATTTTTTCCTCAGACCACTGCTTCTCCAATGTTTATAACACACTGAAAAGTCTTTACACGTACTTCTGTTACCTAAGCTACTTTTTTCCTTTTTCCAGTCTATTCAGTCAATAGCTTTCTCAAGCTAGAAGCCAGCACACACATTATGCTGCCATTTACTATATATGCTATGGATGAATTGAGATAACTGAGCATATAGGAAAGGTAACCATCTGAGTTTAACATGATCAGCATGGTTTCTGTGTCCTCCTATATTCTGGTATCTTCTGATACAGTTTTTTTTTTCCCCACCACTTTTGAAAGAAAAGAAACTGAGACAAATACACAGCTAACATAAAACCATGTAAAAATTAAAGCCATATGATAGACCACAGTGCAGCTTGTACTATAGATACATACTGGTGATTATCCAAATATCATACTATATCTCCAAAGAGGGCAAGTATAATTTCTTAACATTGGCAAATATTGTTTCTTTGTTCTGTATCACTTAAGAATATTTTGACCTTTAAAATCAGCAGAATGAACAGAATTTCCTTTGTTATGCTCAGTTTATTAGGAACTGGAGAAGTAGTTATAAAAGCTAGGAGGAAACTGATGGTTCAGTTTCAACTCAGCAGGCCTGGAATTACTACAGCTGCACTGCAAATGCAACAGGCAACCTGGGCCCACAGATTTCTTTACTGTTCAGACAAAGATACAGCACTGATGAAACTGCATTACATATATAAAAGTATTAATGCTTTGTTAGCTTCGATTCTACTTTGTCAACCAACTTTGTTTACTTCTATTTTTAATATGAACACACTCCCTTTATGTAGCATTAAGCACATGGTGTATATGTACTCCCATTTATAAGTCATATTATAACTGTTAAGAGTACCTTCAGCACCACACAAATCTTTGTCTTAACAGCAACTTTAACCTAATATGTATAAATCATGTAAATGTTATTTGTGTCCTTTACTTGCCAAATTTCTTATTTAAGTCTCAGAAGTACATAATCAGAAAAGTCAACACACTTTGCTAAGTTCCTTGTATGCTTCTACACAGGCAATATTATCACACAGGTTTCTAGGATAATATCATTTTCTTCCAGTGGTTAAACACAATTCCTTGGCAGTATAACAATATTTCAGAGCATTATTAACTACCATATTATTTCATTAAAAAACAGACTTTGGAACATACATTCTTCTAAAAAGCAGGGCGTTTAATTCTGTACTCAGAGAACTAAAAGCTCAATGATGCATCAGACAACATATTCACTGTGCATTGTTCTGTTGACAGAACTATACATTATCTGAAAACAAAGAACATATCAGTACCATAAATTTGAATAAAAGAATGGAAGGAGGAAAAATACTAGAAGGTGGGTTTGACATCTCCTAAGATCACATGGCTAGAGTTGTAATAGGTGGAACCAGAAATAATTCCATTTTGCAGACAGAAAAGTGCTACCCACAACATGGATGGTAAGTCAGAAGATGACAATAAAAATTTACATTGCTCTCAAAGTTCATCCACAAATGGAAATAGCAGAGTACAAGGAAATATGGATGCAACTAATCTTCCAAACATACAAAATAAAATTTCAGTTATTTTCCTATAGCTCTGGATACAGCATCCATCTGTAGTTCTTATCTAGTGGCTGGCAAGTATGCCTGTGGCAGCAAGGTTGGAAGCTCATGATCCTTGAGGTCCCTTCTGACCAAAGCAACTCTATGATAGTGTGATACTAAATTCTATATGCATTTAGGAGTATGATAAAGATTTGAATTTATAGGCCAGATCCAAGGCCCATTTAAGTCAATAAGAATCTTTTCTTCTATTAGAATACTCTAGGGACTTTGCCCTAGGTTAAGGAAGATATTTTGTGGATAGCTAAATGCTTTTTTTACAGTAGCAACCCATAATAGAGACTTACTATGCAGAGTGCGAAAGTTGTATATCTCAGTGTTAAAGAGGAGGTGCTATTTTCCCTACCCTGCAAGCTGAGAAGCAGGGCCGAATCTTTATATATCAAGTCAACAAATGTCTTAAAATCTGCCAGTCCAGTTTGTGGTTCATATTTTCTGTATAGAAAACCTTTATAGTAAACATACTACCTTGACACAAATTAGACCATAATCATACTATTCTGTATATTTGTCTATATAGAAACAAGAGAAAGCTAAGCAAGAAAAAATTACTGCTTCACAGCAGTGTCACTTAAGAATATTGAACAACAATGCTCTTAAAAATGGTGTGATTCAGAAACTATTTATGTCAACAGAAAAAAATCCAATTGGTGTGAAAAGGTCAAAAGCCACTGGACTTGCTCTTAACTGTCAGAAAATAGCATATTGAACTGAAGCCACAGGAGAGCACTGACAGGTAAAACTTAGCTCTCAGATATAATTTGGCTTGGCCATCAAGCTTATCATTATATCACATCTTGCAAAACTGATCTGGAACACTGCACTCAGCTCTTATCCATATGGGAATTACAACCTCACCAGAACTTTATAAACTGCATAATCTGTCCTTTCATTTTGAAAATTCCAGACAGACTATTCCTAAATAAAGAAAGATAATAACAACAAAATATAGCAATAGAAATTACAGCAATTACAATGATTTTAAATTCAAACCAGGTTTTATTCATAAAAATCTGAAAGCTCTTTCCAATTATATAATTAACAAAGATTAAAAAATACTGGTAAGTCTACTGCAGCTGTGAAAGGTAATAGTGAGAAAAATGTGATAAAACAAAAACACAGTCTGAGACTTTTCCTATTTGTATATTTCAGTCTCTGTTTCATGCTATCTGTGCTGAATCACATTTTTACAAAAATCCGTTCTGAATGAAAAATGATTCTCTTTACATTATCAGCATGACTTCTGAAAGGCAAGTCATAAAACAGAACAGATTGTTTCCTGTGAAGTTGACAATAGAAGAAGGAAAGTGCCCTGGAACTTTACAAAATCAAGGACGCATAACAGGCACTGCTTTACCAGGTTAGCCATACAGATTTTCACCAAAAGTAGCAAGCAATGCAGGTGGCCCTCTGAGGAAAGTAATGTAGGATGCAAAGCTTTCTAATAGCGTATGTCTCTTTGGAAGAGAAGGTGCGAGAAAAGAATCCTTGTTTCTTGTTCCTGGTCACTCGGTCCAGCTGACTGCCCATAATTGATTCTATTGTCTCAGGCACAAAGGATTTACTTTATGCATAAGATAGAGACAGGAATGGAATAAATCTGATAGATATGAGGAGTGTGAAAGATAACTAGATATTAGAGATATGATCCCCAAAGAGAGAATAATACAATCACAAAAAAAATCAGGTTGATCATTTAAGTTGAATATTGACGCACATATACGTTGGTACATGTGTCTGAAGTTTAGTAGACCTGTACTATAATAGTAACATAGATTTGAAAGCATTTAGAGTTTTGGAAAAAAAATAAGGGGACATATGTTGTTGAAAATAAGGGTATTACTACACCCCATCACAAAATGTAATAATTATTAATAATGTAAATACTAAGAGTGAGACAAAGAAGACACACCCTTTTTTTTTTTTTGCATACAAGGCTTTCAGCTAACAGTAACACCAGGTACAATTATACAGAACTGAACACCAAGCAGTATACATTCAAAAATAAAACTGTTTGCATTTGCACTTACCAGTAAGTAACTTGAATACAGAATTCATCAAATACATAGTTCATATAGCATACTTGTTACTCCTCATTTCAGACATGTACAGAGCATGTCCCAGTGGCTAACATCATTCAGTAGAGCTAATCACCTTTCGTCTGTCTCCTATTTCCACTGTTTCAAACATATACAAGAAATGTTACATACTGAAAGGAGCCTATTCTGCCACCTAATTAAGGTGGATACTCAAGGACACTGCAGATCCTTGCAGCCGCCTTCTGCTGAAAGTTTTGGAAATTGAACAGAATTTCCCAGTGAACTGCCTTTCCAGCATATGTTTGTAAAGCCCTGGTAAGCCTATGTTTAGACTACTGTCTCTTTAAAGTTTTTTAAAGTAGGGGGCATACTCAAAGTTCAGTTGTATCTTTTACTATTATGAACCTTAAACTGTGTTACTTCATTTTGTATTAAAGGATTCATACTTTTTCTAAATCAAGAAGTTTGTCTTTTTCTAATCTGTCTCACTATATATGCAGATTCCTTAAAATGAAACATCACTTTAATGCAATGGGATATTTAAGAAGGCCTCTATGATTTTGATGTTTCTCCTGCTGGCTATTCTTTAGTTACTATAATTATTATGTCGATAAATATGTTAATGCTATCATCAGAAAACACACTCAAGTCCTGTTGCAAAGGAAATGTTCAGAGTTTTCCCCTAACAAAGGACAGTGTCTGTGTAGATAAGTTTGACTTAACGTCACAATGAAAAGGATTTCTATTTTACAGATCTTAACACAACAAAGTCACCTACATAACTGATTGAGGAAAAAAAAAAACAGTAAAAAAATAAGAAGAAAATAAGAATGGCTGAGGATTCCTCAGTCATTCTTTGAAATGGAATAAGATACAATTTTTCAGTCTGCTTCAGTGGTCTTTTTTACAGCATTATGAATGGCTCAGTTTTTCAAAACTCTATTTTATGGAAGGTCAAGAATAACTCAGAATGTTCAGTTCTTCTTTTACTGTCCAAGACATTTCCAAATTGTGTTCAATATAACTCAGATCATAAGAATGCAGAAAGAAAAAAGGCTCCTAAAAGTATCTAGAACCTGAATTGTCATATGAGGAAAATACCACTCACTGTAGATAGCTTCCATGTTGCTGTTTAAGAGGCCTATGTGTGTTTTATTCTGAGTGAACAGTAGCAACAAATAGATGTGGAAATACTTGATTAATGATTCAGTAAAACAGTCATTTAACAGCAACTTTCTCCAGCCAATCTTTAATTTCACTGAGAGAATTCCCTTTCATACGAAGTCTGTCTCAATTTTCATTTACTTTCTGGCCTCTTTTATCATGATCTTTTGGCAGCCTAAATTTCCCCTTAGAAGCAGAGGATACTCAAATTTGCCTTCCAACCTCCTTATCAGTTCCCAAATCTCACTCTTGTAGTACTCTCCACCTCCACTCCCTGAATCAACTTGAAATGATGCCTTTATTTAAAAGAAACCAAAACAACCTCTAACATTGTTCTGAAATCTGCTTTTATACCAGATTTATCACTGTGATCTATTTACTCCTCTTAAACACTAAAACAGAAAAATATTACTTCCACAATCTTGTGTTTTGCTTTCAAATTTTCATTCTATTTAATTATTTGCTCCCTGGATTTGCTCTCTACCACATGCCCAAGTGTAAGAAGGCATAGAAAGGTCTGAAGAACTACTCATACCTGCCAAGAAGTAAATGGTACCAACACCACATGCCAAAGCCATCACAGTTGACAGCCTGGTCACAGCTCTGCCACTGACTTACTGCTTAACCTTAGCCAAGTCAATCAGTCTCTCAGTTTCTCTGTTGTCCTTTGGAAACTACTATTGAATCCTAAAACAAAATCTGCTGCACACGCAGGCTACTTGACAGGCTTTATTTCAGAATGCAGTTCTCTTAAAAACTTCCCTGAATGTATGACATTATGGAGAATAAAGTGCTCTCTACAGGAGAAATGTTAGGTTTCTTTTATGACAGCAGATCATCCCATTTGTGTGATAGAAACACCATAATTTAACATTCAAAAAAAAAAGAAAAAGGGAAAATAAAAGCCCTAAAGAAAGAGTCTCTGACTATTTCAGAAATTTTATTTAAGCTGTATGTTCTCCACCCCTTTTCCCTCAAACATAATCAGCATGTCCTATATTTAAGAGGGAAAATGTAATTTTAGTCAAATAATTTGAATTGATCATTCAGAACCTAGAGCTATCAGTTCTGTTGAAGCCCCAGGTGAATGGGGCTTCAACTTTATCAAATTCAACTCCATCAGTGAGAACCAAATCTCTCAAGGTTATTTTGTATCTGTAATGCAACCCAAATCTATCAATTATATAAACTCCTTTGGGTTAAAAAGATTTAATAAATTGTCTTAGCTCTAAGAAGATGAGTTTGATGAACCTGTCAGTATTCCTACCACTTACCAGCCATGAATATTCTGACATATCCTGATACTCAGAACTTACTGCTAAAGGCTCAAGCTTCAGCAATAAATGCATAGTAGCTACAACACTTTCCATTGCATACTCCCAGCCAAGGCAAATGTTTAATTCCTTCAATAACTTTGCTGGCGCAGAGCCCAGGCAATAGCCTGATTCCCAGATAATCAGATTTGGAAAATAATGCATATCTGTGATGAGAAGACTGTTTTTCATATAACTCGTTACTCCAGTTCACACTTTATATTCATATAAATAAAAAATTCATATTTAAATATAGCGTTCTTTGGAATCTTACAATGCATTCAAGTGTTATGGCGCACTGTTTTCATTTTCATAAGCCATTCCAACCCATAGCCAATGGCTTCAATATCACCCCCTATGGCCAGAACTTAATGGCAAGCAAGAATTCAGATAGAAGGAATATTTTAGAGGATAAGGAATCTTTAACAAGGGAATCTGAGTAGGTTGGCCAAAAATTCTGAAAGGCTGATCAGGAGGGTAATATAAAAAAAATGAAGTTTCATTCTATGTAATTTCTTTTTCCTATGGGGAAAAGAAGTAAAAAAAGACCTCATTCTGCACAACTGGCTCTGAGAGACATTAGATATAGATCAGAGGGAAATCAGTCAATAGGAAAGTAATCTTCAGAAGATTCTGTTCGAGCATTCTTATTTACACATTTAGTCCAGCTGCAAGTTTCCTTGCTCTTTTTTCACCAACAGTTTGTTTACCTCTTTGCCAATTTAACTTCATTTGAGACATGGATCTCAAATACATTGAAAGTCATATACATCTAGAGAAATGTAGTACACAGACTAGAGACAAAAAATTTGAAGTGCCTTCACTGTCAGGCAGACTACAGAATTAGTTCATCCCTTTCAGATGCAAAAGGATATACACAGTAGATCCATCTGGAAACAAATTCAAAGCAAATCAAGCTTCAAAATTTCCAGTGCTTACAAAGCAATTGGTTTGCTTGCAAACTCAAACTTTTCACTTTTTTCAAGCTGTCACAAATTTTTGCAGAAGTTCTGCTTGCAGAGACTGATAAAGAAAGCAAAGGCCCCTGCTACCCCAGTAATCTCTAAACAGAAATCAACTTTGGGAACAGCAGCCCAGTTCCAGGATAAGATCATGTACATCCTGCCCACTGTATCAAGAAACCTGGTGTTTTGATACCATGGAAATTTAAGCTTTTTCTTGCCACAGAATAGAAGTTATTTTACTAAAAGCGACACTCCTACATAACAGTGAATCATTTTCTTTAATCTCTTGTGGAAGCTGATAAAGCTTCCAGTCTCCATCTCAGGTGTTTTTGTCTTTATGCATTAGCAGTAATGGTTCATCTACTTGCTTTTCATTAATTTCACTTCATAAAGTACAACATTTTTGTCAGCTGAAATAATGATCTCCTGAGGTACTTGGCCCTAGACCTGTAAACTGTTACTCACATTTGATTAAAGGAGGATTTTTCTATCAGGCTTGGTGAAGCCTTTGACATGGTAAAGCTTTCAGCTGGCAAGTTTTCAGAGGCAGGTTTTGATTTGTGATTTATAGAGACACTGGGGGAATCCTATGCATAGATTCATAGATACATCAGGTTGGAAAGGACCTACAAGATCATGTAGTCCAACCATCTTCCTATCACCATCCCTACCCACTAAACTACTAAATCAAAACCCTTAGCACCTCATCTAAACGCTTCTTGAACAGTGCTAGGGGTGGTCCCTCAACCACCTCCCTAGGCAGGCCATTCCAGTGCTTGGCCCCTCTTTCAGAGAAAAAATTTTTTCCTCAAACCTAATCGAAATCTTCCCTGGCGCAACTTGTGGCCATTCCCTCTCATCCTGTCATTAGTTATCTGGGAGAAGAGGTCGACCCCCTCCTCACCACAACCCATGTATAACTCTTATAATATTTGATTCACTTTCATAATTTCCCAGTGAAGTTCTTTGTCTCTTTGTTTCTTTTTCCTTTTTTGAATTTTCTTTAAATTTTTTAAACAGCCTTCAACACTTGAATTCCCTTTTCTCACACATTTAATTCCCTTCATGTAGGTATTTCACTCCTTCCTAGCACAGATCCTGACTCTAGGGTTAGGGTAATTAAAGAAAGATTATAGGGAACAGATTTGTCTAAGACACTTAACACTTTAGAGGACAGGTAGAGGACACATTTGTAGGAAATATAGAAGTATATACACAATACACAAAATGCAATGCTCCTGGTAGCACAGATACACCTAACATCAGATTGCTGTCAAATGACAAAGTTTATCCTGAATCCTCATTGAGAAGCTTAAATCTGTATTTTTTTAAACCCACCTGGAGTATTCAGTACCCCGATGCAACAGAACCAACACAAGAAAAATGTGAAAATATAAGGTTTTTCCCTCTTTGTCTCTTTCTTTCCTCCCTGAAGGCTCCAGCTCCCACTTAATTAGGGATATAAGCTACTAGTAACAATGGTTTTTGTTTTTTATTTTTTTTAATTTTTATTATTATTTTGTCAATTGAAATAATTTGGTTTAATTATTTCTGACATTTCAGTCAGCATACTGTGGGCTTGCTCACAGTTTTGCAGCATTTGATTAAATTAATCAACAAGTAAGTATGTCAATAAATAAATAGTCTACCTCACCAATAGCTAACATAGTTTATTCAGCTTCATGGTAACACAGATCACATCAGACAGAACACAACCACAGTTTAATCAGTACATGGAGACCAAGCAGACAGAATCTCTACCTTATTTAGCATAAGAGATTTCTCACCCTACTCATACAAACAAATTTTAAAGTACACAAATACTTTCATGTTTCTGTTCAGTAAGCAACAAAATAAATTTGATGGGAGGAACAGAGAATGAGGCAGAGAGCCAAATTAAAGGTCCAACTTTTTAACGGAAAGAGAGAGAGAAGTTCCCCTGACCACCAACAACCCAGGAGGGTTGCTGAGCCCACAATGATGAAAGGTCTATGGTAAGTGAAAGGGACAGTGGTGAATTTGTGGCGGTTTGAGCAGTCATGGGACTGTGGAAATCAGCAGTAAGAAATGTGGATAATGGCACAAGCAGTTGCCCAAGGGAGGCTCAGGGAAAAAGGATTAATGACCATTGAGACCTGCTCTCCTTCTACTCCCTCCCTGAAATGCTGAACTGCTGAGCTAGTTATCAATCAAGAACGTGAAATACATTGGTGGATTGATTGGGTTTGATACAGTGGCAGCCAGCTACACTTCTGAATACTCTTTGAAAACAATTTTTACTGTGCATTGCTGGAGAAAGCCAACAAATAATAAACCTGTCAGAGTACTCACTGAGTGCTCGTAAATACTAAAGCTGCTGTAGTACCTTGCAGTTGCAAATGGGAACCATTCCAAACCCTGAAAAATCATCAATATTTAGTCCTTGCGTCTGATATCAATTCTAATTTAAAATTCTACTCTCTCTTCTTCCATGTCTTATCTTTCTCCAGCAGAATACACACAAGTCTTAATAAAGAGAGTGCTGATAGTATGCCTTTTCATTTAGTGGGAAAGGCATAGATTATTCTAGACACACTTTTTCTCTTGTAATTTATTCCTTTCTTTGTAGTCCTTTATCCTGAATGCTTATTTCAGGTTCAAAGTGGTATGTTCTTAAATGAGAGAATCAGGCTATGTAATGACTGAAAAGGACTTGATCTACTAACTATTCTTCACTCTGGCAAAACTCCAATCGAAGTCAGTGGGATTTTGCTCAACTAAAAGCAGATTAGAAACTCAGAGTCACAGTACTTTATGTGGCCTTTGCCACAGAGGAAGCAGGAAGATGTCTTCCTGAGGTGCACCCTTATGCTTCACTTCATAATGATGGTTTGTCCTCCAACTTGTACAATGGAGGAAACCACAAAAATAGACTTTGTTACCATTAGGGACTTGTGCCTGTACAGCAGCTGTGTGGTATTGCCATACTTTTTGTCTAACACTTCATATGCCAGATCTAATGAAGTTCTGATTATACAGTTCAACAGATTATACAGTAAAAACACCCTTTAACAAAATCCTCATCAAACATAAGCTGTGGAAAACATGCAGCTTTCTGCCAAAGCTCACATAAGTGCATGCCTAGTTTGCAGAGAGATGTGTTCTTTTGTACTCTCTTTCACCAATTTAGTGGATCACAAAAAAATTCATGTAAACAAATGAAAAGAGGCATTGCTACTCTGGCATGTGAAATCTCTCCCAATTTATTTAATTTACCATATAAGATATTACCAGAGTAAATTAATCTCCCTTTACAGAGACCAAATTGACAGAGTCTGGATTTGAATACAGATCATATCATTTTAGATATCTTCGTATTTTATGGTAGTTTCTCTCACAAATGACACTTCAGAATCATAGAATCATGGAATCCATAGAGCTGGAAGGTCCTTTAAAGGCTGTATAGTCCAACTGCCCAGCAGTGAACAGAGACATCCACAGCTAGATAAGTTTAGCCTGGTTCAGCCTCACCTTGAAATTCTCCAGGGATGGGGCATCAAGCACATCTCTGGACAACATGTTCCAGTGACACTTCACCCTCACTGTAAAAGATTTTTTCCTTATATCCAACCTAAATCTACCCTCTTTCAGCTTGAAACTATTTCCCCTTGTTCTATCGCCACAAGCACTGCTCTCCTTTAGATATTGAAAGGCTGCTATCAGGTCACCTCAGAGCCTTCTCCAGGTTGAACAGCCCTAGCTCTCTCAGCTTGTCCTTGCAGGATAGGTTTTCCATCCCTTGGATCATTTTTATGGCCATCCTCTGGGCAGGTTCCAAGAGTTCTATGTCCCTCCTGCACTTAGAACTTCACATCTGGACACAGTAATTCAGGTGAGGCCTCAACAGTGCAGAGTAGAGAGGCAGGGTCACCTCACACGACATGTTGGCCATACTTCTTTCCGTGCAGCCTAGGATACACTTGGCTTTGAAGTCTTTAAAAACCATAGTTTCTGATTCAGGGGAGGGAAAGCCAGTTGTCATGAAAACATTGAGAGTATAGTCCTCAACAACTTCCATAGTGCCTCAGATGAAAGACCCAACCAACCCAGTTTAATTGTATATAAGTATGGAGTAAATGCAGCATGACCTTTTTCCTCTTACATGCTCATGTCAGTGAGCAGTAAGCTCTAAAAAAAATGTGATCCTGTACACTTTCTTACAGATTCTGTCTGTATACAAGGTAGTGAAGAACTTCACTAAGCCTTTTCATGGATTTATGGTATAATTTCCATACAAATGGAAAATGTCACACAAAAGAAAGGAAGAAAAATGAAATGAGTGATGTTAGACAGCTACTTGCTGAGTAAACATGCTTTGCAATTCCTAGACAACCTGATCTTAAGTTTATTCCCTCTTTAATGTTCTTCACTCTCTTGTTTCAACAGCAGATACAGTGTTCTTTCATGGTTTTTTTTCCCCCCTCCTCTCCCTCATTTTTTTTAATATCATTGCCCTGAAATAACTCAGGCACTTTGGACTGTATGAAATATGGCCAGCAAGAAAGTCAATTCACTGTGTACCAGAGATTTGTTTGGAAACGTCACATAACTCTGCTCCAAAGATATCACAAGCTCCTGCAATTCCAGGTGGGTGCACAAAGACACAAAAATAGCAATAGTGGGAAAAAATATGCAATTACTGCGTCAGAGTAGGATATGGGATACAGATACATGTCTCTCCTCGACCTTGAGGTAACTGCCAAACTCCTTGATTAGCAAAGCCTCCCTAATGCCCACCAAACTTCTCATATTCCATCTGTCTGCCTCCTATAGCTTCCTAAAGAAAAGTTTCCTTCCTCTTGTCTTGGTTTCCATGATTATTTAAAGATATGTTTAAAGCACATCTGGTAAGTTCAAGAAAGCTGGCAAGAAAAGGAAAAGAGAATATAATTGGAAATAATTTTCCAAAAACTTGACTTCATTTTTCCATGGAATATTTAAGAGTCTAATAGATCTTACTGCTGCCAGGGGTATATCAGTGTCAAAAGTTCAAATCTAAATAAAAATAGCAATGCTTGGAATGCTTAATTTTAGAAGTTCAGTAAAGCAATAGCATAGCACCTATGTGAATACATGCATACGTAACAACAACCATTATCAATATTTTTCTCAGTAAAAATATTTGTAGCACATAAATGACCCTTCTAGCCAAGACATGACTGACTTGCTTTCAGAAGAAATTCCTGATTATGTTATTGTCTTCCTTGATTCCATTTGCAAAATTACAAGTTAAGATTCTGCAGTACTTTGTCATTACTCCAGATTTAATGAAAGAAGTTTCTTGAATATGCTTTCTTAAATCTTTTGCCTGTTTTAAGTTTTTGTGTTAACATGCTTTAATACAAAAATTATGGAAAATTTGCTTGTCTAAGAATTCCATGCATCTATCATTTACTGGAAAGAGTCCAATGGAGGGCTGTGTTGTGATAAGCAAACAATAGCTAGCTTACCACCAGGGAAGTAAAACTCATACGAGGTATTGTGAATCAAACAATCTTATCCAATTCAGACAAGTACACAGAGACAACCACTAAACTCAAACTCATAAAAATGCATATTTTGAAAACACATTTATGTGACTAGTTGATATAAATTTGATAGCATATATTCATTATAAATTACTAATTAATAATATTACCACAGAAAATTAAAGTGTATAACTCATTAGTTGGAGTACACTGCTGTGCCCCAACACTTATGTTCTGCCATTTCAGCATACAAGTTAATTACCATGTGATATTCTTTTTACTTCATTGTGTACAATAGTATGCATATGTATTTGTTTGGACATACTAGCTTCCAAGAGAAAAAAAAAGGCCCGTGTAGGGTGAATAACCCAAAAGAGTGGTACTCAGAAAATAGCGAGGAAGATGGTGTATTTTGCTAGGCTTATCTGGATGGTAAACAGACAACCAGTAAATAAAGAGAGGCTCACCTTTTGCAGATGGTTGATGTTCACCAATAACTCCACAGGGGAGGGATCTCCAACAAGAGAACCTTCCCCAGTGGTGGTCAGCCCTTAAAAGGGATCTGGGAGAGGTGGAGCCAGACTCCACCCCTTCCAGTCACACAGGTACATTGCCTTCACCTGTGCTCCTGTGGCTGATTCAGTGCTTGCCTCAGATGATCAATCAGTGGTTCAGGCTGTGATTCAACAGTTCCCATACAGCCTGTAAGGAATGGACATGGCATCATATAATATTAAAATACATTTGTATAAAACATTTTTTTCACCTTTCCTAGACAGCTAGTTATAACATATAGTGAAAAACTGTTAAGTATGATGTATTACATAACTAGTGCTCAAAAATTGTGCTGGGAAATTGCAAGGTATTGAATGCAAACAGTTACTTTTTTTGTAGACTACAGCATAATTTACCTCACAGGAGGGAGTTTGTGTGACCATAAACTTAGTGAATCTCCTGATTCGCTATGAACTCATCTAAAAAGGAAAATGAAGACAGAACTATGGAAAGGTCACATACTACTCTGCAGATGACATTGCCATGTCCATAAAATGAAGAGTGGAAACCTGTGAGTTCACACAAGGTCTGGCATCACTGACATCAGATCATCTCCATGAATCTTGAATGACCATGTTAAAATATCCCAAAGTCTCACTGTTAGTTTGTGACTAAATCTCCATGGCAAAATTTATTCACAATCTCTAGACACTAACTGAACAGTTCCATATGCTATCTTTCATTCCATATTCCTACTGATAAGACTTCAAATTGCGATCTGCTTTTAGGACTGCTTTTTTTTTTTTTACCTGCTGCAGCTATTTGTCACTTTCATAATTCATTTGAAATGAAAATGGAAGTCAAGCTGCATACTGCTTTGTCTCTCCCTTCCTTCTTTTAAGTCTTTTTTTTTCCTACATTCTCCTATTCTTGTTTGATTTACACTAACCTGTGGGACAACTCAGCAAACTCAATAATTCACAAGGTGAGTCATTCAATACCACTTCAGATTTCCTCTACAGTAAACACTCGCCAAAAAAGAAACGTACCTTCAAGTAGACTCAGATTTCTTATTTGAAAGGCATTGTTATACTCCAAACATCTGAGATAGCATCATAGTCATGGCCTAAATCCAACTGGTTTCAGATGGGTGCATGCAATTTTAATATTGCATATTGTTAATTAACACATCCAAGTTGTGTGTGCACAACTCTGGAATAGAATTAATGTACATTTAAGGACTGCAAGCTCTAAAAATATTAGGTAAGCGTGTAGTAAATAGTACATTAAATAATAATAAGTCCAAGTTACTCTTCATCCCTCCATGAATTTTCAGTTTCATATATTCTAAACTTTGTGTATTCTCATATTCAAGCAAAAGTATGGTAGCTACACAAAACTTTTCTGATTTATGACATCTTCGATGAAAAAGTATTTCTGCTTTTACTTCTATTTGGATTTTGTTGGTGAGTGACAAGAGTTGTCACAAATTAAGATATAGATTATTCTGGTCAATACAGCACTTTTAAGATTACAGCTATGACAACAAACACTTTATGTTTTTAGGCTACCGAGTACAAAAAATGATACTAGAGTCCAGAAAAAGGCCACCAAAATAGTCAGAGGGTAATTAAGATGCAACCTAAAGAAGGAGACAGAACACACAATGTACAATTGAGTGAAACAAATGGGCTTTTTTAGTTTTAAGAGAGTAGGACTATGGGATAACAAGACTTACTGTTTTTAGCTAGCTAAGAGGAGAATGTAATAAAAACTGAGTCAAAATCTACTGAGATACAGAGTGAGAAGCAATGGACAGAAGCTGCAAATGTGACATTTCTATTAAACAGTAGGAGAAAAACTTCAATGTTAGGGTGTTCTGAAGTATTAATTTACCTTTAATAGAATGGTGAAGAAGGTAGTTCTAAAGTGGTAAAAGCAGTCAGCAATGTATGGGAAGCTTACTGATATAGTCAGCAATTTGAAAGAATGTATATAACATAGTCTTAAACTTTCTTAGAATGTAGTGGTAGACTATCATATCATGGTTGCATGTCCTACCAATAACTTCCTACCTTACAGCCAGAAGCATGAACTGTTCCTGCTGCTCTAGTTTTCACATGCCTTATTTTGACCAGGAAGTCAATTATGTATAGTAGGATGTTAACTGCTTCACTTTTTCTATAACAGACACATGAAATTCTCTACACTTCATTCTGCACTAATACAGTGTAACTGCAGCGTACCTTAATGAGGTACATATTTTACACAATTACAAAATGATACATGTACCACCACAAAACTTTCTGTCGCACGTAGAAGAAGATATTATTTCTATGGAACTACTTACACAACCTCAACTGTTTAACAATATTAAGAGAGTACTTTCTTTGTTGCACTTTCAGAAACAAATATCTAAACAATGTTATAAGCGCATTCTTTTTTAATTTTGTTTTTAATCCAAATAATTTAGAATTCATAGCGTAGCACGTATTATACTCAACATAAAATCTTTCCATTTCTTATTTTTAAGTGCTTAAAAAGAAGAAACCTGAATTACTACCACTGTACCATAATTTTACTGAAGCAAAAAATACGAAAAACAAGTTTTCTTTGTATCATGGAGAAAATGCTAACATTCTGTTTTAGGCAAGAGAAATGTTCATTTCTTTGCCATTTTCATAATGTCTTTCATTTGCTTTAATTAACTATGAACTATAATACTGCAGAGGATCCATTATAGAAAAAGCAATAGCCAATTGAACAAATGGGAAGAAGAAATGTAGCCACTAAGGGATAAGGTCTAAACTGTTTGTTCTGTTACAGTTATGAGCTAATAAACTAGAATTTTATCAGGAACAAGATCCTCAGATTACCAATAACTTGGAATAAAACAGGTAAATAAATACAACAGGAAAATAGCAGAACAAATTTGTCCTTGTGTTTGCACTGGTATTGTTATTTCTCCCATTTATATTAATCTTTGTAATGTGTCTAGACTGTAGGCCATTTTAGCATATGTGTTGTAGTCCAGCTTAAGCACACCCTCATGCTCCAACACTTAAACTATTCACACGTGCACCCTTGCTCTTAGATAGTTGCATACACAGTAGAGTGAGGCAGTCAGTCAAACAGAACAGCCAAACTTGTCATTTTTCTTACAAATATAGAGCAGCCAGTGGTCCAGTGCTGGAAGAAAAAGCAGTCTGAGCAAGTGCTATCCTGACACTACAGTAAAAAAAAAAAAGGAATCTTTATGAGGACCCCATTGAACATCAAGTGATCATTTGATTTTCTGAGATGAAAAAATAAACTACTCTGCACCAGAAGGAACCATTCCAGGAAGTATGAGAAGCTCTAAAATGGTGGTTAGCCTGCAAGTTGTGCCAAAGTCAACATCACATTTTCGTGTTTCCAGTTCTGCCCACAAGCAATTCCAGAGCATGGGATAATCTGATCAAGAGCAATAGTGCAACTGCAAAGTGTTTCTATTTGTTCTATCAACATCTGAACATTATATAGTGCAGAACTATGGCTCAGTATAAAGATTTGAAACGGCAAATCTTACATTTACCACAGTTCATTCTTGCATACGTCTTGGAAAAAACAGATTTTTAAATGGGAAAAATAATCATAAAATGTTTGTCCTTAAACTTACTCTTTAATGATCATCATCTTGTCATATTAAAATAATTATTATCTCTTTGTTGACTTTGACATTCAACTGTTGTAAAATGGTTAATATAATGAATTGTAAGTACACCTGAATGCCGCATCCTCACTGTAAGTGAGATTAGATAATATTTCTCGAATTTCTCATTCACCTTACTTACAATGAATGTCATGAGAAAAGAGTAAATGTGCGCCACAGTACCTTTCAGATACAATCAGATTTAAATATTATATTCTTCCTTTTAAAAAGTTGCTGTACTTTAATCTTCTCAGTATTCTGTAATTAGATAAGCTAACCATTTTATCTTCCACCCTATTTTCAGTTTCACTGATTTATGGGAAATTAGTACAGCTGCTTATGACATAGGAAATATAGGGCAGGTCAAAAATATGGATTATCTGGTAACGTTCAATATGCAACATGGGATTACTAAAATCTTGTGTGACAAAATATAAGAAACTGAAGCATTTCTTGTAAATAAGAGTGGGCCACAACTGCAGTTTCAACATCAGACAGATTACAGATTACACATTGATTATTTCCACTTTAAGGACCTGGATCCACTTAACAGTCATCTCCGAAGCTCTGCAACACCGCCATAAAAAACAATAATGACAACATGAAGGCAATAGGATTCTTATCTCCGAAGTATTTTGGGACAAGCAGGACATCCCATAAAAGGTAGGCTGAAAAATATTATGTATGTTAAGACAAAAGACAGAAGGTAGGCAAGTTATGAGAAGAGATAAGGGTAACAGCAGAAGAATTATTCCATCATCTCTGTCTAAATGAGAAAGATATCTGTAATGCAAATGATCTTAAAGATGACTCTTTAAGAATAGTATAAGAGATGGTATATTTAGTTAGGTTTGTACAGATGGTATACAAATAGTACAAAGGAAAGATGGCTCACCTTTAGATGGGAAAGGCTCGCTGTGGACTCCCCGCAAGAGGAATCTCCAAGAAGAGATCCTTTCCTGGTGGTAGTCAGCCCTTAAATGGGGCTTGGGGAGAGGTGGAGCCAGCCTCCACCCCTTCCAATCACACAGGTATTATCACCTCCACCTGTGCCCCCATGGCTGACTCAATGCTCACCTCAGGTGACCAATCAGTGGTTCAGGCTGTGATTCAGCAGTTCCCTTACAGATGTCTTACAGGAAAACAATAACATCAAATCCTAGGTTACTGCAGTACAAGCTGCCAGATTATCAATGTTGTTGTTTTTTTTTTTTTTTTCTGTGTGTGTGTGTTCTTTTTCTTTCCTAGTTACAGTAATCATTTGCCATTGACAAAAATAAGTGAAAGATTCCTCCAGGAAATCACAATTTATTTAAAGCCAAAAGTAGCAATGGGTTTCACTGAAATCAAACAGAACAGTAAAGAATTTTTTTTTTTTATAGCTTGCTTTTCTTGCAAATAAGGAATGATTCACCAGTGGTTGGTGTAAAATGTTTTAACTGTAAAGTAAAAGTGACTTATTTATAGATACGAAGAGTTGATGATACAGAAGTGTCGTGCTGTGTGGACAAAATGGAAAAAAAACAAACAACTTTGTTTCTTTTTTGTGTGTGTGGAAGCTCTATATAATCATTAAAGTTAGGTCTACTTGTATGATTAAGCATGTATTTATTCTTTTTGCAAGTGTGCTTCTTCAAAATAATTCTTAGTTCTCATATAACCCCCACCCGAAATGAAAGATTTTCTTAATGTTATATGAGATCTCCAGGGAGGAAGCTGCCTTTTTTAGGCTGGAAAAAAATACAGTTTTCCATACTCTTGTAAGATTTTAACATCATTTACAGTGAATATATTGAAAATGAAAATAAACTTCAGAAAGGTTCAGAATTTTCATTTAGTCCATATAAGAACCTGAAATTGGAACTGTTCATTCAAATATACATAGAGGATACAAAATTAAGCTGTAAATTTCATATGTCTTTTGAAAACTATTTTATATTCTTCCTCAGTTTTGATCTGAAATACAGGCACTCACATTTTTCATCATCTTTGTGTATTACCTTGATTGTGGATATAGTATAGAACTCATAAAACTAAAAAGTAATGGTATGTGATAAAGGCATAATTAGTTGAAAATTTTCTAATACTTTTAAAAAAAGAATAGCATGCATTACTATTTATTTTGTCCAAATATATTCACATAAATCACTAAAATCTTACTTTATGGTATGTAAGTTGGTATTATTATATAAAGCATTCAAGATTTTTTCTAAAATAATAGCTAATTTATGTCAAAATATTCAATACATATTAACAAACTGCAATTAATAAAGTAGCAAAATGTACCTGTTTTCTAGTCTGTGGAAGTGGCTGCTATTCTTTTGAATGAGTGAGAGAAATCAGGAACCTGCAAATGTTCTCTGATCTAGCATGGACAAGCATGTAGTTTCAGTAATTTCAGATATTTCCTAAAGTTTTAATTCCACAAGTCCACAAGACTTTTTTTTTTTTTGGCAAAGTTGAGTTAAGAAGTTAGTTAAGAAGACACAAATAAAATACCTCAGTCAGGCTACATTATAGCTGACACAGTTGGTCAGCTGGAGCAGTTCATAATTGTCAACTCCAAATACTAACTTTCTAACAAAAACAAAATGGCAACGATCGCTATTTCATCTGTTACTTTTATCAGTTGAAAATATTCTGGATCACCAGTGGCTCTGCAGTATCCTTTGTCCAATATACACATGACCTAAGAGTCCACAAATCTTACAACTTAAAGTGTCAGTATTAACCTGTCCAACTAGGAGTCTTTGTATTTAACATCATCACTTGAAACTGATCTCAAAATAGCAGAGCTCTATCTTTACCATTTCCTTTCACTGTTTCCTACGAGAGGATAACCAAAATTTTTACAGCTATCCTTAAATGTGTTATTTCTGGATTTGTGAAATCAATAAAAATGAAGAATTACAGAATAGCAATAAAAATAACTGAGTTAATAAGAAAAAAAAAAAAACAGAGAAAGACTTGTTTGGTCTGGGTTTTGTTTGTTTGTTTGTTTTTGTTTTTGTTTTGTTTTGTTTTGGTTGTTTGTTTGTTTTTCTAAGTAGTAGGAGTTTTGGAACAAAGTTTGTCAAGGAATACTGGCAATTTGGTTCAGTTCCTGATTTAGCCTAACCAGGCCTTTATCTTTTGTCTTGGTAATATAAAGACAATTATGGGTAAGACCAGTAGATACTTTTGTTACCCAGTCCAGCAGGGTACTGTGGTAATTCAGTGAACAGAATGAAGTCTGATTTATTGGAAACCTACAACTGCATAATGTCCAATTTTTGTACCATGTTCATCATTGTGGCATTCAAGGTTCCAACACAATGAACACAAAAAGAAACCTGTCCATTTCTCATATCACTCCCACCATGGTATTTTATTTAATTTATGTTACTCTATTTTGACAATGCTGCAATGTCAAGCAGAGGTTTGATTTATCACTATAAAAGCAATGAAATTTATACCCACTGACCTTGATGAAAGTAGATAGAACAAGTAAGAAATGATTTTTAAGAAGGCTTTCTGTTCTAATATAATTTTAGGCTCTATTTTATTCCATGCTAATTCTACTTGTTGTAGGTGGTCTTCAAGTTGGAAGTAAGGACTTAGACAACTTGGAACACTGAGTCCTAAATACAATGTCCTTTATTTAAACAGAGTATTGAAACAAGGTAATAGCATTCAGTGATTATCTATTTTCAGTAGTTTTAAATAGATCTTACTGTTGACTACAAAGTCTTCAGACCAAAATCTTTTATTCAGGATAACACAAATGAATATATATATATATATTTTTCTGCCCCTTCATCCTCATCTCATCAGTACATAAAGCTAATATAAAGCTTAATACACTATTGCATCTGAAACCCATTGTAGCACTTCTTTTAGAAGCACTTCCAAATTCATTTGCCATAAATTCACACAGTAAAGCACTATAAATATATTGCAGGCAACATTTTTAATGCATTTCCAGCTGGGAAAAAGTAAACTGCAATTGCTCAAATATAGGGGTTCTGTTTCTTGAGGTGACCTTTAGAGTAAAGGAGAACGGTATTTATAATTGAACATCCTAGTTGAAGATAATGGGACCTATAGACATTTAGCACTGATGAAGGCACTGATACCTAGTGAGGAATAAAAAATAGAAGTGGTGAGTTGCATATTATTGAAAATAGGCTGTATNCTTTATCTTTTGTCTTGGTAATATAAAGACAATTATGGGTAAGACCAGTAGATACTTTTGTTACCCAGTCCAGCAGGGTACTGTGGTAATTCAGTGAACAGAATGAAGTCTGATTTATTGGAAACCTACAACTGCATAATGTCCAATTTTTGTACCATGTTCATCATTGTGGCATTCAAGGTTCCAACACAATGAACACAAAAAGAAACCTGTCCATTTCTCATATCACTCCCACCATGGTATTTTATTTAATTTATGTTACTCTATTTTGACAATGCTGCAATGTCAAGCAGAGGTTTGATTTATCACTATAAAAGCAATGAAATTTATACCCACTGACCTTGATGAAAGTAGATAGAACAAGTAAGAAATGATTTTTAAGAAGGCTTTCTGTTCTAATATAATTTTAGGCTCTATTTTATTCCATGCTAATTCTACTTGTTGTAGGTGGTCTTCAAGTTGGAAGTAAGGACTTAGACAACTTGGAACACTGAGTCCTAAATACAATGTCCTTTATTTAAACAGAGTATTGAAACAAGGTAATAGCATTCAGTGATTATCTATTTTCAGTAGTTTTAAATAGATCTTACTGTTGACTACAAAGTCTTCAGACCAAAATCTTTTATTCAGGATAACACAAATGAATATATATATATATATTTTTCTGCCCCTTCATCCTCATCTCATCAGTACATAAAGCTAATATAAAGCTTAATACACTATTGCATCTGAAACCCATTGTAGCACTTCTTTTAGAAGCACTTCCAAATTCATTTGCCATAAATTCACACAGTAAAGCACTATAAATATATTGCAGGCAACATTTTTAATGCATTTCCAGCTGGGAAAAAGTAAACTGCAATTGCTCAAATATAGGGGTTCTGTTTCTTGAGGTGACCTTTAGAGTAAAGGAGAACGGTATTTATAATTGAACATCCTAGTTGAAGATAATGGGACCTATAGACATTTAGCACTGATGAAGGCACTGATACCTAGTGAGGAATAAAAAATAGAAGTGGTGAGTTGCATATTATTGAAAATAGGCTGTATGTAGATCAGCAACTTTACACTGGGCTATCACGTTTTAGTCATCGTTGCCTACTTAAGTGATAGACTTTGTTTTATGAAAACTCAAAGATTAAATACATTGTTCTGCTCTTCTACACAAGGATAGACAGTAACATAGGTCTACAAACAGTGTTAGGCATTTGAAGTCATTGCTGTACCATAAACACTGCCAAGAGATAACTGGCAGTGGCTAGAAACAACTTCCCAGCAGAAAACTGAGATAAGCTATGTCTTGCATGGATATCTGAGTGAAACTCGGAAAACCCTGTATTCACAGAAACAATATGTTTTCTTCAGAAATACACTTTTCCTTACATAATGCACGCTTGTCATTCTAAGCTTCTTGTGTTCTGAAAGTAATATTTTTTTTTTGTATTGCAAGAGAAAGTTCTTGACAGTAAGCTTAGTCTTTTGTGAAGAGTGAAGAATGTGGCACTGTTTAGTTTGTTGCACCTTACGCATTTCTGTGCTTGGAAGAAAACACAGAAATGAAAATAAGATATGAAGATGAAATATGAGATTTCTACTAGTTGTAATGAAACATATATACTCTGCTTTTAGCATTGACGGTATTGTTTTGATGCTGGTATTTGCCAGAGGATCTTTGTCCATTACCTTAGTTATGTATTTTACTCAGGATATTTTACAGGAATTACAAAATTTAAGCTCCATCTAACTTCCAAAGTTGAACAAAAGCATACAGCACTGAAGTAAACAAGATATCTGTTGACACCGCCTGAAGAAACATTTTATTTCATACACTATGTATGCCATTGTTTTATTTATTCAAAAATACGCTCTTTTAATATCGTCTTATTATTATCAAAATACTTCTGATTCTACAAATGCATTAGTAATTGCTTAAATTAACCTATCATGTGTAATTTCATCCTATTGCAGTTAGGGTACATAAGTTAGACTTTCTTATGAGAGAATAAAAAAGAAAATCTAAAAGGGAATGCCAACCACTTATCTTCAACAATTTGTTCCAGAATTTTCCATGAATAAAAAAGAAGCAGGCTCCTTGCTCGAGATTCCATTCTGCTTCTCTGACCCATAAAGGCAATCAGGAGTGTTAAAACACATTTACTGTAGGTATCCAGTTTAGAAACACAAGCTAAAGTGCATCATATCCTTCTCTTAGAGCTCTCATAGAGAAATACAGTGGCCTTGATTCTCTACAGTTCAGTTCTTAGTTTAAGCTTTGGTAATTTAAGGCTACTTTTCTTCTGAAAGAAAGAATCCACACTGGGATTTAATGTACTTGGGTCCTGACACAACCATGACTTTGAAATCTCAAGCTGAAATACCTTACATAAGAGGTAATTAATTATTATGCCATTAGTCACTTATTCAAACCATTAAAATGTCTGAGGCTACAGGAACGTTCAAGAGAAATTTTAAAGGACAGCAGCTTTTTGAAATGTGTTACAATGTTCAATAGAACAGACTTTTGACCTATATGAAAGACTCAGACTTCTGCCAAAAACTTTTGGCAGCCTGTTCAGACTCACTCATACAACAAGTACAGTGTGTATTCACATCTATTCATTAAGTCCTACTGTGAGATCTCAGTGTGTAAGGGAGCAAGAACAGACATTCTAAACCATTTTGCTCACTGTAGCCAATTGAATATCATTGTTGAAATAATCTGAATATGTTTTTCCCAGTAATACAATTCTCTTTGTCAGTGAACTCAACTGAGAAAGCAGTTCAGTACATTAAGCATTTCAGCAGGTTTGAACAATACCAGTGACCCAGAAAACTTAGCAGGATCCAAAAGATGCATTTTATCACTCTGTTACACAACCAGTCACTCCACACTGAAGACTATTGGTTCTCTCAGAAAAAAAAAATATGTGATTTTAAAACTTGGCTGAAAAAACAGCAAGGTATCAGAAAGCATCTGTTCAAATGGCATTTGCTTCTTTTTAAAAATTATCCTCCTTTTGGAGGAAGGTGGGCTGAGTTCAGAGAGTTGGGAACTACTAGCACTTGTGAAAAATCTTAATTAGCTTGTACAAAATAGACATACAGAAAGCCTGCTAAACTAATACACATCTGCCCTTGAAGCAGTTCCAAAAGAGGAACTTTGGGTAAGAAAATATGTACCTGTTGTCCAAAAAAGAAATTAATTACAAATATTTGATGATGCAGACCATGAGCAGTGGTAGAAAGTTAAAATGTATTTCAAATGAAGCTTAACACTATCAAAGGAGGGACTGCATTTGAAGGTGTTCTTATGACCACAAAAAAAACCAACAATAACAACAATGCAATTTTCCCATTCACTTCCTACTAGGCATGTAGTAGCAAAAAACACCAGCTGTATGAGTTTTTCAAAGTTTCACTATAACAGTGATTGAAAACTGTCATTCTCCATTGGCCCATTTAGATGAGCTCTTTATAGATGTGGTAATTCCCTCTTAGTACCTAATTTGCAGTTTCCACCGCAAACAAGAAATAACTTCATAATGTAAAGCTGCTTTCAAAAGTACAGTTAAACTATTCCTTTACAGAATTACAACACTTTATGTTACAGACAAGCTGAGGCAAAGAAAAAGGTTGAAACATTTATCTGATGTCCATCCACTTAGCTGTTGATACAGAATGAAGCATGGTTCAGTATAAGCATAATAGTCTAATTTGCTTGTTCTAAAAATGTGCCATTAAGCTTACTCTTTCAACTTTTTTCTTTCGTGCACAAAGTACAACAAAAGCTTGCACCATGTTAGAAAAGTAGGCTGAAGTAGGACAAGATATCATTCATAGCTTATACAGACAGAAGCATAAAATCACAGTATGTTGAGCTCCACAACTGCCATCAACAAGAGCCATTGGCAAGAGCTTTCTTTTAAGTGTTCCTCAGAACTTGTGATCACATCAGTATTTACCCATAACATTACCCTGTCTCAGTCTGACGTGTGGCCCATACTTTCATGAGTTCATATTTTCATAAATCCATTACTTCTGCTTATCCTGATATAATTGCATAAAAAGTGGGATGGAATTGTTATTTCCTTTCATTTTCTTTCATTTCCTAAATTTGTAAGCATTAGAAAAAAAATTGCTGATAAAGCAACAGACTATACAAATTAGAATGTTAAATTTTCAGGATTAAAAAAAAAAAAATTAAGGTTTATTTGGAAAAAACTTGTATAATGTCACGATAGATTTGCTTCTTAAAATGCTTACATCTTCCATGTCAGTCAGCTGAGAAAACGGTTAGAGATCATTACAAACATCACAGTTATTACCAGACTTATCTCATCTAAGAATGTGACAAATTTAAAGAAGCAAGGAGGAATCTTCTATTAGAAATATTAAATTTCTGAGCCTGATTACTATTGTAAAAGATTTAAAA
>VXAB01006996.1:293796-319041 GCA_013399175.1 Odontophorus gujanensis
AAAAAAAAAAAAAAAAAAAAAAGAAATCTAGATGTTTGAGCCCACATGCCATACAGTAAATACTAATATTCTGTATCCAATAAAGGCCACAATCACAATTCTCAGAGAAGGGCATCAGAAGCCTGTACTGGTATGAGCTGGGATACAAAGCAGAGTTAATACAGCTGTGATGTATCAATATGTGGCAATCTGGAGCTAAAACTAGAACGATCTTCCCAGTGAGGGAGGGTTTTTTCATGACAACAATTTCCTCGTTGGTGAAAGAGTATGTCTAAGAGACAGCTGCGTGCCTGGTCAGCAGCAGCAGTACTCTACACTCCTTCTACAGTGGATGAAATCAGGTGAAATACGCCTTTTGTATGAATCAAATAGAGAACATTAACTCCAATAACCCTGGAGTGCTGAAAATGAAACACTTCTGGGATGGTGCCACTGCTAGTAAGTGTAATCCCACAAGAGAAAGAGATCTAAGAAAATTTAAAAATATTGAACAGAGAGAAGAAATACCCATAAAATAAAAAACTGCTCCAGCCAACACATGTAAGTATTGATCATTCTGTCTATTTTATGCAGTGGAAGCTGTCAAGTTTTCACTGAAAGTACCTTTCTGTACATGTTATCAGAAAACAACTAATACAAAATGCCTCTTACCTATCTGATATGCAGTATTATGTCACCAATATCAATGGGGGGCAGATGTTTATTAAAATCAGCAGAGAATAACAGGAGTCTTTCCTGTATTAGCAGAGGGTAAATCATATTCATTTTATGGGTGTAAATGAGATTAAAAGTAAACCAGCTGCACCAACTTCAGAGAGGCTTCTCATAACATAAACAGAGGTGCTTATACATAAAAGAGTAAATGCTATAATTTCTCATTGCTTTGCTCCATTTTCTAAGTAATTTCACACATGCAGATGCTGATGTCAGAATAACCCAGTAGATCACCTACTGTGACTTCCACTGTGTACCAGACCCTTAAATTTTACCCAGTTAGGTTATTTTTATTGAAATACCCTGTCTGCAACTCACATTTGACTAAAACATCACCTCTGTTGCACTAAAATGTGTCTCCTAGGAGTACATTCAGTTTTGATTTGGAGACATGAAAACTGAAAATCTATCAGTTTTCAGAGTATTTTGTTCCATTAGTTAGTTACATTCCTCCTTTAAAATCATGACAGTAATTTAATTTGTTTTGCTTCAGCTTTCTCCTGTGAGTTCTTCTTTATCTGTTGTACTAAACATCTTTTTTCCATTTCACTTTTCTACCACCAGAGATATTTACACAACTCAAGAGAGTCAGATTCAAACCTTCTTTATCAAAAAATAAGAAAACTGAACTCTTTAATTGCACATGTGCACTGGGGAAAAAAGAAATAATAAATTATTTATCTTAATTTGGTTAACCCAAGTAAGCTAAAACACCAATAAAGACTAAGCCAACTTCGTCTTAATTTCAGTTGGTGTCTGACATTTTTATACTTTTATAACTCAGGTTGAAATCTTAAATTTGTTATCTACTCTGGTTTTCATTTGAGTTAGCTGACTCAGATTTGCTAACTCAAAATAAGAATATTCCTTTATATTTGCTATTTGCTACTGTCAGTATGTGTTAAGGAGTCTGCCAGATATAGAATACAACAAAATCATGATGGGAGGAAGTGAAAAGAAAGAACAAAGAGGTCACATTACATTCAATTATATACAATTTCCTTTTTCAGATATATGAAGGAAAATCATGTAAGAGAACAACAAAGACAGCTTAGTATTACATGATTGATGTTCTCATATATTATACACCAGCCAAGAAGTAAAAGAGAAACTATGTTGAAAATTCAAAATCACATAATTAAGTCCTTATCATTAACTGTGTAACTATGAGCTACACACAATAGAAAAGCTCACCTGACAGTTAATTTTATAAGCTTCAGTAGTTACTACAGGGATAGAGTTAGCCCATCTTGTTAGGTGACCCACAGTCAGTTTGCAGTAAGGGGTGACAGGTCCAATTACACAATGTGGAGAAAAGAGATGCCATGCCATAGAATTCTCGTGGCCCAAACTGAACCCTGTACATCTACAAAGATTAAACAAATAAAAGAGCTAAATATATCACCATTTAGAGAGGCCATCAGGAAAACATTCTTAACTGTGACAGTGGTGAAATGCTGGAATAGGATTCCCTAGTGAGGTGGTTGATGCTCCATGCCTGTCATATAAACTGCCTGTTTATAAAGAATTTGGGCAGTGCCCTCAATAACACAGTTTAACCTTTGGTTAGTTCTAGACTGGTCAGGCAGCTGGATTCTACCACCCTTCTAGGTCCCCTCCAATTGAATTATTCTATTCTAATATTTACAATTACATAAGCATCCAGATTCCTAAAGGTATCAGAATGTCCTACCTATTATTAATTTTCTTTAAATTTGGAAATAAAAAAGAGCAGATTTGTTTGTTTGTTTGTTAGTTTGTTGTAAATAAAAGATCTTATAGGCTCTCTTAGGATTACAAGGAAGATTTATTCAATTTTCCCCTAAAAAATCTTTTTTCCCATGACAGATATACAAGTACTCTTCCAGGCATCCACATGCATTTTTGTTGCGGCCTTCATTCTTGGCCAGTTATTGATTCTCTAACAAATCCTTACAACTGCTTTCAATGACAAAGATCAGACACCGCCATCAACCCACAGTCAAGGGCACTGTGTCACTTAGCGGATTTCTTTTAATCATACACCTTTGATCCCAAACAGTACCTAACAACTGGTATGCCACTGAGAGTGTAATGCATTGTAAAGAAAAGTTCCAGAATTGATAGCCTGCCCCAGTAAATACTGCACAAAAAACTAGCTGAATCTCAGTACTAGAAAGTATGCAATCAAAAGGGGAGAAAGTCAGAAAAGGAAAAAGGTAATAGGAGAACAATACAGTGCACATGTAAAAGCACAAAGTTAGACAATTGCAAAAGGAGAAGGTGTATATACAAAATGTTTCCATTTAGGTCATACCAAATGAAATTTAGGTTTCTACTCCCTTTAGAGCATGAATACTAAATGTTGAATGTTGAATACTAAACGTTTTTTTCCAGGAAGTGGAAATGATCTAGGTCTGTTTTACAGCTTTGAAAATCTCTGCCATCAATTAAAGGGCATATTCCATTATTATTCTTAAATGCAAAATGATCTAATATTTGTCATTTGGTGGCATATGTTTTATTCTTTAATTTTTTCTTTTGTGATTAAAATGGGATTGGTAGTACATTTCCAAATATATATCATCTGATATTCTGGTACTTCTGGTGCACTGTCTTGAATTCCAACTCTATTGTTTGGAAGGGAGGAAAATTCTAGGTTATAGAAAATGCCTTTTCTCCAGTGATTTTCCTGACATATTTGTAGTCATTTCCTGTTCCCTCATTTGCAAGACCAGAAAATCTTGACAGCTTCCAACAAAAGTTAAAGAAGTACTTTAAAGAAGTACTCAGTGCCCTCACTACTTCCCAGAAATAGTGCCACTTAAAACTGCCTCTTCTGAAGGCAAGACACAAGCTGCAGGAGAAAAAAATGAACTATGCCAAGCTCCCCAAACATATCCCTGACTAAGAAGCTGGTCTCAATCTCCCTTAATAATAATTTAGTTAAGAGATAGTGAAGTGATTATAAAACTATGCCAGTATTATACTGTTCTCTACTATAATACTGAGAATTGCTTTCTGAACTTCTAAGCTTCCTTCATTTCCAACAAGAAGCTGAATTATTTTTTAATTATAGGCAGAAAGTAAAAACTCCTTATGAAGTTTAGAAAGGGGGAAATTAACATCTATATATGTATTTTTAAAAGCTTGAAATGGTTATGATATCATAGATAACTGCAAAAATGGAATCAGCTTAGCATCAGGTTCTCAAATCACTACAGTTTAATAAAGATCTTGTGTTCATGCAATATTTGATTATCATGGTGTGTTTATAAAACATAGATAGCCTGGCTCTTAGTTACATAACTGATATATCAACAAGTGGGACTAAATATTTAAAAAGGTAAACACAGCACAGAAGTTTCAACATCAATTGCTTTTATCAAGATACTCATCTCAAGAATGTGCAGAGGGGCCTGTTTGTTAACAGACTCCGATAATCTGAAAAGGGAAATAGAACCATACTGCAGTAAGAGAAAAATAACATGAATGCTGAATATAAAAAATATTATTACTTTTTTTTTTTTTCACAGAATACATTACTACACAGGCTGGAATGAAGGGCTCTGAAGTATACAAATTCCAAAACAGAAATCCTGAATACAAGAAAAAGTAAAGAGAACAGCATAATGTGATGTCACCAAGCAAAGCAAACATTTCTCTTAAAGATTTTTTGGTTACAAATAGATATGACTTCAAAAGGATGAAATCTAGTTTTCTACATTCTGCATTAGAAAAGTTAAAGATATTACAAAGCAGTGACTTCCACTAGAGACTACTCAATGCAACCAGTGATCATTCTGATGAAGTTAATTGAAATAGTAGAGATTCAGGTTAGGTCTATATAGTTGGGTTATTTTAATCACTTCCATCTGTCCTGTCATAACATTTCTCTTTTCACCCAAACGTCTGGCACTGACTGCCAAGGCCTCCCAGAAACCTTTCAATTACAGCAAAGGTTAGTTTCATCTACAGAGTGATTTTCTAGTTTCTTTGGGATGGAAAGACTCCCAGGGTACTGACTAATGGGCTCTACTAAAACAGGAACTAGTGATAAATGGAATACCACAGGAGTCTATCCTGCGACCTGTCATGTTTAGCATCTTTATAAGTTATGTGGAGGAGGTGAAGGAATACTCACTCAACAAGTTTACAGATTACACTAAACTGAGGGGCAGTCAATGTGATTGCCGTTGCAAGACCAGGACTTGTTCTGCAGAAGAAACAGCTTTTGGAGAGACCTAATAGCAGCCCTCCAGTATTAACAGGAGGTTTATTAAGGAGACAGAGTTAGGGTTCTCACAATGGTGTATCAAGAGGAGATGAGAGACTACCACTATAAACCTGAACAATAAATTCAGACTGGATATAAGGAGAATCTTTTTCAGTATTACAGTCAACCAATGGAGCAGGTTGCCACAAGTTCTGCAATTTCCATCATTAGAGATCTTCAAGATTGGATTCTTGATCTTTAAGAAAGTCCTAAGAAACCTAGTCTCATCTCTCAACTGGCACTGTTTGATACAGCCTCAGATCTTTTCCATCTGAAGTATCCTATGAGCCTACCATTTTTTATAAATCATGTGTTGTCTTACATCCTCCTCCTGAAACTTTCCAAAAAGATAGATAAGAGTTATATATTACTTGGCTGCTCTGATCGTGCATCTTTTTGATCTAAACCTGATCCAAATTCTGTTAACTTCCAGCTCCTTGGGTCCTTTGCTGAGAATGGCCTTGGTTCTATACAACATTTTTTTCAATAACTAAATATTAGTATATTATCAAAATTGTTTTTCTCCTTGAACCAAAAACATAACATCATACCGGGCATTCTGAAGAAAGCAATTCTATCCCAACTGAAACTAAGACAGTCAGTAGGTCTAAGTACTGTGATCTCACTCAAAAGTATGTGCTTTTCTTCTTCATCAAGTCACAACAACTGCATCCAAACTGTTTACTGGAAACAACCTACCAATTCACACTATGTTTACACATTATATTCAAGGGAAGTGACCCTGCCCCTCTACTCCGCACTGGTAAGACCTCATCTGGAGTACTGCATCCAGATGTGGAGTTCTCAGTACAGGAGGGACATAGACCTTGTGGAGCCTGTCCAGAGAAGGGCCACAAAAATGATCCAAGGGATGGAAAACCTATCCTGCAAGGACAGGCTGAAAGAGCTGGAACTATTCAGCCTGGAGAAGAGAAGTTGACCTAATAGAGGCCTAAAGGAGAGCTTAAGGAAAGAAGGAGACAGAGTGTTTAGCAGGGTCTGTGTTGATAGAACAAAGGAAAATGGTTTCAAGCTTAAAGCAGATATAAAAGGAAAAAGTCTTTTATAGTGAGAGTGGTGAGGCACTGGAACAGGTTGTCCAAAGATGCAGTGGATGCCCAGTCCCTGGAGATTTCCTAGGCAAGAATGGATAAGGCCCTGGGCAACCTGGTCTAGTTGCGGATGTCTCTGTTCACTTCAAGGGAGTTGGTCTAGATGACATTTAAAGGACCCTTCCAACTCTAAAGATTCCATGATTCTCTGATTATCTTGCATATTGTTAAATGGAATGCTAACACGGAAAACCATGCCATTAAATGTGTTGAAAACTAGTAGAGCCTTAGGCTAAAGCTGGTTGCCATGGTCCTCTTGTATTTTCTTACACTGGTCTTTTCAATCATTCATTCACATATTTCTTCATGTAGACCACAATGGATTCAAGTAATGAAGATGAACAAGTGAAGTTCCCATAAAAAAACAAACAAACAAAAAAAAAGGATCATCCACGATTTTATGATTTACTGGAGATACATGTATTGACATAGTCATGTCAGCTGAGAGTTTGAAATTACCTAGACTACGACAGGAAATAACGGGAGTGCAGTGTGGCGTAATCCAGGCAAGAATATAATAGGGAAAACAAAAAGTTAGAGAAGGAATGCCCTACACAGCAAATCAAGCAATACTTACTGTGATTTCAGTTCTGTAAGATGCTGGACACTGCTTCTGCAAGCTAAGTCTTAAATGTACAGATATGGGAGTCAAGGGATCCTAAAGTATTAAACCAACATATTCTGAAATTTTATCTCAGAAGTTATTCCATTATCATTGTCTTTATTTTCTTTGCTAACAGACTGAATTTCCCTCCAATAAACTCTTGAGTAAGTGTTCTCCATTGAATGAATAAATCTTGACTGAGCTGTCAGCCTGTAAAAGCTGTCCTAAAGGTATGAATACAAAGCTGATTTCGACATAAATAATAATTAGGTTAAGCAGTGAAGCATATGAAGGATCAAAACAATATAATAACAGGCTATCAAAATAGTCACAGCCTTCCAAAACTGCTTCATAGATTGAAATACAGAAAGTGGAAGAATGAATACATAAAAGTGGTTTTAATCATTGTTTAGCAGTGCTTTAATCCAAACAGAAGCTGAGTATGTATAAGGGACTTAGCTTTGGTGCTGAATATTTACAATGGCCAGGAACATTTTCCTGCACGAGCAGGGATCAGTACAGGTGAAATTAAATATTTTAAGTGAGGATAATAACAGTGCAGAAGCCAAAAGTAGGCTTCATGGTGAGAGGAGAAGGGAATGACCAAACTAAGGAATGTGATGTTTATGAAAAGGTTAGTGAGAAAATTTCTAGCTCTTATATTGTCCTTTGGTGCCTTTAGAATGGGCATGCTTCCCAGATATTTGGACAGACAGGTTTTAAAATCAAAGAAAGAAGAGGAGAAAGCACACTGACTGCATCAATTTGATAAGTAAAATACATGAATTATATTTTAATAGACTTTAGTTTGTAAAACCAAACCAATTGTATCTATAAAAATGCACATTAAATGACTATTAGAGAAGAGTGGGAAATGTCGTGCTTTCAATTCCTTAATAACCTTCTTCAATTCTGACGACTCTTTTCACTTTGGCATTGTCTCCTACATATCCATAACTTGCATACCCTGGACCAAACTGATCTGAAGAAGCTGTCTTCAATTATATTAGATAAACAGAAGGTTGCAATAGTCTGCTGAAATTTGATCACATCATCCTCATCTGATGCCTTTGATTGATAAGTTGGTAAGTCATTAAGTTGACTTTCTTTGATAAATTAATTCATATCCTATCAGAAATGCTGTAGATCTAATCCCTCTGGACTGGGTAAGCATTTGACTTTCTCCCTAATTAATTTATTTCTCCCTAATTAATCAATTACTGTTACACTTCCTCATTAATTAATAATTACTAATTATTACTTTAAAATTAGTTAATAATATCAGAAATAATATTAGGCACTATTATCAATACCACATTATTAATTAGAAGTTATGATTATAAACTTAGCAGGAAAACAGAGGGATTAATAGAATTACTATGAAAGATAGGACAGAGAATACTGAAACTGAGACAAGTATAGATTAATAAAGATATAGAGAGCTAAAATATTATCAATAGACTTATGAGAATAGTGCTCTTATTTTCATATTGTCATGAATGAACTTGTCATGGAAAGGAAACAGTGAGAGATATGCCAGTAAAGTTTTGTGACACATTAGGAAATCTTTGTGTATACAAAAAGATATCAGAATGACATAAAAGAAGATCTGAATGATCTTGAGAACTGTAACAGCAAACATGAGCTAAAATATAATAGGAAAAAAAAATAAATGACAGGTTATACACTTCAGGACTAAAAAGCATTATTATTCATTAGGAGCTGATTTGTCTCATACTGGAAACTATGCAAGGAAATAGATATGAGTTTATTAAGTAATAAATAATTTAATAATTATTTTATTTATTTATTAGTAATAAATATTTTAATTTAATTTTTAATAAATAAATAAACTGTGAGACAGAGAAGTTATGCACAAACAACAACAGACAATTGAGGAAGATGTAAGAAGGGCATATCCAAGAAAGAACTGGAAATAGTAAATAAATAAAAGTTTTAGTACTGTGGCTGGGTCAATAACACTCTACCCTTCAATCATCAGACTATTAACAGGTTCAGAGAAGGGGTTGCAGAAAGATCTTAGGAAGATGGAGGTGTTCTACCTTTTGAAGAGTGATGTGACAGCACAAATTCCAAACAGGGGAACTAGGACTAAAGAAAATCTCTTCCACTCAAATGTGATTAAATTATTCTTGAAGTGGCAGAGGACTGGATTAAACGATTTGGAGATACATACCATTCCTGCATTCCTAACCACTTTGATGATGGCATTATCTTAAAGTTCAAGTATATAAATGTAACAAAGTAGCTATGTGGAGCTTCAGTAAAGTATTCCAGAGGTTTCTATCATATGGGCTTGTGCTGTGAAACAGGAGAGAAAGAAACCTATGGTGCATCTAGTGATATTGGATGGAATTCAGGAGTTGTTCAGTTGACAAAAAGGACACGGGCAATGTCAGAATACTGTTTCTGTATACCTGTAGAGATAAACAGAATTGCATTTTAGTGATTTTCATTAGGTTGTCAAATGGTCTTTTCAGGAAACAGCTATAGTGCTATTCCTACATTTTTCTCTCCAAGGATTAAAAAAACACACAGGGATTAAAACTTACAGTGATTCATTTAACAAAAAATAAAAAATAAAATAAAAACCAGGAGTTCTTTAGTAAGTATTGAATATTCTGATGATTTCAACGCACACTCAGGAACTCCTACCAGTTTACATGGTAAAACAGTGTCTGATAGAATCAAGAAGTCAAGGACATTTTTTTAGTTTTCTTGACAATAATTCTGTAGGCAGATGCACTGAAAAATCACATTTCCCTCTTCTTTGGACTTGATCTAATGTGTATAAGGCCCATAGTGATAATGGTCCCTTTGGAACAGTCAGCTTTGCAAATAATTTTACAAAGATGATGCATTTCAGAATTATTTGAGGGAATACATTGTTCATCAGATTAAAAGAAAAAAAAATGTTGTTTTGATTAAAAAATATGTATACCTCCATAATTTGCCTCAAGTTTCCTACCTTCTGAAACTCCACTTTGAACCTCTAAAGAATTCTAGTTCAAGAACAAATTAATTAATTAACTGACAGACAAGTTTTGTCTAAGTGAACAAGTTGACCCATCATTATTGATGTGTTTTCTTAAATAAAGGTCTCTAAGTCATCTGAAACTTTCAGGATAACTTTCAGGATAAAAGTTGTAGCATTTTTGGAATATTCAACCACTGATCTAGACCAGAGTTCTGACTCTCCATATTGATGCAGAAGAGAAAGAATTCACATTCTGAACAAGATTAACCTATGTTGATATATTTACAGTGGATGGAAACCCACCTTGCTTAAACACACTATTGTACAAATTCTTCCATATCCAGAGAATGTCAATTTATGTAAATGAAACAAGCTGAATAATAAAGCATGTGAGAATACAGAAAGCAAACAATAGATAGGAAATTATTTCCTTGTGTAAAAAAAAAAAATCAGATCTTGCATGGAAGGCATTCTGAGGTGTTAAAATAACTTCTCGGAAGTAGTAGCATGTGCTTATTCAGCTCTATATTTCTAAACTGCTAATTTTATGTGATTAGAGTCTAAGCCAGGTTTGTTTTCTTTCCAGTTTGCTTGGCCAAAGCTGTCTAAGCTGAAAAAATGCAGAAAGTATATTGTGTTTCCCAATTATACAAGAAACACATGGAGCTTTTTATTGGCCCTTTAAATATAGCAAAACTGCAGCATGAAGCCACAGTTTGATCTTCAATATTTTGCAGTTATTAATATGCACGCAATTTTTTGTAATATGCACTTGGCTGCTGAAGCAACTTGTTTTTAGAAATACTGAAGGTAGATACTAAATGACAAGTTTTGCCAGTTCTTGGATTTATCCCTGTGTGTACCTTACTGAGGAGGGAAGGTGTTTTTAGATTTTGTATATCAAACTATACATTTTAATTTAATAAAGAAATACTGATGGATTGTACATAAATGTGAAAAGAAGTGCTACACATAAGCAGGCTGCATTAAACTTCATCACAGTTAGCTGGCATCAGTTTGCTGCGTTGTAATGTGATGGAAAATGAATTTGGTTTGAAGTGATTTTAGTTCACTTATGAAATTCCATCTCGGGGTGGTCAAATGAGTGCCTACAAAATTATGATTACTGAGCAAGTGGAAATACGTTAGAAATTACCTCAACATAAGGTGTATGAGCTGTGTAATGAAATGCTTTCAATGTCACTAAACATTTGTTTTTAATAGAGAAGAAGTTGGACATGAGATTGTCCCCTTAAAGCATTTCTTGGACAGGTGATTTCCTACCAGTAAAAGTGTTTTCTAAATTTTTATTGAATTGCTTTCCAATTTCTGCAAACTAGTCATTCTGAGGTACAAAAATCAATTCTGACATTCCTATTTTTAATGTTTACCTGAATGCATTTTTTTGTAAAAAAGAAAAGTATCTTGTCTTTGGATATACTGAGTAATGAATACTTAGAAGAAAGATATAAGGAGCAAGAAGAGTGTGAATTGATTCTTCCCCCACTACAATGTCTGGCAAACAAGATAGAGATGGCAGCCACACCATCCTTTTGTATAATCCCTGATAGACATAATCATGAACTTGTCGCATCTGTTCTAGAACACATACAAATATTAATCTTTAACAAAGTTCTGTGGCAACAATGACCACCATAAGGTGTAGATGTTGGATGTTGAAAACACACTTGCTTTTTTTTGTTTGTTTGTTCTTGAGAGGTCTGTAGCTTGTCTTAACGCTGAAGAGAGAAATGTTCCCCGTTCAGTTTCCCTATTCATGTCCTTATAAAATTTCTTCATACTCATTCTTCATTTACTTCCCAATATAAGGACGTTAATCAGAATTGGAAAAGAAAAAGACTCAGAGTATGGAATTTTGCATGTTTGGAAAAAATTAACTAGACCTTTGTGATTACCAGGACAATGACAACAACAACAAAAGAAAAACATCAAAGAAATAAACAAACCAACAATATAAACATTAGGAAAAAAAAAAAGAAATACTGAGCCTAAATCAGTTTGTGTTGTGACTGGTAAAAAAATAAATAAAGGCTGCTTGTTTAGAGAAGAAGCACTTAAAATCTCCAGAATTTACGTATCTTACTAGATTTCAGTAGAGAAAAATCCTAGGTCAGATCCAAAAGTCTCATAATTGTCTCCAGTAGGTTACTGACTGAATAAGACAAAACTAGCTAATTTCTCAGCTCTGCATGGACTTACAGCAAAAACATTCAGTCATTCTTGCCAAGATCTGAACTAACTAACCTGAGAGGTTAAAAAATGAATAGGATTATTCAGATAATTGCAACATTTTTACATACTTTGTGTGTTACCTAAATAAATTCAGCTGATTGAAATTTTACAAAACCAAGGTAAAGGAAATAAAAAATCTCTCATTGTATGACTTCAAAATTTGCCATTCATACTCATAGCGCAGCTTTTTCTCCAAACATTCTTTTATGTCTTTCACTCTTCACCCTATAGATCTGGAGGAGAGGAAGGATTTATCCTCTTTTTCCTTCCATTCAAAGGATGACTAAGGCCTCTTGCTCATGAGGTCAAAAAAAATTGTTTTCAGAACTACATGAGGATTTTTGAGTTACTACCAGATAGAAAGCATTTTGTGTTGCTGCAGCAAATACTAACAGAAATCCTTCTAACAATAATCACACAGTAACATTTTATACTTGCACTTGTATGTATCATTCAAATATTATTTTTAATAATTTCTCCGTCAAAAATGGCAAAGATATAGGTAATTCTTTCGTACGGGATCTATAGCATAGTTTCTATCTGGAAATGCTCAGTACCCAGCCATTCTCACTGGAACTGACATTTTTGAAGATATTTGGAAATCAAGGCCAATTACTCAAGTACTTAAACATGGCTTCAGGACTATGGCTTCAAACCCCAGTGGGAGGTTATCTTTGTAGTCAGAAAACTGAAAACACTACTTATTTATTTTGTTTTGTTTTTCCACAGCTATACTTAGATTCTGTCTGAAACTTGCAGCAAAGGACTTCAGGATTCATTTTGCACTCAATATATTCACAGCTGGGAGCCATTCATTCAGACTACAGTTAACATTCAGTCAGAGCTAAAAGTGGATTAAAACAAAATTTTGGCTCTAGATACAGTCTCAGCATTTTACAGAGAAACCTCAGACTGGATTTATGCAGACAGACTATCCTGGCAGCACATCTACAACATGAAGTGCAGCACAGTGATCCCTTAACTAGCAGAGATCCAAGCCACAAGTTCATGAAGAACAGGAGAGGGTTGCAGAGAAGTAGCTCCAGACACATCGTTGCTTACATTACTATCTTTGAACACTGCCAGAGCAGTTTCCACACCAGGCCATTCAGCACTATTTTGTCTAGAATTATCACAAGCTAGTTTTGCACTCACAGCTATAAATATGTTTTAAATCAAACAGAAAACTACAGTTCAGTTGTCTACTGTCAGTATTCCCCCCATCCTTCCCCCACCCAGGTTTCTAAAACACTCTATTTTTACTCTCTGGTGTTTTAAAAGCATCAGTAAAGGTAGTGTGGAAGAGCGCTGCTAACTCTGATGTGGAAAGTTGCCACCTGCACAAACCACATCCAAATGTACAGAGAACTGAATGACAAATAAGAGGTAAAAGAGTTACTGGTGACGAGGAAGGAGGAAAGTCTGGGTCTCTGGGGTATGCACTTGTAAATACATAGGCATGCATTTGAAGTCTAATTCCAGCAGTGAAATCTTGTCTGAGGATTCCCAAGTGCAAGAAGGTGCCCAGCTCAGAAACATCAGTCAGAGAATCAGATGAATCACACATCTCAGCTGATATGTTTTTGCAAATCCTTCTTTCTATTACTAGATCCTATCAGTGTTGCTCTGTATCTAGCTCTTCCTGTATACAGTACAAGGATTCTTCATTTTTAACTCATAGCCTCAGATTTAGAGATTTAAGGGATGTTAAGGGCATGTCTGCACCACAGGGTAAAGGTGATCCACTTACCCCAGGGCTGTCTCCACATGGAGGCATATCTCAGAGGCAGGGAAGCACAGTGCCAAAATACAAGGAAAGCAGACACAGTAGTTCTTCATTTAAACTAATAAGCCTTTCCTTTCAGTATGGATCATAAGCTTGACTGTAGCATCAAGCTGATATAGCTGAACAATACTGTTAGTCGCTGGTCACGCTTATACCATGTATTTCAGCATGTCATTCTATTCCAGGTTGCCCAACCTAACTGGTCATGTTTTGCACACAGAAGCATTTTGCTGTTGTTGTTGCTTGTCAATAATGTTGGCTTTTTAACTAAATCATAAGTTCACTGGAAGCTTACGCAGTGACCAGGGGGAACCTCTAATAGATTGTGCTTCAACAGCCTTTATATCAAGGTCTCAGCATTTCTCAACATTCAAATCTGGAATTAATTCCTATACCAGATTATCTAAATGATATTGCAAAGCCTTTACCATCTCTGTGTCAATTTTAACTAAATGAAGACTGGCATAATTGTAACATAAAACCATAAACAGTGACAAATTATGTATAAATGGCACAACTAAAGGTTGATGGAAATGTTAAGGATCAGGAGTGATAATATGTAATTAGTCATGATTGAATCACTTAAGGCTAACTGACGGTGCATAGAATCTCAGAGGAACAGGTTGTAATTTTGCACTTTACTGATATTTATCTCCCTGAGTAGTTCCTTGAATTTCAGTTTCAACTCAGGGGTTTTGGCACTAGTTACTGTTTTTTCCAGTGACATAGTTCATTTAGCTAGATTTGATCCAAAATCTCAAATTATCTTCTGGAGTTCTTGAAATTTATCTACAACCTAATTATTTCTAAATAACAATTAATTATGGGAAACAAATGGTTATGTATAAGTATTTTGCAATTGTAATGTTCTGGCACTTCCCTTGGTAAAATATCATTGTAGTGGTGTTCTTCAGTAGATAGTGGTTTTCTTTAGTAAGAAGATATAGTCATATGTTAGAGCATCAACTGGGCAATTAAAAAAATTACTAGAAGTAGAATGGCAAGGGTCTATAACATTACTGATATCTTAATTTCCTAAGCATAATTTCAGTACCTGTGAAAACTTGAAAAATATTTGCAGTCAATGAAAAGGAAGAGCATATTTGAAAGAGAAATAGAAATAAGAATGAAGCCAATGATTTTACTTGGCAACACCTTATTTGGAAAGCTGTAATGTTTTGAATTCCCAATGTAAAATATTCAGTCTGTAAAAATCAGGTTGCTTAGACACCTAATCAACATTCATAAAAATAGGAACAAAAAAATTACTTCATATTGTTAGCTCCAAGCTGTATTCATAATTAAGAAAAAATGAATATAAAGAAGAAAGTAAGTTCTAAAAAAGAAGTAAAAATGTACACGTACAATAGAAATCAAATGAGAATTTTGTACAATCTGTTAATATTTTTCTAGGAGCATAAAGGATATTTTCCTGAAGAAATGATTTTTCTATTTCAAACACTGAATAATGTTTTTTATTTTAAAGCCTTTCATGCATGATGATAGAGGGGATATTTATCTTACAGTATTACTCTACATACTCTCTTCTTTTTTCTATGTGATCAGATATTACAACAATTAGTCAAAATGATGTTACACTATACACATTAACAGTTCTTTTCATGCACAAACTCAGACAAATAGCTACATTCTCTTCCTGAAATACTGCAGCCATTTACATGACCAGGAAGCCAAAAACTGTCACCACTGAAGGTCACGGAAGAAAGAGGCCAATTCATCTAACAAGACCAGATAAACAATGTAGGGTTTTTTTTTTGTTTTGTTTTGTTTTTTGGTACTCCTATAAACCTTGAAATACTATTATAGTATTCATTAAGATAGAAAATTCCACTTAGTGATAGCATCCATGATATTAAAACCATGCAGAATGTGGTTATATTCGAAAAACGATTTTAGCAACACAAAAGAATAATATAGATGCTTCTTGACAAAACAATACTTAAGATTCTGCAGAATGTAGTCACAGTCCATGGGAGAAATTTGTGCTCCCTTCAGCAAGGAAGACTGATTTCCAACACTGACCATCTGAAGATAACAGTTAGATCCACTCCATTTCCTCACCTTAGGAAGAGACTTCCAGCTCAGAAATTTAATACTGAAGAAGTGTTTATTCAGAGAACTTCCTTTCATTGACCTGTCCTTTTCACGCTTTTTATTTTCAGACATTTTCCTTACTCTTTTTCATATTCAGAGAAACTGTACAGAAGAAATGCTTCAAACCAACTAAGAACAGTAACAGAAATGCAATTTTCCCTTCAGACAGAAGGAATGTAATAATTTGAATTTCATTCTTCTGTTTAAATTGCATATATGGCTCAAATTCAAAGTGTGGATCTACAGTATATTGAAGGGAATGCAGGAATAACCATATTTCTGGGAAGTTTCCTGGCACAGCCACACTCCAGCTCATACAGATACTTCTTCACTGCTAATAAGTTGTATGCACATGAGGGTATCTCATGGTCTGGGTTCGCTTTTCAAAACAGACCTGAAGTCTCATAGACTGTGTCTCAAGAAGTGCCTCTGGAAGACCAGGTAGGTGTGCTTGCTTGACCTTGAAACAGTGTTTCAAAAAATTGAACCAGACAGACAGAACAACTCCCTAATGACAAGAGTCCTAGTTACTCTCAGAAAGCATTTTCTCAAGCAGTTTTCACTCTCTTCATTTTCATACTCTTCACACACTTTTTGCCAGTTTACCATACAGTTCTGATATCTTCCCCCTTAATTCAAAAGTTCCTTATCTTCAGGCAACCACATTAAGTATTCAAATATGTGGACATTTCCTCATCAGCAAAGACATCTTTGTAGTTCTCAGTGCCTGTCTATGTCCATAGCTAGCTACATCGTCTAAATTATTTTGTCCACAGTTACATCCATAATTTAACAAGATAAGTAATCCATTCTAATAGTAAAGTTAGATGCTCAAGAGATTGCGCTTTCTAGGCCCTAACTCCACCAGTAAAGAGCAATGACATGCTTACTCTCGGCACAGTATTTTGTCATTTACATATGCTATTTTTAAAAGCATATATGTAAAAATACTTACAGATTCATACTCAAGGTTGTTGGATGGTGACTAGGATGTACTTCGTCGTTGTCTGAAATTCCCAGAGTCTCTGAAGCATGCAGCCATTCATTAGATATTGTGACTGGATTTTGCCATTGTTCCTGTAGATCACTGTACAACACATAGTCCATTCTTATTTTTAATCTGTTTCCAACTGTTAGGCTTCTACTTTGCCTATGAAAAATAAAAAAATAAAAAGATAAAGTCAACGCTTTTCTTCTGTGTGCAGGATATCTCAGAAAATGAACTGTAGCAATGGAAGTTATTAAATGTGCAGGTAATGATGTATTCCTTCTATAAAACCCTTAATAGATAATAAAAATTGCATGCTTGTTGCAGACACACTAATTACAAGCAGTTACAAATAATTTAAAAAAAAATGAATCCCTTCCTGATGTGCAGATTAATTTGTACTGAACACTGCATTCTGTAAAGAAAATAGAATTATTTAATTTTCTTAGTATAAAATTAGAAATACATTTGAAAACTATTGAATTTCAAATACATCCAGTGAAGCTGATGAATTTAATTGATAGTGGAGTTTCTCCACCATGTACTCCTGACTGAAAGAAAGGAAATTATTTATTTGGCTTACATAACACAAGCTCAGTGTTAAATATAACAAGAACTTCTAGAGATGACAGACAAGACCAGAACTGTGCCAACTGCTGCAGAGACATATGTAACTATACTTTCCTTCCAACAGCTCAATAAAGAGTGATTTTGTATATATTTCCTTTACTATTAATTACAAGGGTACATCCAGGGGGAAAAAAGAATGCCACAGCTAGAACAAGATAGGTCTCTGTGAGGCTGAAATTTCTAAATAAGCCCTTAGAAATGAAGGCAATGGTCACTGGCTGTGAGTCACCTCCTGTTTGAACCCAACACTGCAGAGGAAGCTGTATCACAGATCCCTGCTCAGCCAGCTGCCTACGAAATCCTGAGGTTTCAGACTTCCACCCCATTGTGCTAGATTTATTCAGCTGACAGAAAAAGTGTGTTTCTAATTACTTTGTCCTAGATTTGGGCTGTGGCATGGCACTGACAAAAAATTGGTTCGAATCTTCAGAAGAATCTCTTTCAAGCTGTAAAAACATTCAGACACTAGATCAAACCACTAGGAACTCCCCGACCTTTTAAAATGAAAAGGCTTTGCTGTATGCCTTAGAAACACATAGCTTAATTAGGAGAAAAAACGTCAGAGACCTTTAGTTCAAGGGAATGTCCCATGTCACTATGCCTATTAGTAGCTGTAGCTACAAGAACGAGACAACAAAAGCAGAAGCACCACCAGAAGATGAAATAAAACCTTAACTATCATCCATCTAGTGCTGGGAATTCATATCTCACAAGAAAAAACCACGCAGATTCATCAAGGAATGCTTATGGTCTTTTATTTGTATTAAGACAGTAGACGAGCCCCCCAGTCATGCCTCAGGACTATGTCTTCATCTCTGTACAAGGACAGATTAAAAGTCAGCCCCTGCCCAAGTAGTTTGGCATGTTATCAAACTCGTTTCTGTACAACAATTCCTCTCCATGACACAACCTAGTTTCCCATCTTTCTTCTGGCAAAATGTTTCACAGGTGATTAAAAGGTTAGCATGCAAAATCCATGTAAAAGGCCCCAGAGCTCCAGGAAGGCCAGGAGGGCAGTGCCAGTACAGGTAACAACACCAGCATTTCAGCTCCGCAGCTTCTTAGATCTGCACCACTGCTGAGACAGCTACCTATAAGCACCTCCAATTTGTGATGATAAACTTCAGGGTTGCAACAGATCTGACAACAGAGGAGGGAAAGCAGGTCAGAATCATGCTGTGTCACCTGCTCAACCCAGCATCATGCAGCAGCTGCGGAGCTGGAGGGAGGCAGAGGACAGCCCTGCTGTCTCAAAGACAATTTACTTCAAGGAAATTCTCTTTGCTAGTCTTAAGTGTCGTAAGAGTCTGAAGAATGGGGCTTTTATTCATCGTGCATCTGTACTACTGGATGAAAGATAATATCTCTGTGTAACTGCAGATCTTTCTTTCTGTCAAAACAGAGGCCTAGTGGGACAGCATGCAGCCTTAGCAGCTTCCTTTCAGCAGCAAATCAGGCACTGAGCTAAGACAGCTTCTCCATCTGCATCTGGCTGGTAGCAAATCTAGACAATTTCAGCTGCGTTAACCCTGACTCATGAGGATTTTGTCTCAGAGTTTGAGTACCCTCACACCCCATTCTGCAGTTAGCAGTGCAAAGACTGCTTGGAACCATCTGCACTGCCAGTGCCAACTAACTCTCTGTCTAATGAACTTTCCTCAGAAAAGAAAAAGATGAACTGTGGTAAACCAAGGCTAGCTACAGCAAGATGAAGCTGGGTCTTGTTTTCATTCTGTTTTCAGCAAAGCTGCTACTAGCAACAAGACTCTATTGGAGCAGTCAACAAAGAGAACAACATTCATCCTTGTGCTCACCCACTCAGTTTAAATTAAAAGAAATGTCTGTTGCTCCTTTCTTAGCTTTGTGCATTTATGCACTTACTAGCTCATTTTTTCTGTTTCTACAACTTCCTTCTCTCCATAAAAAAAACTTTGCTGGCAAAGTCTGTAAAGCAAATCAGTTATTTTGATCAGAAAGACTTCATTTACAATTCCTCACACAATAAAACAGAACTCATAAGGATATATATACACTGTTATTTCAAACTTATTGGATAAGGAAAGGGCAGTCTGCAGTATAGTCAATATCCAAATGCAAATTAAAATTTGTTGTCTCTACGTCCTGCAGCAAAGAACACGAGCACAGTCTTTCTGATTCCCTTACCTCCTGCTTTGAACTCCCTTGTTGCTTTGCTTTTCATTCTTTGAAGGGCACAAGCATAAAGGGAAGGTTCAACACCATAGAAGGGACAATGCCGCGATTATGGTGAAAGTATTTTCAAAGCACACAAGGAAAAATATGTTAAAAAAAAACAATCAAACAAACAAAAAAAGCTTATTTTTCTCTATTACTCACTTCAGTTAGTTTGACAATATGTTCAAAGTCTGATGCCAGAACTTAACTTTCATTGTATACAAATACAAGAAAGATGCTACAGAAGTAGCCATGTTACCAATGCCACAGAAGCCAATATCCAAATATATTTCAAGAAAATTGGTTCAGAAAAATGATATGTTTCACAAAATTTTTTGTTGGTACATAAGTGAAGGTCCAAGCATATCTAGGCAGCAAAATTTTACACACCAGGGATTTATAATGAAGTATTTAGGTCACTCTGAATATAATACCTCCTATTTATTTCCATGGAAACTACAACAGATGCAAAAAACATAACACTATCTGATAATGCAAATTCTCAGCTACAAAATACTGTTTTTCAGCACAGTTGAAAAACACCATTAGCTATGTAATTTCATCAGAGATGAATAAAAGCCTGCATGCCATGCTTGTAAAAATCTGCACCAGCAGAGGTTAACCATTACTTCACAGCTGCTATGATGGTGTCATGGCTAGGAAAATGTTGCCCACACAGTCTGTCTCTCGTTGGCACAAACAGATGGAAGGTAGAAGGAGCCAAATCCAGAATATATGCTGGGTCTGGTAGTATAGCACGGTCAAGTTTGGCACTGTGCTCCACAGTCTTCAAATTGTTATGGAGCCTAGCGTTACTGTGTTGCAAGAGAAAAGTTGTCGTCTTCTCAGGCCTGAACTGCAAATTTGAGCCTTCAGGTTATTTAGCTTCATGATGGACAGAGTCGATGGTTCTTCTGGGTTCCAGGAAATCCAGAAAGATCACCCCTTTCCTATCTCAAATGACAGTGCACATCACTTTACTTGTTGAGGCCAGCAGGTCTTCAGTGAGGAATTCCTATGTCAGCATTCCAGTGGACTGATATTTTGACTCTGATTCAGAGTGGTGAAACCACATCTTGTCTCTGGTAGTGATGCAATCCAGGAAACTGCCACCTTTAGTCTCGTATTAGCTCATCAACTCCTGACAAGGTTGCACACAGTGTTTTCCTGTTCTGGAGTGAACACTTGAGGGACCCAAATGTTGCAAATGTTGCAGTATTCCAACATCACTACCATTGCTACCATTGTTTCCAATGCATTGAAGCTGATATTCAGCTCCATATACATTTCCCCCNCAACATTCATCCTTGTGCTCACCCACTCAGTTTAAATTAAAAGAAATGTCTGTTGCTCCTTTCTTAGCTTTGTGCATTTATGCACTTACTAGCTCATTTTTTCTGTTTCTACAACTTCCTTCTCTCCATAAAAAAAACTTTGCTGGCAAAGTCTGTAAAGCAAATCAGTTATTTTGATCAGAAAGACTTCATTTACAATTCCTCACACAATAAAACAGAACTCATAAGGATATATATACACTGTTATTTCAAACTTATTGGATAAGGAAAGGGCAGTCTGCAGTATAGTCAATATCCAAATGCAAATTAAAATTTGTTGTCTCTACGTCCTGCAGCAAAGAACACGAGCACAGTCTTTCTGATTCCCTTACCTCCTGCTTTGAACTCCCTTGTTGCTTTGCTTTTCATTCTTTGAAGGGCACAAGCATAAAGGGAAGGTTCAACACCATAGAAGGGACAATGCCGCGATTATGGTGAAAGTATTTTCAAAGCACACAAGGAAAAATATGTTAAAAAAAAACAATCAAACAAACAAAAAAAGCTTATTTTTCTCTATTACTCACTTCAGTTAGTTTGACAATATGTTCAAAGTCTGATGCCAGAACTTAACTTTCATTGTATACAAATACAAGAAAGATGCTACAGAAGTAGCCATGTTACCAATGCCACAGAAGCCAATATCCAAATATATTTCAAGAAAATTGGTTCAGAAAAATGATATGTTTCACAAAATTTTTTGTTGGTACATAAGTGAAGGTCCAAGCATATCTAGGCAGCAAAATTTTACACACCAGGGATTTATAATGAAGTATTTAGGTCACTCTGAATATAATACCTCCTATTTATTTCCATGGAAACTACAACAGATGCAAAAAACATAACACTATCTGATAATGCAAATTCTCAGCTACAAAATACTGTTTTTCAGCACAGTTGAAAAACACCATTAGCTATGTAATTTCATCAGAGATGAATAAAAGCCTGCATGCCATGCTTGTAAAAATCTGCACCAGCAGAGGTTAACCATTACTTCACAGCTGCTATGATGGTGTCATGGCTAGGAAAATGTTGCCCACACAGTCTGTCTCTCGTTGGCACAAACAGATGGAAGGTAGAAGGAGCCAAATCCAGAATATATGCTGGGTCTGGTAGTATAGCACGGTCAAGTTTGGCACTGTGCTCCACAGTCTTCAAATTGTTATGGAGCCTAGTGTTACTGTGTTGCAAGAGAAAAGTTGTCGTCTTCTCAGGCCTGAACTGCAAATTTGAGCCTTCAGGTTATTTAGCTTCATGATGGACAGAGTCGATGGTTCTTCTGGGTTCCAGGAAATCCAGAAAGATCACCCCTTTCCTATCTCAAATGACAGTGCACATCACTTTACTTGCTGAGGCCAGCAGGTCTTCAGTGAGGAATTCCTATGTCAGCATTCCAGTGGACTGATATTTTGACTCTGATTCAGAGTGGTGAAACCACATCTTGTCTCTGGTAGTGATGCAATCCAGGAAACTGCCACCTTTAGTCTCGTATTAGCTCATCAACTCCTGACAAGGTTGCACACAGTGTTTTCCTGTTCTGGAGTGAACACTTGAGGGACCCAAATGTTGCAAATGTTGCAGTATTCCAACATCACTACCATTGCTACCATTGTTTCCAATGCATTGAAGCTGATATTCAGCTCCATATACATTTCCCCCAGTTGTAATCCACTAATTAACACGGATGAGCTGATACAGACTTCATTTCGTGGTGTAACAACTGTGCATGGCCATCCAGAATGTATTTCTAGTAGTTTGTCTTTCACACGGGTCTCCCCACTGCTGAAACACACCACCCACCACCTTTCTGTGCTAGCTTCTGCTCTCCAGAAACGATCAGCAAGTGTGGATGAATGTCAGTGGGTACTGTTTTTTCCACCTGGAGGAATTCAATTCCACACCTTTGCTCCATACAGACTTTCACTGTCAGAATGCCACTCCGCTGCCATTTGTCACACAGCAACAAAACAGAACAGAATATTGGTGTGAAGGTTCAACTTCTACTGTCATAACACCACCATCTGTCTCTGATGCCATGGGCAAACATAATAAAATAGGAAGCATTAATTTCAGAGCAACTCATATATTCAGCGATATTTTTTCTAGCTATGATTGTTTTAAGACATCCACTTTTGTTATTTAGGCACCAGAGTTGCTCAGGTTCATGCTGAATTTAATAAGCTACCTGAATAACACTCGTTTGGTCAGATATCCTTCCATTCCAGACTTCTCTATTATTACACGAGATAACTATTGCTATCAGAAAGGTACTAAGGAGAAAAAAATATTAATTTAAATCTCTTTAAAACTTAAAAAAAATAAAAGATATTTGCAGCATGACCCCACAAACTAAGATTTCAGAGATGAATGGAGAGTAAGATAATGATAATAAATGTTTACAAACCTCTTAAAAGAGTGCTAGAGCAAAATAAGCCTAGAGACACAGTTTTGTTTCCCTGCCATTCTGAGGCAAGATTAGAAAGTCCAGATAAAATTTCTGTATCAAGTTTCCATAATTTGCCACATATTTACAGACTACTAAGAAAGTGGCTGACAAAAGGAATTAATTCCTGATTTACATATTCTGCTAATAAAGCAGCAAGGTCTTAAGGNTGTTATGGAGCCTAGTGTTACTGTGTTGCAAGAGAAAAGTTGTCGTCTTCTCAGGCCTGAACTGCAAATTTGAGCCTTCAGGTTATTTAGCTTCATGATGGACAGAGTCGATGGTTCTTCTGGGTTCCAGGAAATCCAGAAAGATCACCCCTTTCCTATCTCAAATGACAGTGCACATCACTTTACTTGTTGAGGCCAGCAGGTCTTCAGTGAGGAATTCCTATGTCAGCATTCCAGTGGACTGATATTTTGACTCTGATTCAGAGTGGTGAAACCACATCTTGTCTCTGGTAGTGATGCAATCCAGGAAACTGCCACCTTTAGTCTCGTATTAGCTCATCAACTCCTGACAAGGTTGCACACAGTGTTTTCCTGTTCTGGAGTGAACACTTGAGGGACCCAAATGTTGCAAATGTTGCAGTATTCCAACATCACTACCATTGCTACCATTGTTTCCAATGCATTGAAGCTGATATTCAGCTCCATATACATTTCCCCCGGTTGTAATCCACTAATTAACACGGATGAGCTGATACAGACTTCATTTCGTGGTGTAACAACTGTGCATGGCCATCCAGAATGTATTTCTAGTAGTTTGTCTTTCACACGGGTCTCCCCACTGCTGAAACACACCACCCACCACCTTTCTGTGCTAGCTTCTGCTNACCTCACACCACCTTTCTGTGATAGCTTCTGCTCTCCAGAAACGATCAGCAAGTGTGGATGAATGTCAGTGGGTACTGTTTTTTCCACCTGGAGGAATTCAATTCCACACCTTTGCTCCATACAGACTTTCACTGTCAGAATGCCACTCCGCTGCCATTTGTCACACAGCAACAAAACAGAACAGAATATTGGTGTGAAGGTTCAACTTCTACTGTCATAACACCACCATCTGTCTCTGATGCCATGGGCAAACATAATAAAATAGGAAGCATTAATTTCAGAGCAACTCATATATTCAGCGATATTTTTTCTAGCTATGATTGTTTTAAGACATCCACTTTTGTTATTTAGGCACCAGAGTTGCTCAGGTTCATGCTGAATTTAATAAGCTACCTGAATAACACTCGTTTGGTCAGATATCCTTCCATTCCAGACTTCTCTATTATTACACGAGATAACTATTGCTATCAGAAAGGTACTAAGGAGAAAAAAATATTAATTTAAATCTCTTTAAAACTTAAAAAAAATAAAAGATATTTGCAGCATGACCCCACAAACTAAGATTTCAGAGATGAATGGAGAGTAAGATAATGATAATAAATGTTTACAAACCTCTTAAAAGAGTGCTAGAGCAAAATAAGCCTAGAGACACAGTTTTGTTTCCCTGCCATTCTGAGGCAAGATTAGAAAGTCCAGATAAAATTTCTGTATCAAGTTTCCATAATTTGCCACATATTTACAGACTACTAAGAAAGTGGCTGACAAAAGGAATTAATTCCTGATTTACATATTCTGCTAATAAAGCAGCAAGGTCTTAAGGAACAAACACAACAGCTGCAAATTAAGTAATTACGTATCTGTATGCAAATTTACAGACATCTCATAAATGTTGGAATACTATTTGCAATGCTAATTGAGTGTCTTTTATTGCCTCTGCATAATTCCTACACGTGATTTTTTGCCAGATGTCACTGTAGCTTGCAAAAC